>CM077648.1:98606118-98858618 GCA_039707465.1 Rhabdophis nuchalis
TGGCAGTAGTATGGGGAAATTCTTCAAAACATCTGCCTAATTTGCAATTTTGTCCAAGAAGCTTGCCCAGAAAACCTACTATATGAATATTTAATATGATCAGTGATAAGGCAAAATCAACAGGCTCCTATTAGGAAAAGTATTTTGCATAAGAGAGAAAAGAGAGATTTCAAACTTATTCAATTGTATTGTGAATTGCAGAAAATGCATGTCTTATATGTAAAACATTACTGTTTTTCAAGGCAATGAAGGGAGAAAAAGGCATTGGCGGAACAGTTACCACAGCAGACGGCCTTAGTGAGGAGCTCACAGAGGAAGCATTTAGTAAGTACTGTATTTCTAATATTGACTGGGGCAGATGTGGTAATTGTTGCTTAATTCTTACAATTAAATAGGCTTGTTAATTGTATTGAACTATAGCCAGTATTTATGTGACAGTGAAATGGCAAAGTACATGCAGTCCACAAAATATTGATGCTATATGTAGGTAGTCCTTGGGTTGGTGCTATATGTAGGTAGTCCTAGGGACTGGGCAAAGCGCACAGTCATATGACCTCATCACTTAGTGATAGCAATCCCAGCTATCATTTCCAGTTGCCATAATAATTCCAAGTTCCACATATCATTACGCAGAAAGTGGCAGTAGTCCCAGGTAAGTAACATGGGTAGAAGGGGAGATCCAGCGCAGGCTACACTGAGTCCAGGGTGGCCAGGGGACTGGAATAATCTGTGACTTTCTCTGCCAACTTTCACATTGACTTTGCTTGTGGGAAGCTGGCAGGGAAGGTTGCAAATGGCAATCACGTGACCATGGCTCCCTGCAATGCTATAATTGTGAGCCAGGCAATCAAATGTGATCAAGTGACTCCAGGGATGCTGCAGTGGCCAGAATTGAGGATTGGTTATACATCCATTTTTTTCAGGACCACTGTAATCTTGAACAGTTCAATGAACCAACTGAACAAGCGAAGTATTATCTTTGTTCATGAATCCTTGAAAACAAGATTGAAACTAAATGAATAAAGAATTATACTGAGTAATTTACAATTTTTGAGCAAGATTTCATATTGACGTACTTCATTTGTTGCGATCACTATAAATGATTGGCCACTGAGGAGAATTTCCATTGAAAATTACATGTGAGATAGTATACAGTAACATATATATTATGCATGAAGATTTATTCCTAAATGAAAACACAGAGACAAAACAATTCTGCTGTTGCTGTTGGATTACTTACTGAAGCTTGTTGAATGTTATTTTTTAATATCCTTCATTCACAAATAGTAGCCTTTGATCTCAAGTCAGCATTGTTATTTATTTGAAATAGTTATGTCCTGCCAATATTCAGAGAATCTCATGCTGATTATAATGAAGAAAAGAGAATGAAACAATACTACTGTGGAAAATTAAATTGAAAATTAATGTGAACTACTTGGTTTAAAATAATTGTTTACCTGAAACTTGATATACAGTAACAGTGTAATTTACCTAAAACTAACCATGCATTCTTATTATAAGACAGAATTGTTTTAATAAAAGTTTATGTAGAAAACAAATGTTTATTTCATTATGGGATATGTTTAAACTATGCAGAATTCTGATGTCTCAAAAGAAAGATCCCATTGTAGACATTTTTTAATAGCATTCTTTGCATTTGATAACAGGTGTGTGTCTCTTTTGCATAGAGTTCATTGAGCTTTTAATTAGATATCTTCCACTAGTTTTGAGCTCTGCATTTTTTTCAGTAGAATACAGATGCTTTTGAGTGGCGGAAGATAATTATTAATTGTACCTGGTTCTGGTAGAAAATCTAATCAGTCAGGAAAGGAGAAATTCTCTGATAAAACTTTATCACAACATAACTGCATTAATTGCACAGTTGTTTTCTTTACTGAATTATATTCCAAATATTGAGTATAAAAAAATCCCTATACTGATTAGAGGATCAAATGCAGATCAAAGCATGTGTAGGCATTGCTGGTAGCTTAGTTCCGCTCTTCCTGTCGCCCAAAAAGGTTCATCTGAAGGTCAGATGATCCTCCTTAATGAGAGGAAGAATGTTTGAAAGTAAGGCAGAGACCTTTATATAAACATCATAAAAAGAGGAGTCTAATTTTTAATAGTTCATGGTCTCTCTCCTGCAATACAACACATATGCAGGTAGTCAGTCCTCGACTTAACAATAGTTCGATTAGTGAACCTTCATAGTTAGAATGGCACTGAAAAAAGTGATTTATGACCGTTTTTCATGCGACTGCTTGGCATCCCAATGGTCATGTGATCAAATTCAAATGCTTGACAATTGACTCATTTATGATAGTTGTAGTATCCTGTGGCCATGTCATCACCTTTTGTGACCTCATGACAAGCAAAGTCAATGGGGAAGCCAGTTGCACTTTACAACTGCATTACTAACTTAACAACTGCAGTGATTCACTTAACAAATGTGACAAGAAATATCATTAAATGGGGCAAAATTCACCTAACAAATGCCTCACTTAGCAACATAAATTTTGGGCTCAATTGTAAATGGAGGACCACCAGTATTTTATTGAAATTTTAAAATGCTCAGAGAAACTTTGAGAGTAGATTGGTGGAGTATAGAACATGGAGCAACAAGTATGTGATGACTGAAGTTAGTAGACCATGCTGTTTTGTCAGAAATATTGTATTTGTTTCTTGTTGCATTTGGCAGGCTTGTTGCATTAGATGGAACTTTCCCTGTTGAAATGATCAGGTGTATTTGTTTTATTTTGTGTGTGTTATTAAAAAAATATTTGCCAGATATAGACAAACAATTATAGAAGAGGATGGAGAACCTTTGAGCACGTGTTTCCATTAAAGTACAGTGATGTACTTCAAAACAGTCATGCTTTAAAAAACTGAAAATATTAAAATGCACTGTAAAGAATCAATCTGATTTCTAACTGTAAGATGAGACAGTCAGTATATTCTTTAATGTTTTTATTCATACTACTGTGTGTTTTTATCTTCCAAATTAGTTCACAGTTGAACTCTCAGTTTCTTTTTAGGAAGGTCTAACATTCATCTGGTAATATCAGGTTACAGTTCTAGTACATACTAGTGAAAGAGATCAGATTTGATACTGTTTAATGGTAGATACTTAACTTGGATTTGGTATTTAATTCTACATGAGCAGAAATCTTCTAACAATGCTATTTTTCTCATGTAGCTAACCAGTTGCCAGCAGGTTTGATAACTACAGATGGCCAACAACAAAATGTCATGGTTTATACAACGTCTTATCAACAGGTACAGCATTTCCTCCCCCCCCCCCCCCAAATTTTTGTTAAATATTTCCATTTTTGGTATCAGTAGAATGAAAGTGTGCTATTGCTAAGATCACTACAATAGATCTCACAAGCAAATGTGTTTCTGGATTGATTTTTGAAATTAATGTGTATTTGTTTTCTATTCCCTAGATTCCTGGTGTTCAACAAATTCAGTTCTCATGACTTGAAGGCTTTAGTCACGTAAGAAATATGAACAAGGAACGCTAAAGGAAAGAGAACTTGAATTGGCTAGCGAAGAAAGAAATGTCACTTTGTATATTCAATAGTTGTAATGTAGCTTCCTGAGGCTTGACTAATTGAGATGTGAACTCTGATTCAAACCTTTTTTCATGAGTGATTTTAAAAGAAATTTGGATTTTAAAGGTATTAAAATATTTTTTTTGTTTTGTACAAGAGTTTGTTGCTCTGTATAACTCCTATATGCATTGTAAATTGCAATTTACTACTGTCAAGAGATTTGTAGACAGTTTCTTATTTTCATATTGAATCATGTTACTTTTGTAATTCAAGTAAACAGCTGGGTTTAATTCACGTTTACCCTTTGAATAAAACATAAGGGTACAGTTCATTTTGAATGCAAGTTGCCTTTATTATAAAAATTGAGATGACCTTTTGTTTTGTATCTGTCTTGCATGAGTTGAATTAAATATTTATTAATATTTAACTTGAAATTCCTCAAATGCCCACAGTTCAAAATGAGTGCTCCCAGTACTTTTAATATAATACTTCAAATAATGGGAATCTAGAAGTAACCCATCTTTGGATCCTAGCATTATAACCTTGGGTCATGGTCCCTGGGAACTATTTTGCACAAGCTGTAAAAGAATGAAGGTGGGTTTGTCACGAACTGTTGTCTTGTATGCAGAATTAGTTCTGTGGATTGTCTGGTACCCAGTATCAGTGTTAACTGTATCTGGTAGTGCAGTCCCTGTTTTGCAACAATTAGAAATATGTAGTAAAAGGGTTTTTTTGTTGATTTTTGAACTAGGGATATTCATCTTGCTACTTTTGAAATAAATTCTTTTTAATTTATGATTCTCTCGAAAGAAGCCAGATTCTGTTTGATACTTTATTGTCAAATTACCTCTTTAACATCTTCATAGTCATGATGTGTGGGACCTTGGATCTTAATTACTGTGAAAGTTAAGAGCGGCATGTATTTCCAGGGATGTAAATGGAAGGTTTGAGCATCTATTTGGCTGTTTCCTGTTGATGCAATAAATTTTAAGATACCTAAAAATATTGTGATTTATAGAATGATAGTAAGTGAACAAATGCTACTGACAACTTGAAATTGAAATTGCTGATCAGCAGAGCTTTGTCCTCGACAAAATCGGACAACAACAACAATAAAAGGGCTGCTGAATTCTAAACCATGAAGAGAGAAATGTGAAAATCTTATGCTCATCCCTCCATGGGAACTGGTCTCTATTTTAAATCATGATGGCAAAAATCCTCAAAATTTAACACACTGAACTAGCACATTCCAGTAGTATTTAACAATGTAAAAACAGAAATCTCACATTTTTTCCTCAGAAGCTACATAGCCCAAAATGTCTGTAGAGATTCTCAATCACCCAGGTCATGGTTGACCCAAAGGTGCTTTTTCAGGATGCAACTAGACTTGTTTTTTCTTTGAAGATGTTTCACTTCTCATCCAAGAAGTTTTTTCAGCTCTGACAGGTTAATGGGGAATGATTATAAATCCTTCCCACTATCCTGTCAGAGCTGAAGAAGCTTCTTGGATGAGAAGTAAAACGTGTTCAAAGAAAAAACATGAAAGTCCAGTTGCCTCCTGAAAAAGCAACTTTGGGATATTATATATATATTTTTTTAATAGCCCCAATAGCATTATCTGCAACAGATTAAGGGAAATGAATGCACATTTTTGTTTTCAGAAAGCTGTAGATATGATTTAATAAAAACAATTAGATGTGAATCTGGAAAGCTGTTGGAAATTTGGAATGCAAATTACCAGATTTTCTAGAAAGTTTATTTTATTTGACATTGGCTGTCAATGCTATGATCAGAATTAACTTACGATTCACCTCATGAAATCAAACTGATTAAGGGATTTGGAAAAAATGTGAATGATTACCTTTTAATAGAGCTTAAGTCATTGCATTGGGCAAAACAAGACTCAAATGAAATTAAAGTGTAGCAATTCATTAGAGACATTTATGAAGCTACCAAACATAACTTTATAAGAACTTGATTGGTTCTATAGTTAAACATGGGCTTTGTGATAAATGTAACTGCAGATTATAGTATTAATACCAATCCTATTATAAACACTGAACTTGTGTTAAATCTGTTTAAGAATTGAAGCAAATGTAACATGTTAAACTTGAGATGTATTTAAACATTTTACATCTCTATCCACAGTAGCTTAATTAGATTTGTTCACATGATTCAGGTTGAGATAATCATAAAGTTTTATTACACTTAAAAATCAACCCCACACATCTCATCTTGTTTTCCCCTGCACTAAAGCCAAAATAACATACTGCAAAATTTAGCTTCTTGGAACACTAAACACTCTGCAATGTGAATATATGAAAGGTTTATTTCCAAATGTAATTATTACTGTTAAAAGTTGCATTTTTTAAACTAATACCATAGGTTAAAAAAAAACAAGAACATTAGGACGTATCACTTTTATTACAAATAACAATGCTACTTTTATTATAGAAAATATTGGATTTCTCTCAAGACATTTCAGCTGCAGATCATAAGACCATAAATAGCTAGCTTTAACCATCACTTCAGACTTCCAGTTAATTGTGGTGTCATTTTTGTTAAAGACTGATTTACTGGTTACTTCAAAACTATGGTCAAATATTGCTATAAATCATACATTAAAATGGCTGCATTCAGATGGTCACATTACTTTAGTAAACAGACACATATGAGCTATTTTTCCTCATTCTATATCTTACTGAATAATTACTCAGCATTTTTACAACACTAAGTAAGTACTGTACTTTATTCTATAGGTCAATGGGAAAAATGTGACATTAACTGGTGTATTCCATTTTACCAAGCCTAGCATATGTGTATATATTTTAGAACAAACCAGTATATTAAACCATAAAGTTGATTTTCATACTTTGATTTTATTCTACAACTGGTAATCAGTAATTTGGAACTGCAGTCCGCATACATAGGCAAAAGGCTTATTTGTATCAGCTTATTAAATATATATATGACCCTCTGAACCATGCCAAATTTTTATCCACACTTCATGTCACAAACAAAACTGAAGCTGAACTGATGAAGTAAGGTATAAATAGCAACAGACTTTTCCATTTATAAAGATTGATACTAAGTCTATTATTATTGAAGATGGAACAGGATGGACTAATCTATACAAGATTGTTATACATATATTTACAAAGGCAAGCAAAAAAAACAAAAAAAAACCAACAACCAGTTTCCCAAATAGTCTGATTTTATATATATTTTAAAGGAACTTAGGTTGACCCATTTATCCAAATATATTGATACTTTTAAACAGAATATGCTTCAAATATAAATTCATAGTTGAATAAAATACATTTTAAGTGCTATTAAGAGAAGCAGGCTGCAAAAATAGCTAGCCAATGTATGGGTGAGGCTACCAAAGAAATTATACATTTGTTACTAACCTAGCTCCATATATGGAAAACTGCTGAATTGTGGTTAAATCATAATAGCCTATTGGCATAAGCACATGTACACTGAATCTCGGGTCTGAATTAACACCACCACAATTTTACCTTTGGTAATCATGACATACTCTTAAAACAAGTGCAGAAATATATGAACTCAAAAGTGCAAAAATACTCACAGATACACTCAACAGATCATATTGTTAAGTAAGGTATCTACAATCAAAGTTATTAATAGCCATATAATTCTCACATTCTGTCACAGTAGGCCTCCCAATTCAAAAAAGTTATAGAAAACAAAAACACTACAACTATGTTGAGTGAGTTCTTAAACGTACTTCTCTTTGACCCTGTGACCACTGGGATATCTGGATTCAATCCAGAGTTGGAAGTATGTGGCAGGTAAAGTGAAAGGAAGCACATTTCTAATGACAATTCAAGGAAGAGCTGAAATTCTAGCATCTTAAAATGGACCTTCTCAGGAAATACTACCTTCAACTCTGAAGAACGTATTTATAGATTTTTGAAATTTCCATTTCATAGTACTAGTTTCAAAAATCTAATGTTAGCTTGAGTGATTTTTAATTGCTAAGAACAACCAGGATTGTGCGGCTGCAACATAACATTTTCTCTGGGATGTTGTTACATACTTGCCTTAGGAAAGGGTATATATATCATAAGGTGCATGAAAGAGTATGCTAGTTTCACTGAGCATCTGTATTATGATGCCACAAATAGACACAATGTTGTATAGGTAGTATAACTGACATCCCATTCCATTCTCTTTAAATCACGCTGCAAATATTTATCTCAGGGGAAAAGCCCAGTAAGCAAAAGTTACTGTCAGCTGACTAACATACACAAAAGTTTGTTGGTGGAACTTATTCCTTCTTACAGAGTAGCCAGTAAAAAGTGCTACTTAATTTCTAATGTATTAGAAAGCTTTTAACAAGTAGTCCACTGCTTTTCATGGCATTACAGATTGTGCTGCATCAGTATGATTATTGTAAAGTTAGAATTCTATTATCTTAGAGTGGCTTTCTCTACCGGCCACTGTCCTGATGTCTTAAGACCGGAGCTTTTAGCCACTATTCTGGAAACTTCCAGTCCCCACCACACATCTGAGGGTACAAACCACCTCTTCCCATACATCAAACTCTTTGCCGCTGTTATTCAAATATCTCTGGAAGATGATTATTAATAAGTATTGGAGTTAAATTGGGGGACTTGGGTCCTAATTCCATCCAAACCACAAATTCACTGGGATTAGAGGTGGCTCAGTGGTTAGAGTGCAGTACTGCAGGCTACTTCAGATGACTGCTAGCTGCAGTTCAGCAGTTCAAATCTCACCAAATCTCAAGGTTGACTCAGCCTCCCATCCTTCCGAGGTGGGTAAAATGAAGACCCAGATAGTTGGGGGCAACATGCTGACTCTGTAAACTGCTTTGAGAAGGCTGTAAAAGCACTACGAAGCGGTATATAAGTCTAAATGCTATTGCTATTATGCTAAGCCATTTTGTGGAAGCCGTAATGGTTTGTCTTATATTAAGCTATAAACCATGCAAATCACAGTGGTTTAATTAATATATCATAAGCGGTAATTCATATATCTAATCATCTTGTGGTTTGCTAGGAACTAAACCAAAACAGACTTTCTTCAAATGAATTTATCCCAGTTTCTCTACCTAAGAATGGGTTACAACTGGCCTTCTCAAAGATGTTTTGTAACTGTGAACATGGAATGATAATAAAGCATTAGTATTACCATAATCCACTTTAAAACTGATCCTTGCAGATCAAGTGATTCCCATCTTAATTCTTATGCATTGATGGAAAACTGAAGTGCAAAATATTCATTCTATTGCACATATGCACTAAATCAGGTTTCAAAATAGAGATATTTTTTTTTAAATCATTTTATTTAGATGCCAAAGGATGCAATCCACGGGAATCTGTATAAGGTCCATGCAAATTAATGTAAAAAGGACTATTGTTCACAGAAATATCCCTGTGGGAAGCATCATTAAGCTCTATTCACCACCTATATTATATACTGGCACAATTTAGCCACTTTATGCTATATTATGATAAACAATTATTCATGTATAAAACAGCATCTAAATGCCTCTACTTAATACACTTGTGTGCTTAGGAACAGATTAACATTCCTAATAAGTGCTTCATACACATTTTTGCTACATAAGGTGGTAGATAAAAAGTGCCCACTAGCATTCTGATTATTACTTTTTGGTGCATTTGCACTATTTTGCTGTCTCGTGTAGAAAAACTGTGAAGGGAAATGAAGCATCTGGCACATTTAGTCATAACATGATTAAGAGAAAAATGTTACAGAAGTCCAATGTTATGATAGGAAACTAAGGCAATTAACAAAACAAAATCCCAAGCCTTTGAGGAAAGTTATGAAACATGTGTGTCAGAAATGCAATGCAAAGGTGTGCAAATCCGCTTTAAATTTAGACCAATACGGTTAGTTTCTGGAAGCAACACAAAATTTTTACAATTCTTACTAGTGCAAAATAGCATGATTATTCCAAAACAAAGCATAGGATTCTTTCCATTTCTTCTTCTTTTTCTTTTTGTGGGTATGTGATGCATTTATGATGGAGTACTTTTGTACATGTTCAAACTTTCTACAGATTTTAACATTTCTATGCCCATGAGAAATTAATAGTAGTGCATTTACACAGAATTTTCTTTTCATAACAGAAGTAACTAGTTGAGCAATTTGCATATTAGGATATTCTCAAAGATTAAAATATGTGTTTGTAAACACTAGAAAAATCTTTACAAAAATGAATATATTAAAATATTCTATACATTTTAAGTTACTGTAAACAAAAGTATCTTTGTTACACTAAACATGGATACAAAATATAAGCCAGAGGAGAACAAATCTGCATATATATCAAATTCAGGTGGAACAGGAGCATCATCTACTCACTTGTGATTTGTCATACTTTGGGGACTGCATTTGATGTTTATCTTTTGGGTTCTACCTTATAATGTCATAACACTATAACTGTTATTAAGCCAAATGGTCAGAGATTGCTGGAAGACCTGTACTGACCTATGGCATCACATCATATTTGCCTTCGTTCCAAAATTAGGTCATTAACCTATGCATTATGGGTAGCATTAAAAAAAAATCTTTATGCAAAACTGTGTAGAAATAAGCTCTACACAGCTCAATGGGATTTATATCCATTGCACAGGCCAGTATTTTGCAGCCTGGATTGCATTTGGGGGGGTGGGGGGGTTGAATACTAGAAGACAGGAATCTTGACAGTGAACCTGCCAGAGAATTAATGGTGGCATTTTCAATTTGCTTCTCAGGCAGCTGGTAAGAAGGTGTTAAAGCATTAGTTCTAGCCCTTATCTTTATTAAAACCAGAAAAAAAATGCTGAATTTTGGTAAGCACTGTATCTTGATGCTATAGAAATAGGGGTGACAGCTGTGTGGGCCTGTAGAATCTGCACAACTGCAGCTTTAAATGAATGAATGTAACCAATTAATTGTGGGGTCCACAACAGTAACTGAGTATAGCCTCTGCTTGTTGTTTTTCATGCTTAGGCTGGCCATCATGTTAACTCAAGAGTCTTTTACCCTCTCACTGGACAAAGGCACACAGCTGTATGCTGTTTCAGCACAAAACTATAGTTCATTCTAAAGAGATAATTTTTATATGATGTCTTTCATTCCCTCCAAGTCACTCCCACAAATACTTTTGAAAACGTGTAATTAGGCGGGGAAACAACTCTTGTTTGACAAGGATACATATTGCCTTGTTTCCTTTTTTTTTTGATAAGGTTGATGAGACTCATACCCATGAATAAAGCTGTACATCAAAAGCAGCCCTATGCCATCAAAATGAACGAATAAAAGCCTAAGACAAATCACTTTTCTCTGAAATAGTTACTATTGTAAAAAGGTGACTCAATTAACCAGTATTAATTATTTTAAAAAGGCCATTGTTGTGCTGTTGAAAACCAAATAATTCACTTTCGGCATCTCTGATGCTGTATATTTACGGCAGTCTTCAAACAGCTCATTCTACAATAGTTTTACAGACTTTTATCCATGTGGATCTGAACACAAGCAAAGTTTTCGGGGACTTGCTTATTGGCTCCCCAAGCAAACCTCTGAGTTCTATTTTAAACATTTATAAATCTGTCCTGAAAATCATTTAAAGAGAAATTAGTATTTATGTACTTTATATGCCTCCCATTTCACCAATAAGGTAACTTAAAACACATTATTCTCGCTCCTCCTCTGTTAATTTTCTCTTTAAGCAATTTTCATAACACTGAACGAAATTTAAGCAGTAATTGAGCATCTACGTTTAGGAACACAAAGAGCCTTTTTCAAACCATAATCTAACTCAAGATTGTCTACATTAATCAGGAGCAATTCTCTGAGCTTTCAGACAGGGCCTTTCCCAACCCCAGCTGGACTAGCCAGAGATTTCCCCTTGGCACCTTTCACATGCAAGGCACATGCTCAGTCATTGAGCTATGGCCCTTTCCTATGTGTTGGAAGCTAACACAACGGGGGATCTTTGTGTTAGGAGATGTAAGGAAGACTCTCCAAAAATTCAAATGATTACATAACCTTCTGGATAGTAGCCAGTGACCATGCTGGATGAAGTACTACCAAAAAATATGATCACTATGGGCCCAGTTTTTCAAGACTGTACCACGTTGATTTCAAGCTGGCATAAAATGAAATATTTGGAAGATTCATAAAACTTCAGGAGTACTAACTGCCAATTCATAATCCGCAGTGTAATGTCCTACTTTGAGCTTGATGTTTTCATTTCTGTAAGGAAAGAGAAAGTTTTGTTACATCTTCAAGCATTCAGAACTTTCCATAAAATTCTTTGTAACCCGAGAACTGGGTTTATTTTTGACTATCCAAATGAAACATAAATGGGCCAAAGTCCACTTAACAAATTTCTCACTTAGCAACATAAATTCTGGGCTCAATTGTGATCGTAAGTTGAGGACTACCTCTTTTGAGAAAGATTTTGGTTCAACCACTCAATTTACCTTGGAGCCATCGAACCTGTGTGGCTGGTCCGTATCCCCTCTCATTCTTGGCCGAAATCCTGAACACAATGGCCGGCTTGGATGTATGATCAACGTGAGCGTTTGCAAGTTGGGCAGCAGTCACTGTACATGAGGTCTTAAGGCCACAATAGATTTTCATGAACATCAGTTGATTAGGATTTTCATGAAGCTGAGTGGTTCTTATTGCCAAATAAGCGGAATATTCCAAGATATTTCCCGAAGGGGAAACTGGAGGCTCCCATGAAAGATGAATACAGTCTGCACTCTAAGGAAGAAGCAAAAAACCTCCTTTCACAATTATAGAGAGGAAAACCTGTAAGTCTGTTCTTTAATTTGTGGTATGTGCTGTTCAACACCAAGGAAAAAACTCAGGGGCACCATTCAGTTCATACATTGTACTGAGCCATAATATAGGTTTCTGGATTCTGGGTTAGCGTGTTGTGAAAATTCAGTTCAAGACTGCAAATGTCATGTGTTTCTGGGAACAGAGTAATTGGTGGTATATTCAATAAAACATGGTAAAATAAAACATGGTAAAATAAAACAGGCTTTGCATGATAAAGTGATCCAGGATTAAATATTATCCTTCAAAACCCATATGTCTGTGTTGAGATTATGAGATCTTACAGTGTTTCAGTTATATCTCCAGTAAGATATGTTATTATAATGTATTATATATATATCTAAGGTTCTAGATATGAAAATAAAAGTTACATCATGACTAAGGCTGCTCCAAGATCCAATGTTGGATTTAACAGCAAGATTTTTCCATTAAGAATCCATATTGTTAACCATTGTACCAAAAGTCTGATGACCACTCAGAAGTTGGTGGGGTTTTGGGGGGATTTTTTTGGTCAATTCAAAATTACTTACTTTGCTCACAATGCCTTATTTTTCCTTTGCCGGCTTTTCCAAGGAACATTCATTTCTCTAAGCCTTTCATGAATGTTAACATTCCCTATTCAAATTTACACGCAGAGAAGGAGGAAAGAAGGAAGAATTATTACCTTACTAATTTTGACAATTGAAGGTGCTCCGGGAAATCCAGGGATGCAAGTCTTAAATTCACTGATTTTGCTGAAAGGCCCTACACCGCATCCATTAATTGCAGCAACCCTGAACCTGTATAAAGTGCCAGGAGCGAGATCCTGTTTCTTAAATAAACTGGCATTTGGAATATCTGTATTGCCTCCCTAAACATGAATAACATGAAAAGAAATAAATCATTATTTGCTTTTCTTAATATACATGTTTTAAAGACTCCTTATGTTCTAGATGAAGGGTGTCAAACTCGCGGCCCACGGACCAGATGAGTCATGCACTAGCCACGCCCGCACCTGGTTTAGCAAAGGGGAGAAAAGTCACAATAGGCCACGTGACACTGCTGCAGTGGTGGGATACGACTGGTACGCCCCAGTACGGGCGTACGGGTGCCTGCTGGGAGCACCAGGTACTGTTCCGGTACGGTGCTCCGGAGGGCCCACCTTTACCTGTATTTGAGCCGATCAGGGCTTTTGCACATGCGCATGGAGCATATAGCACCTGTGCGACGCGCCACCGAGCAGCTGGACCGTCACGGGAGGTAAGTACGCATGCACACACATGCTACGCTCGTGCACGTGGTAGACGCCCAGCCCTGTTGCAGTGTACCGGTTGCAATGGGATGTAGAACCTACTACTGCACTGCTATGACGCTGTGAGTTTGACACCCCTGTTCTAGATCGAATTTCCTATTAGGAAGAGCTTTCCAGCACAGCTGCCTATTAAGCAAAAACAACATTGAATGTTTTTAAGATCCCCTGGTGTAAATGGGAGAGTGGAACATATGATACACTTTCAAATGGCAAATGAGATTCACCTCTGCTTTATTTGAGAATAGTTATCAATGATTAAAGTATATAACTTAAAGCCCAAATGTTAAACAACCCTGAACATCTTGGTTGTGGTTCCTATGAATATCTAAAAGTTGTTATCGAACTGAAAATGTTAAATGTAAAATCACAAAATAATGATTTTTAATGTTAATCCAAATAAATCACATTGAAATTCATTTTTGTAAAAGCCAATGCAACTCTCTGCCTTTAAAAAAAAAGGTAGGGTTCCCAAATTGAAAGAAGAAAAGTTTTTAAGATTAACTGGTGTCAGAAAAAGATTATGTAAATAGAACAAACCCATAACCACAACAACTAGAATTGCAGAGATGGGTAACCTTTTGGTCCTTGTGTGCTGACAGCGCGCACATGCACAAACCCATAATGCAATGCACACGTGACAACCGCGCATGTGCTCTGCTCCCCCCACCCACCATTTTGGTCCTAGCAGGCCTTCCTGAAGCCTCCTGGGATCAAAAACAGAGTGAGGGAGCGTTGGGGGGTATGTGTGCAGCGTCCTCCCCCCCATACCCCATTTTTGGTCCCAGGAGGCTTCAGGAAGGCTGAAGGTTTGCCATCATGGGCATAGGGCAGGGGTCTCCAACCTTTGCAACTTTAAGTCTGAAGGACTTCAGCTCCCAGAATTCTCCAGCCAGCTTTGCTGGCTGGAGAATTCTGGGAGCAGAAGTCCTTTAGACTTAAAGTTGCAAAGGTTGGAGACCCCTGGCATAGGGCACAAGCTTGGTTAGTTCTTAACATAAGATACTAATTCCCTCATCTCAACTTCCAAGATCCAATCACCTTCCTACTTAATTTTGTTGTTACTATTTAATAGGAAAATTCAACCAACCTTCCTGCTGGAAAGAATCTTTTCTTCTTGCAGCAAATAAAACTGGCTCACTAATGCCATGTTGCTTTGAAAAATCCCAACGTCATTCCACTTTCGTTCCTGTGTCCTCACTCTTGCATTCTGCTTTGGCGGTGAAGTTTTCTATAATTCAAAGAGCAGCAGGCAGTGTTAAACGTATGGGCGTTCTCCACATCCAGAGTCTAATATACAATTCAGTCTTGGAGACCTGACTGTGGAAGGAATTAAATCTCTCCCTCCCCATCCTATAATGACAGCTTTACCAATGCTAGGAGGAGAGAGCAGATTGTGTGATAGTAGTACACATGTCAATTATCATTGGCACAGGTAGTCCTTGACTTATGACCATTCATTTAAAGACCGTTCATAAGTTACAATGGCCTTGGAAAAAGTAACTTACAACCTATGCTTTCATTTACAGCTGTAAAATGACTCTCATTATGACCAGTTGCAGTGTCCTGTTGCTACATGCTTACGATTATGTCCAACAAAAAAAATACCCATTGAGCTGGATTCACTGAATGACCAGTGTAAAAACTATTGTAAATGCAGGCCTGAAGCAACTTGTGACTGCAATGACTTGTGGAAAATTCCAATCCCAATTGTGGTTATAAATCTGCTTGTACAATGTATTAATGTCATATTCTTTTAACGACCCCATAATCCCTTGTGGGGTGAAGTCTGGGCAACTGAACGGAGCTAGCACAGTATTTTAATGGCCGGAAGCCCTTCCTGTCGCCAAGGCGGAATTTTGTTCAGCAGATATATTCCCCAGTGTGCCCAGAGAGAGAAATATCTGCCTCTACCTAGAATCAAACTCACAGCCTCCTGATTATGAGACGAGAGCTCCACCTCTAGGCCACCAGACCACTCTCAGTGCATTTAAAGTCAATCAACCACTTATACTGGCCCTCTGTGAAATATTATTCACATAACTCCATGCGGCAAAAAGTCAAGATAGCAACTGAAATCAATTTGATGTCATAGTTGCCAATGCTACGTTAAACTAATGCATTTTATACAATGAGCAATTAAGGCACATACGGAACAAAAGTTGTCAAGTCTGCAAATGGTGTGACTGACTCAGTTACCACTAACTGAGCAAACTGATAACATAAATACTGATCATTCTCTAAGTGATAAATCCTATTGGCAATATCTGCTGCTCAAAATGTGTCATGTACTTACAGGCAATTGTACAGCTGAATCAAGAGGGTTAACAACTGTGGCTCTAGTTGAGGGCACTGGAGACTCTTTAACTAGGAGAAACACATTTGAAATTCTTTAACTACAGGCACAAACACTTGCAAACATAAATCCATCAACAGTGGAAATCTCTTGATCTCTTTCAGAGAGAACGTTTCATAACATTTCTGTTGTTCAGGCAAGAAGCAAAATGCTGGAAAGCAACTGACAAACTGCCTGTAATGCATGACTATCAAGAACAAATATATACCAGTATGCTGAATGAAAAAAATACACTATAATTCAATTTAGAACATGCAAAATTAAATAAAATAGCTTTATTTTTAAAAAGTAGGGCTACCAAGATTCAAAATCCTACATTTTCATGTGGTATCTTCGACAAGATATTGTACATTTACCAGATTCCAGGCTTTTAAAAAAAACCATTCCTTCTCCTACATATATTGGAACATATTAAAAATAAATGGCACAATGAATATTAATATGCTTAATAATATTAAGTACTGCAAACAGTTTAAATTGTAATTTTAGATGTCAGTGACTTAATTAAAACTTGGAATATTTATAGCCCAACTTTATTCAAAATATAAACTAAATATATGGAAACAAATAATTGATCTGACATGCAACAAATCTCCACCATTGTTTTTTTTAAATGCAGCTTTAAAAACATAGTTATTTGTAACTCAAATATCTAAACTTCATTCACACCGCATGATAGTTCATATATTGCATATGTGTAGAAAGTTTAAAAATGGCAAAAAATTAACATCTGCATTCAATCCAAATTAAATGTTATTTCCAATTGAGAAGAAAACCAAAAGTAACCTAACATTGTAATTTTCTAAAAAAAATCCACAAGATATAAGAATAAGGGACGACTGAACAAAATTATTACACCAAGAATTAAACAGTTCCAGTTGAGAGATCTCAAAATATAGATCATCTATATTTTGAAAAGGCAAATTAAAAGAGTCTTATGGTTATTTGATTGGCCCAAGTTGTCCCGACCTATATTAGGAGCAGATATGATTATTTGTATCTTAAGAAACTCATTTGATCACAGTTTTGCTTCATAAACCAATGCATGAACAAATCTTTATACCTGCATACATGCTGAAAAATTGGAAACCTCCCTAGCTTCCAATTTCATCTGAACTTCAAATATATGAATATACCAAGCCACGCCATCAAACCAGTTTTAAATTATAGATTAATATTCATCTACAATTTAAAGCTGGTTTAGTGGCCTGGCTTGGTATAAACCTGGCAACCATCTCAGTCTGAATGAAATGAGGAATTACGGTTAATATTATTTATTGATTCAAGTAAAGGCAGTGTCTGCATTTGTTATAAAAACCTATTCATATCTTGGTTAAAAGTGTTAGATATGTACCGTATTTTTCGGAGTATAATGCGAACCTTTTTCTCCCAAAAAAGAGAGTGAAAATCTGGGTGCGTCTTATACACTGAATACAGCATTTTTGGCTTCCCGAAACCCCTCCCCCCTCACAAAAATGGACATGCAGAGGGTTTGGGAGGCCTGCAAAGTGTTCCTGGGGGCAGGGGAGGGCAAAAATAAGTGAAAAACGAACCGTCTACAAGGAGCACTCTATAACCCTCCTAAGAGCTATGTGTGCCCTTTTGTGCTCATTTTTGCCCCCCCCCCCTCAGCCCCCAGGAGCACTTTGCAGACCTTTCAAACTCTCTGCATGTCCCGTTTTTCACAAAAAATGAGAAAAAAACTTTTTTTTAAAAAAAATTACCTCTTCAAAATCTTGGTGCGTCTTATACTCCGGTGCATCTTATATTCCGAAAAATACGGTACATCTTGATACTATTCAAGAAATGGAATTCTAGAACCACCATGAAAAAAACCCCATAATGAATGTGATTCAAAATATAAAACGTGACTGACTTCCAGGTTTGAACTACCTGTTGATAATAATGAAGTTTCATCTTTTGCAACTGCCCCGTTTGACGAGTTGGTTCTAACGGCCTGCTGGGTTACTACATTTTGTGTGGTGGAGGCTATGCTAGGTGTAGAAGTATCTACTTGGGAAGATCCTGAATCAAAGTCAAGTAATTCATTTAGATTTGCTGACATCTGAGGGCCTGAAAGGAGAGAAAAGCAAAAGCCCATCACATATGATCCCAAGATAGAAATTAATAGAGGTTTGTTTCCTACAGAAATTCTTTTCCTTCAGATGTAGCTGGGATGTCCATGCAGCAAATTGGCTTAATAATGTGGTTTTAGCTCTTCAGGGTATGCAAGATGTCCATTTTGAATGTTCACTTGCATTAAATCTATTTTAAAAACTTATTAAAATCAAATGAAAGAATCTCTACATGGTTTTGTCTAGTATGCTCATTTTTACAGAATGGGACAACTTGCCGCGGCCATCTTGCCACAGCCAACTCGCTGTGGGACAATTCCACTCTCTGTGATAAACGTTCTCTGCCACTGTTGCTTTGACATTATTTCCATTGACAAAAATAATAATAAAAATGTATGAATAAAAATCAAAGCGTTAGCATCCATTCTTATGCCGTAGACATCTGGAACCACACCTGACAAATAAGTTTCAACTTAGTGCTGCTTACCTAAAGTGCTAGCAGGCAAACATAAAGGGACAGTGGACTCTTTGGAAACGGAATGGTTTTTCTTCGCATTTTCAGTTTCTGGAATCTTGGCCTTAGCCTCTGAAATGGAAATTTGCACCTAGACAGAGAAGACAAGCACCAATTTCTCTGTAGTAACCACTATGTTTTATGGCTGTCAGCTTCTAAGGACTCTTGATTCTGCTTCTGGTTGAAACTTTATGAAGTTTGCAGTTCTGACTTTTTAAGTTTCTTGAAGAAAGAGCATTGTTCAGAACCGTACCTTCAGGTTGCTTCAAACTATCCACACTATGCTTTCTTTCCATCTGTGAAATCTTTTGGTTTGTTGTAAGTTTTCACGTCTCCTCTGACATTTGAAATTTTACACTATAAAAATCAATCTTTGTAAGACAAATTGGGTCCTTTTGTCACTTTATGCTTTGCTTGCTGTGTCCTGACCCGAGGAAGACAGGTTGGGTGCACCAACATGCACCAACCTCCAACAGATAAGCAAGATCCCAGAACAGAAGTTAGGCCAGAATCAATCCCAAACCACAAAAGACATTCCAGAAAAAAAAAAAGTTATGCGACTATTTTACTCATGTAACTTATAAGCTTGCTTTAATTTTGGGAAATGTGCTACTTTACCTTGCACACAGGATGACTGTGGCTCAGGTGCCACAGTAAAGGGCACATCAGCTGCAGCCGGCGTGGGCACTTCTAAATGTAGTTGAAGAAGGTATCCTTCAACAGTAGGAACTTCGTCCCATTTAACTTGAAATGAATTAGTTGTAGCTCTGATCAGCTGTACCTGTGATGGTGCTGGTGGTTTCTCTTAAAAGAGAAGAATGCAATTACAATAAAATGTAAGTCTTTTTTTTAAAGAAGATTTAAAATTTTCTAATACAAGCATTATATACACAGCATGCTACAGAAAAGAAGCATTTATTCCAGCAAGCTCTCAAATGAAGAGAAGGGGCATACATTAATATTCTAAAGATAGCCCAAGCCTATCTGATATCTGGTGTCAAAAGCTTTACGAGAGTGAATCTCAATCTCAACAACTTTAAGACATGTGGAGTTCAACTTCCAGAATTCCCTCCCCACCCCACCCTGAACCTACAGGCACAAAAGTCCTCAATATCCTTTGTTTGGACAGTTTTGATTAGAGGTGAAGATGATGGTTTGCTCAAATATGTAAGCTGGGAAGGAAAAGGAAAAGGCTTAAACTATTTTCTGAATTCTTCAAACTACAGGGCAGGAGCAACAGAGTAACAGATGTTAGAATTGAAATGTTAGAACTGAAATGTTAAAATGGAATCAATCATAGGATCCTTCATTAAGCAAGTCGTTATTTACTGAACTAATTTAACTGCCCGGGTTCTCGTAACACTAAACAATAAACTAAACATGTTTCAGCCTTGTGGATTGTGCAAATCCAGCCTAAGTGTGGAGTCTCAGAAGAGAGCAATTCTTGCATATTTACATTACCTAGCTGATTTTTTAAACGTTTCAAAAACGGAAAAGCAAATACATTTAAATCTGAGCAGATTTTTAATCACCATCAATAATGTTATCAGGAAGTATTAGGTAGACCACTCACCTGTATCTAGATACCAAAGATCTTTGCAACACACTTGATTGTTCCAAGCTTTCCTGTAGCCGTCTCTGCCACTCCATATATACAAGCGAGAGCCAACAATGACTGTGCAGTGGCCAGCTCTTGGACCTGGTAACACATTGTTTTTATCTTCTTGGCAATCTGGGATTAGATTTATCCATTCTAAAGTATCTGATAACAAATTAAATAAAAACAAATTAATATTTGATGGCATTAGGATTTAATCAAATTAACTCTATGCCGACTGCTTAATACACACTAACTCATAATGAGCAAGTTCATTCTTACCATTGTTTATTGGAGGTAGAAAAACAAAATAAACCAGGAAATCGTATAAAATCTATGCAATGCACATAGTTATTAACTAGAGTTAAACTAGCAACTAGTTCGAAAATAGTTGTTTACTGGCTTAAAAGATATCATGGTTTGGTATCTTTCATTGATATCATATCATTCACCCTATTCACATATTTAAACTAGGAGACTGGAGGCTAAAACATATGAAGAATGGTTGCAGAAACTGGGTATGTCTAGAATTCTAGTTGATGAACGTATGGGGCAAAATCATGTTGGTAAAATTACATTCTACCATCCTATTTGGTATGTACAGTTTAATGAAAAGAAGGACTAGGGGAGACATGATAGCAGTGTTCCAATATCTCAGTGGTTGCCACAAAGAAGAGGGAGTCAAACTATTCTCCAAAGCACCTGAGGGTAGGACAAGAAACAATGGGTGAAAACTAATCTAGGAGAGAAGCAATTTAGAATTAAGGAGTAATTTCCTGACAGTTAGAACAATTAATCAATAGAACAAATTGCCTCTAAAAGTTGTGAATGCTCAAACACTGGAAGTTTTTAAGAAGATGTTGGATAGCTATTTGTCTGAAGTGGTGTAGGGTTTCCTGCCTAAGCAGGGGGTTGTACTAGAAGACCTTCAAGGTCCCTTCCAATTCTGTTATTCTATTCTATTCTATACAACACATGGCAGCATCCATAGCAAAGCACAATGACATAAAAAAGAGCTTGTATGTGAAGTCATCATATGAATGATTATTTACTTGCATTCCAATGCCCAATGCAAGTACATAATTATGGCATTGATGAGATAAAGACACCATGTTTCATCATTTGCCCTTTAGGTCCAGCAAGTCCTAGAAGGTAGGAAGCTAGAGATTCAAAACTTACTCTTCATTTTAGCCATTCCCAGCTTCCTCAAATGATACAGCCAGAGTTCCTGATAAGAAGTTTGATTCCAAAGCTTTGAAATGTAATTCAACCTCACAATGACACCGCTAACATTTGAAGATTTCCCCATTAATCTACTTATATGTGTTAAACATCATTCCCCAAAAGTACCAATTGATCACCGTGTCAACCCTGAAGCTGACCTGGCTGGGGCCATTTCGGGGCTTCAGTGCTGCCACAACTGGAGCTGTGGGAAAGGGAGGGGGAAGTAGAGATAGCCGGGGTGCTGTAGCCAAAATAAAATACTTTCTCTTGGGAACCAAGGACATTCCCACCAGGTGTCTAGAAGGAGGGGACTGGACTGTATCCTGATTGGACCATAGGACTGATTGTTTGGAGAAAGTGAAAGAACTTTTACTTTTAATTAGGTGAAAACCGGAGTCGGTTTTCACCAGCTCGTGCCAAAAAGACATGACCAATAAATCTATTCCTTGAGGAATCCAACTGCCTCAGAGTTTTGATTGCTATGGGTGTGTTACTTGCAACCCTGACACACAGGACCATATCAAATGTTTTATATTTTCAACAAAGAAGAGCCTTTGTCAATTCTTTCAAGTACACTTGAGGAGTCTTTAAAACCTGTTTTGCTAGAAGCCCTCCGGGTCTTCACATATTGGCCTTGACCCCTTCTTTGGGATGGCAGGTTGGTTATTCCTATTGCCATTCATTAATTTCCAAAAGGCACCTCACTTGTCATCCCCCACTTCCTCTGGTATGTTGGTTCCCCCTACTTGCTTCAACAGCACATATATTTAATTGAAGAGAGTTCTCACAACCTATGCTACTTTTCTGGCAATTAAAAAGTCAAAATCATCTCATTAATGCTATCTCCTGGCAGTATATCATAGTTGACAGTGACTACATTCTTCAGCCCTTCTATAATAATAATAATAATAATAATAATAATAATAATAATAATAATAATAATAATAATAATAATAATAATAATAATAATAATAATAATAATAATAATAATAATAATAATAATAATAATCTTTATTGTCATTGTAAAAATTGCAATGAAATTCTGGAGAGAGAGAGAGCAATACCACAGGAGATATAAACCCAAGCTTTATTAAAAGAAATTTTAAGAAAAGAGAAAATATAAGAAATCACAATTTTGAGTTTCAAAATGCAAGTGTTCAATGTTGAAGGAGATAAATTACAAAGCTGTGCATATCACCATAAACCATCACTAATAACTTGTTAAAAAGATCAAAATCCAAAAGAAAAGACAGTGCTCTAGAAAGACCACAAGGTGACAGTATACTCCTACAAATGGAAAATTATCTGCCAATAATTGTATGGATCACACAAGAAGTATTATAGACCATAAAAACATTAGCTTCATGCAGTGGTGAAATTCTTTTTTTTTTTTTACTACCAGGTTTTTGGGCGTGGCTTGGTGGGTGTGACAGGGGAAAGATACTGCAAAATCCTCATTCTGTCTCCACTCTGGAATCAGTTAGAGGTGGCATTTGCGGGTTCTCCGAAATACTCAAAATTTCGGAACTTGCTGAATTTCACCCCTGACTTCAGGTACATAACTTGAGATATGCATGAAGGCTGGCCTCAAACATCATATTTCATCATTTGTGTACAGAGCCAGAGACTTAAGACTCAGCATAACACAGCAAAGGAATCATAAACCTAACGCTAATTCTTGGCTAAACGTGTGGTTTGTGTCTACAGAAATAGCAACTACCTGTAGTGTATTTTTTCTTGCTTCAATTCCATGGACCACATGTTATTTAGAGTCTGCAGGAGAGATGGAGAATCCCACCATTTGCAAGTGGGCTCCACAGACTTTTGCCAAGTTCTAGCCTGAGTTTCAAAAGGACCAAATCTCTTTTATCTCCAAACAGAGGGCAGAGCTTTGACTTTTTTCACATACATACATACATACATGGCAGAAGTGGTATTCTACCGGTTCGGACTGGATTGCCTGAACCGGTAGTGGAAATCATGGGTGGCATCCCATTTGAGCCTTTTTTTCGCCAAAAACGTGTGCTGAAGGATCTGCACATGCACGGAGGCGAGCGCGCTCACATTTACAAACCGATAGGGAAGGTACATACATACATACGAAGAGCCACCTTTCACCCAAAGTGCTGGAGACTATAAACCGGAAGCTTTATGGAGTGGCAACCTACATTCGCAACTGCTCTGTTGGCCTCTTCCCTGGAGCTGCCCCATAACAAAGCAATACAGAGCCAGAATCACTTATTATAAAATTAAGTGATATAGGTTAATGTATTGTTTTCGTATTTGTTACAATTTCCAATATTAGTTTAAGAACACAGCAATATTATTTGTAGCGTTATCCAATGTAGTGAAATCCCTGCTACGCATAAGGCAGAAAAGTGATGGCAGTAAGTGATAAAAAAAGAAGTATACTAACCTAAATTTAAGTAAGAAAATGAACCAGTACATTTCCACTCCCCGTCTTGAGCAGGGAGGCTCTCATCTGTACTCTGTGGGATCCATCCACCAAAAATGTACATTCTGCAAATATAAGAACATTGAGGGTGAAGACAGGAACAAAGTGGGGGAGGATATATACGCACAATTAATTTCCAAGCTTCATTTCATCTTACAAATTATACAGAAACTACTAGTTTCTAACTAAAACTTGATCTTAACCCCCCTTTCCCGTTTCTCCAGTCCTCTCAAGCCATACCCTCACAGAAATGAAAAACCAATCATGTTTTTGCTTACTGGATTTTATAGATATTAATACAAAACTGATTATTAAAGTTGCTTTAGAACAGTGTTTCTCAACCTTGGCAACTTTAAGTCCTTTAATAAGAATTTAATTCCCCTGGCTGGGGAATTCTGGGAGTTGAAGTCCACAGGACTTAAAAGTCGCCACAGTTGAGAAACACTAATTTAGAAGCTGCATTAAAATAATGCATTATTAATTTATTTGTGTGATGTCTTCGTTTTGAAAGGATAGAACAATTTCTATTGGCTTCATAAATTGCATTAGTCTATGGCTTATTCAGTCATGATTTACTGAAATTATGAATATGTTGAACTATAAAGCAATGGCTTATACCTCTATAGGCTTAAAGCAAACATCACATTGTACCCTTGCATGATGGGTGACCCTACATTGTGCCATATACATGAATGAGTATAAAACATATATTAAAACATTGTAGTATTTGGACAGCAGATTATCACAAGAGTTATACTGGGCTAACTGAAAGAGGAATCAACGTCTTTCAATCAATCTTTTCAAATCATGAAATGACTGTGTTTCATTCAGAATTTTATGGAGGGGGAGGTCCTAATACTATCTTTCCCTTGTTTTTTAATCTTGTTTGCCCCCAAACAGAAAATTATTTTTTTTAAAGAATACAGAATTACTACATGCCTTCTGAACAATGGTACAAACTGTTTTCAAATCTGGTCATCTCTAGCAACAAGCCAATCTTAAAACAACTAGGCCATACTAATGAAGAACATGATAATGTAGAGATAGTGCATAATTTCCATAACGAGGCGGCTGAAGTCCATAGTCCACTATCTTTATTTGTGACACAGTAGAGTCAATATGGTGGACTGGTTAAAAGCATGAGACATGAAACTGAATTCTAGTCCTTCTTAGGTACAAAGCCAGCTGTGGAACTTTGGGCTAGTCACTCCCTTTCAGCCCTAAGGAAGGAGGAAAGAGCAAACCACATTCAAAAATGTTGTCAAGAAAACTGCAGAGACTTGTGTAGGCAACTGGCTGGGATCAAGGCTGATTTGGAGGTCCACATAAACATCATGGCAAGCAATCACGGTAACTGTCATCATATATTACTAAACCTAATCATTGATACATTAGATCAGGGGTGTCCAAACTTGGGAACTTTTAAGACTTGTGGACTTTAACTCCCAGAATTCCCCAGCCAACACAAACCCGATATTTTATATAAATAAATTTACCGGAGGGATATTATAAAAATTCCAGATCCTAATTTATAGACCCGGTATTTAACTATTTTTTTTAAAAGGGGGCCTCAAAATCTCAGAGGACCCCCTAAAATAGATATTGAGGTTTCCTCTAGGTATTAACATATGGTTGTCTGGGGAATTCTTGGAGTTGAAGTCCACAAGTCTTAAAGTTCCCAAGTTTGGACACCCCTGCATTAGATCATTAGATACATTCTCTCATGACACAATTATACACATGTAATGTCAACATTATACAGTACATATTTAATTTGAACAATGTTCTTCAGTTATGCATGGGTGACAAGAAGGGACTATAGCTAATGAATGGTTATGGATATATTGCTTTTTCATTCTGCAAATCAAATGAAGCATAAAAATCTAGTAAAGGATATGAGGCCATTTGATTCTGTAGCAATGTACTGTATTTTTCAGAGTATAAGATGCACCAAGATTTCGAAGAGGTAAGTAAGAAAAAAAAGTTTTTGTCCTCCCCAGCCGTCAGGAGCAGGCTTTAGCAGGGCTAGGGGAAGGCAAAAACACCACCGGTTTTCACCAAAATGGGGGCATTTTTCCCTTCCCCCAGCCTTGCAGCCTGCAGAATACTTCTGGGGGTAGGGGAAGGCAAAAACGGCATGTTTTTTCCCCACACAAAAATGAAAAATGCGGGATGTGGGGGCAGGGCTTCGGGAGGCCAAAAATGGCTGTATTAGGTGTATAAGACGCACCAACCACTCTTTGGAAGGTGCGTCTTATATTCAGAAAACTATGGTAATTTGTTTGGGAGTTTCATATAAGAAGATAATATTCATGCAATGCCAAAATGAAAATTGGGGGAGCTCAAAGAACACTTGGCAGCCGTTGCCAGGGTGGCTTTTATACAGACCTCATTTAATATTCCAGTTCTACCCATTCCTGAGCCTAGAAGCCTTGTTCACGGTGACCCATCCATTAGTCACCTCCTATTTGGATTACTGTAACTTATTCTAGATGGGGCTACCCTTGAAGAACATTCAGAAACTTCAACTGGTCCAGAACGTAGGCAGTTTTTGGTATTTCTCATTATGCCTCCCTCTCCCCCCCCCCCCCCCCAAACTATTGCTCTACAAGTGGCATTGGCTCTGAGGAGATTTCTGGGTGCAATTCAAGTTGCTGCTTGTTATCTATAAAGCTCTCACAGCATAGGGCCGGCTTCTTGTGGGATCATCTTTCTCCCGTTGCTTCTGTTTGGCCCACCAGATCTAGTAGAGAGAGCATGCTCTAACAGGGGCCTTCTATCAAACAATGTCATCTTGTTGGATGCTGGGGTGGTGCCTTCTCAGTGGCAGTACTTGCTCTGTGGAATAGCATCCCTCTGGAGTAATGTTTCTCAACCTTAAGACATCTGGACTTCAACTCCCAGAATTCCCCAGCCAACATGGAGAATTCTGAGACTGTCCAAAGACCTTAAAGTTGCCAGGGGTTGAAAAACACTTCTGTAGAGAATGGACCCAACCCTATTAGTCTTTCACAAGGCATTGAAGTTTCTCCAAGCTGTTTCCCCCAAGCATTTGAGTCAGATGAATAGGTGACTTCTGTTGTTATTGACGAGGGTTTTTTTGGAGTGAGTGGGTGAGTGGATTACTGTCTATCTTTGGGTGAATTTTCTTTGGCCGTTGAGGTGAATTTTCTGCATGTTTATCTTTGTAAAATGCCCAGAGTCACTTGAGCGAGATAGGCAACTATTGTATATCATCTCCTTTCAATGACCCCATAATCCCTTGCGGGGTGGACTCTGAGCAACTGATTGGAGCTGAGCATTTACTGGCCAGATGCCCTTCCTGTCACCAATGCGGAGTTATATTCTCAGTGTGCCCAGAAAGAGAAATATCTGCCTCTACCTAGGATCGAACACACAGCCTTCTGATTGTAAGGGGAGAGCTCCACCTCTAGGCCACTGCACCACTCAGAGGCAATTACTGTATATAAATCAAATAAATAAATAAAGTGCATTATGTAGGGTTATTTTCTTTATAGAACACATGTTTAGTGTCCGGTACTTATAGTGGTGGAATTCAGACGCAAATCTCCTTGCCCTGAATTCTGGTCAAATGTCTAGCAACAATTGATGCACAGTGACGGTAGAGAAACAAATATTCTATCGTGTTTCTGAGTTCCTCTGAATTTTATATACAAATGGTTCATCACATTAGCAGGAGTGGTATGGAGATCACATGACTCCAACTTAAATAGAAATATAATGCCCCAAAAATGTATCTTGAGGGATAAAGTTAAATAGACACCAGAATATATGCTATAATGTATAGCTGCAATCTTCAATGAAATAATAGGGCTAGAAAACACATAAGTTATTAAAAAAGCAGTATTACCAGTGATAGCAATCAACTACAAATTCTTATTTATAATGAATAATCCTGCAACATCTTAAACAAGCCATACGGATTAAGTATTAAATTGCAACTTCTAGAAATATGACTTTAGCACTACTCTTATGCTACTTCATGCTATGAAGTATTTTCTCCTCCTAATGCACCAACATATAATAATATATCAGTGTATAAGTAAGCCTTTCCTGTTTTCAAAGCTCTTTGTCTTTTTCTTCTCCTTTCTAAAAGATGTAATGGGCTTTCTAATTAAATTTGAAGTCATGCGCAGAGGATTATATGTCCCCAAATAAAAAACATATGTTCAAGAACTCCATTTTGGTTTCCCCGGGGCTATTGTTAGCTCCCCTAATCTGCAGGCAGTGTTTCTCACAGGGCTGAAGCTCACTACATTCCACATTACAAGCAGGATCCCTAAATACAAACACTAGAGTAATGGTCTCCTACTAGGTGTACCTTTCTATAGGTGAGCTTTTAACAACAGACATACTTGTTTCCTATTACACTGGCTGTATGGAGACTACGGGGAAGTGGCACTGTCCCTTTAGTTTCTGGTTTCGACCAAGTCATTGTCTCTATTAAGGGAAAAAAACAGAGAAAGCATATAGAAGGGATTATTTATTTATAACATTTATACAGCCACCCATGTTCTAACCAACTCTAGGCGGCTCCCAATAAAAAAAACCTCTATGAACATTTTATTACTCCATGAACATTTATGTAAGACACACTTGTAACATATTGTTTTTCAGACTTCAGGAAATTTGTCGTGCACAGACAGATGCTAAGGAGGGTTATTTTTGAAAAGTATATTTGTAGGCAGCGAAGGTACAGGAAGGTGGCATTTTAAATGGTGGAACACTTATTTTTCAGTGCCACATGCTATGAAAATTGGTAACCTTCCTTAGACTTTTCAGAATCCAAATTCCAAATATTAAGTTTTACGCAAGATTACCGACAAGCAAAATAAAAAGGGAAATTGCCATCGTTCGTTTTACACTTGCATTTCATCCCTCAAATAAGATATTTGAGTTATGGTAATGGAACTTTTATTATCACATGTGTACAGTATTATCCATCTTCAATTGTAGAGTCTGTGGTAAGCTACCAATTATTATTGTATTTGCAAAACAAGTGTTAAGGGACAAAGCCATCTCTCAAAACAAGTCTTTAGTCTTGTTTTGACTAAATACTGTTTCCAGACTATTTTGTTTTTAAATAATTATTCAAAGAAACAATATTTTGAAGTTCTTTTAAAAAGTGATAGTTTAAAAAATACTTGTCGTGTTAGCAGTTTTAAAAAATAATGCAACAATTTTTTTTTTAAAAAAAATCTAATTTGGATAAATGGCTACATTCCATTAGGTCAAACTGCTTATTTTGCTGTGTACTGTAATAACATTCAGATAGAGCTGAAGTTTAAGAATAAATTTACAAGGTGATGCAAACTTTCCCATCACACAACAAATTCTTCCGAATTATTCCTTAGTGTATTGTTTTTAAATAACTCACACAACTTGACTTGCAGTTGTACTCACCTATATCAAGCTCCCAAAGGTCATTCAGCCGGCAACCAGACATGCCTCCAAACATAAACATTTTTGGATTTCCCAAGTCTTTTTTACAGTATATAACAGCTGTGTGGGATTCTCTGGGAGACGGCAAAACTCCCCTGGTCAATGGAATGCTCCAGCCTATGACTCCTGATCCGTGCTGTAGCTCCAATTCATAGAAATCGTTTAAATATCTAAGGTGGGTTGTAAATACAGAAAACACCAATAACTTTCTATGGCACTACCATAAAGAAATTTCAACCTGTAAATGCAATCCTCAGGTTTTTACAACAATACCTTTTTTTTGGCAAAGGATTTGGTAAAGGTAAATGTTTGTAAAAAAAAAAAGATTTCAAAAAGAAAAAAAATGAGGAATTTTCCTTAGCTGGAGATTTATCAAAACTACCATGTCTTCCAGAAGCATTTTAACTTTTTTTTCACAATGCCAATTTTAAAACGGATGGAGTGGAGCCACAAATTTTAGATTAGAATAACTGTAGGCTAAATAACAAACAAACTGAAATATGTACAGACACTGCAACTTAAGGTGCTAAAGCAAATTTAAGAGGATTTAAAATGTCACTCATTAGCTCTCATCGATTAATGAAAGCCATTACACCATACATCCCTATACGTTTAAGATAATCTTAATCTAAACTGCTCCAAATGCTATTAGTAACCATGTTTTTGCTGTTATTTTCAAGCATTGAGCTTCATATTACTGGATTTAAGAATGATCAGTTTGACAGTTCATTGCCAATCTTCCTCTTTGATATTAGTAATTATGAATAGATTTGAATACTAAATACGCTCACTATCTATATTCTAACGGATTTTACCGTATGGCTCAGTGATGGTGAACCTTTTTCTTACGGTGTGTCAAAATTGAATGTGCACGTGCCCACATCAATTCAATCCTCCCTGCCCACCTGTGCATGCACACACGACCCCACCCCTCTCTGTACAAGAATGCACAACCTCTTCCCAGACTCCAGAGGCTTTCCTGAAGCGAAAATGGCCTCCCACGGCGGCTCTCCGGGAGCCAGAAACAGATCGTATCTGAACTTCTGGTTGCCCTGTAGGGGCAATTTTTTGCCCTACCTGGGCTTCAAAAAAGCCTCCGGAATCAGAGTAGGGCAAAAAAGGCCCCAATGGACCAACCAGAAGTTCGGAAATGATCAGTTTCTGGCTTCCAGAGAGCCTCTGGGGGCGTAGAGGCTGTTTTCGCACTCCTCAGGCTTCAGGAAAGCCTCCAGAGCCTGGGGAAGACAAAAAAGAGACCTAATGGGCCAACCGGAAGTTTGTTCCCCGAGGCTTTCCTGAAGCCTGGAGAGGGTAAAAACAGTCTCCCCCAGCCCTCCGGAAGGACGAAAATCAGCTGGCGGGCACATGCATGCATACTGGAGCTGACAGCTGGCACGACAGCAAATATGGCTCCACCTGCCACCTGTGGCACGTGTGCCAGAGGTTCACTATCACAGGTATAGCTGATTAAAAGCGAGAAAACCTAAACAAATCATGCTAAATATTCTGTTCCAAACTCATCCACATACCTGGGAATGTTATTGTTTGAGTCTTCGCTCTCATTTGCCAGTCCACCAAATAAGTAACACTTGTTGCCATATAGACAGAAGCTATGGCCAAGGCGAGGGCATGGAGGCAAACCTGCTGAAGGGGGCTGGGGTCTCATTTTTTTCCACAGCCATCGACTTGCCTTGTAGATGGAAAAAGAACATTTTGAGAAATGCAAGCGAAATTGTTTACAAAATTACTACTATTGTGGCTGCCAGAAGCCAAACTCTCATCCAACAGAAGTAAGCAAGCACTGTTCTTCAATCAATCGTCTAAAAATGCCTCTAGAAACTACATGAGGATCAGAGGCATTAATGGAAATAAAGGTTATCATGGAACTGGTTCTTTCATTTCCAGCATGCTAGCTTTCATATTCTTTTTTTTAAAGTACTAGTAGCCACCAAAGAATGTGTTGGAAAGTGCATTGTTATCTACAGATGCCATTCGAGGATCAGAAGGTAAGGATTTGCTTATTTTATAAGTAGAATTTATAAATTCTATCTGCAACTGCCTCACATGTAATACTTCCCTGGTTCGAATCCCAGTAAGGGTATGGCTAGCTGATGAGAGCTGAATAGCTTGAAATAGATCTATACTAGCCTCCCTTGTTTATTTATCAGCATAAACATAACACACACACACACACACACATATGTATGTCTAAGTGCTATTGCTATGATATCAATCTATTCCAATCTTAATATGTACAATATATAGGCACCCATTTAATAATTTATTAAATGATATCAAGATTCTCAACCTAGTTAAATAATTGTGAAAATCAATCATACAGTACCTGCAGTTCATACAAATCATTACTATATCTTCCATATTCAACCATTCCTCCAAACACTAATATTCTGGTACCATCACAGACAAATCCATGGGCTGCACACCCTGGTGGAATGTCTCCTCTGACAGCAGGAAGAAACCATTGGTTTGTGGCTGCAACAAAAGAGACACAAAAATGGAGCTAGGTCATAATTAATAGAATGAGCCTGATACGACTTCTAAACAAGACACCCACAAATTTAAACACAAATTAAATCCCTACACTTAATAATGGGACTTTAATATTCATTAATTATTAGGTTTTAAACCTTGCATTCTTAAACAAAATGTATTCCTTTCTTCATCTGGAAAGGGAAAACTTTTTGATTCTTTACTTTCCAATCAGTCTCAAGATCTGCCAATTAGAACCTGGTGCAAAAGATAGGCATTTATGGTAATAAAACATTGATATGTTTAAGTAAAACAGAGGTAATAATCTTTTTATATAAATATCCATACCAAATTACCACACAGTTTTCATTTTTGCAGAATAACTTAAAGCAGGGTTGGGATAATTTGATCACACCATTTAGAACTTCAAAACTCCATGCAAAGTATTGCAGAAAAATCAGTAGGCCCCAATTTATTTTTTGCCAACTTGCCCATCAAACTTTGTACAGTATATTAAAAATTAATATTAAAAAAAAAGAAACGTCATATGATCACGTTCTGCAACCAAAACTATTCCTATACAGTAATCCCTCGTTTTTCGCGGCTTCATGTTCCGCGGCTTCAGTGCGTCACGGGTTTTTCAAAAATACAGAATAGGAAAAAAATGCATTGGTAGGAGGCAAGCGCCCCCTAGTGCTTGCTTTAAACCAGGGGTCCCCAACCCCCGGTCCGCGGACCGGTGCCGGTCCGTGGCTTGATAGGAACCGGGCCGCAGGGCTGGAGGAGGAGGGGGGGACGGGGCAGCCCCCTAGGCTGAGCGCGCACTGGGGGTGGGAGAGCACAGGTGCGGCCGCTCACACCATTGGGGGCCCTAGAAGGGCGAGTGAGTCGACCCACCCACCCCCTCATGCGCATGCGCCGCCTGTTCCCCCTCCCCCCCGCTCCCCCTCTACGCCCGCCGGTCCGCGGAATTTTCTTTAAAATGAAACCGGTCCCTGGTGCAAAAAAGGTTGGGGACCCCTGCTTTAAACGATGTCCACCAACTCAAGTTTCCGGTATAGATATACAGAATCCTACTTTGTGGTTTTTCAGTTTCCGCGGAAGGTTCCGGTCCCCATTAACCGCGAAAAACGAGGGATTACTGTATTTCATTTGCAGTGTAAAACCTATTATTCTCATAATCTTCCTCCATCTAATTTCAGCATGGTCTCTTTCTTTCCCTCAGCACAAAGATTCACTTAATAAAACCCTGTTTTATGGGGGGGGGGGGGGGATGTTCCTACATCCATCCTCACCAAAACAGATTGGATCATGAAGTTTTCAAAGCATACAAATACATTTCATACCTACTAGAACAGTGTTTCTCAACCTTGTCAACTTGAAGATGTCTGGACTTCAATTCCCAGAATTCCCCAGCCAGAGAATGCTTCAAGTTGACAAGGTTGAGAAACACTGTATTAGAGCCTCGCTCACAAACTAGCAATGCATTCCTCCTATCATCTACCTCCACCTTTCCTAGCTAGCTAATCACATCCTAGCTAATCACATCCATTGTGATATTCCAATTTCAGCAAACCTAATTGGTTATCAGTCTATACTTTGAACAATTTTACAGATTGTAAAATTACAGATAATGCTAACATATGGCCATAATTGGCCCCAAATTTCCACTGCTAAGCAAAACAGCCGTTAAGTGAGTTTTGCCTCATTTTAAGACCTTTCTTGCTACAGTTGTTAAGTGAATCACTGCAGTTGTTAAATAAATCTGGCTCCCCCATTGACTTTGCTTGTCAGGAAGTTGAAAAAGGTGACTCCGGGACATTCTAACTGACATATATGCATAGCAGTTGCCAAGCATCCCAATTCTGATCACATGACCACGAGGATTCTGCAACAGTCATGTGAAAAACATAATCACTTTTTTCATGGCCATTAGAATTTCAAATGGTCACTAAACAAACGGTTGTAAGTCAAGGACTACTTGTAAATACCAATTTGGTGGCCTATAATCAAGATTCAAATCTGTTACTGCCAATACCTTCCAACTATCTCCCTCATTTATAATAATAATAATAATAATAATAATAATAATAATAATAATAATAATAATAATAATAATAATAATAATAATAAAATTTAATTTATAACCCGCTCTCTCTCCCCGAAGGGACTCGAGGCGGGGCACAGGGAATTTAAAATACGTATAAAATCACAAACATAGTACAATATAAAATAAAATTAAACTAACCCTGTGCTAAAATCCCATATTAAAACTAAAAATTAATCATTAAAACCCCTAAAAACAGTTGATTTATCATGCGCAAATTTCCAAACATACCTTCCATTCATAACCTTTCAATGCAAAATTGCTGGACACATATCATCTTTTCCTAGAACTCAGCATTCTACTTTTTCATCTTGACACAACTTCAAATGCTTTCACATATTCTCACCAAATATTTTGTCACTTCCTGCCCCATGCTTAGAGCAATCTCACCCATTTTTAATATAGATTCGCAATATATTTTCATTTATCCACTGACCCAAAGCATTTATATTGGAAAGATTAACTGATATAAATAATACAATCTCACAATCCCTCCATGATGAAAGCATAAATTATGCATAATTATAATTACTTATAAGTATTTTACATAGTCAATTAAACTTAACAGCAAAAGTGTTTTGATGACTTTGCAGTTCTTGATATCTACTTAACTTTATTACCTATATACTGTATCGATAATTTATATAACTACATTGCTCATATTCTTTATTTTACACTACTTTATATGAATCTTCCTTATCTCTGGATACAATGACTTCTTTTACTGTTATACTCATCTTTATTCAGACCACATATCTCTGATTATCTGATTAGCATCACCATCAGGCAAAGTTATGAAAGACAAAAGTTATTCCACCTTCATCTATCAGATGTATGCTATATGTCAGGAGAACAGAAATTTGCACATTTATGTAGCTAATCTTCACTAGTACTTATCTTGTGTGCACAAAATACACACAGCATACAGAGATACATACAGTAAACCCTTAGACCCTAAAAATCTTCATTCCCTGCTTCTACCACACTAAAATAATAACTCCCTGCCTAAATAGGTCACAATAACAATAAATAAATACATACATACATAAAGGGGCATGCAGGGACTAAGATTATGCCCTTGGAGATAGGATCTCTAAAGCAAATATAAAGCAACACACCCAAAGTTAATGTACCAATGGAATTAACCAGTTAACTCAATCTTCTGCGGTGACTCAATTTTCTACCTTGGTGCACTTTATGGCTAACACATTAAGATGAAATTTGTGGTTGAGTGAATCTTGCAGGGAATAAATTTTGCAGGAAAAATCAGACTGTTCCCCACCCTCCGGTCGCCCATCTGTACACCAACCAGATTATAAAAGAAGGAAAAGGGCTACCCAAGTTCAGCCCAGAGAATGAGGACTAAACCGCCGCGGATGCCCTTGAGTCAAAATCGCTTCGGAGCCTCTTCCCTTCGGATTAAGCGCAGAAGGCCGGCTCCGGGTCGGCGAATACACACGTCCTCCGTGTCTCCTTAAAGCCCAACAGGGAACGAGGGCAGAAATTTCCCTCCGCCACGAAGCCATGCCAGGGCAGAGGGCTGAAACGGCGGCGCAAACTCCCAAGCCTAGCATCCCCAGCCACTCACCGGGCGCTCCCCCCCCCCATTCCCCCCGTTTCGCAGACCCGTCTAGTCCAACCCGACCCTGAGACCACCGCGCCGAAGGCCTTTTCGCGCCTAGCGAAGCAGCAGCAGCAGCAGCAGTTACCGCTGGAGGGGGAAGCGCCCCGCCGGGGCAACCAAGCCCGCCCTGCTTCTCCTTCCCTTCCTTCTTCTCCCCCCTCCCCGATCCGCACCGGTATTGTACACGTGCAGCTCATCGGCGATGCCTTCGTTGCCTCCCCCGAAGATGATGACCAGCTCGCGGATCGCCACGGCGCGATGGCCATGCCGGGATCGGGGGACCGGCCCCGTGAAAGAAGAAACGCGCCTCCAATTCAGGGCAGCGGCGCCTGCCGCCATTTTACCCGCCCACGCCCACAATGCACCGCGGCGGGGCCCGAGGCAGCTGCTGGGGAGTTTGGCGAGGAAGCGGGCCGGGCAGGCCTGGAGAAAGTGCCAGGGAATGAAGCTGCAGCAGCCATAATAACAATAATAATAATGATGATGGTGATGGTGATGATAATGATAAAACTAGGATGCTGGCAGCAACCCGTATTAACCATCAGTGCCAGTCAATAATATTTGTGATACATTTTCAAACGTTCACTTGACTGAGTTTCATGTTTAATGAATAAATTGTTATTGTTTTGTTGTTATTGTTGTTATTATCAGTGGTTAATCTTTGGTGAGATTCACAGCCTTTGGGGCTGGTTGGTAGCTCAACAGCTCTAGTCCTAACCAAGGACCTAGGAACTGTCAAGGTAACGTCGGAGGATAGAAGCTGTTCCAAGCAGGGTGGTTTTTTGTAGAGTCAGAATGTTCAAGTCCGGTAAATTTAGAATTTCCAAATAGCGAGGTAGCCCTTTAGGTATTGCTCCAAGGGCTCCAGTTACAATCTGGACAACATGCAATTTCTTTTTCCACAGTCGCTCAACTTCAATTTGCAAGTCCTGGTACTTTGTAGTTTTTTTCTTGATGCTTATCTTCAATTCCTGCATCACCAGGTGTTGCAATGACAATGAACCAAACTTTTTTCTTTTCAACGATTGTTATGTCAGGTGTGTTGTAGGCCAAGTGCCTGTCAGTCTGAATTCTGAAATCCCACTTTTTCATTCTCTAGAACCTTCTCAACCTGATGTTCCCAGTGGTTTTTGCTATACTCAAATCCAAACCTTTGGCACAATTTCTTCTTCTTCTTCTTCTTCTTCTTCTTCTTCTTCTTCTTCTTCTTCTTCTTCTTCTTCTTCTTCTTCTTCTTCTTCTTCTTCTTCTTCTTCTTCTTCTTCTCCTTCTCCTTCCCCTTCCCCTTCCCCTTCCCCTTATTATTATTATTATTATTATTATTATTATTATTATTATTATTATTATTATTATTATTATTATTATTATTATTATTATTATGAATATTTTGCATGCTGAACTGGAAAATGTGTACCAGAAAATGCATAAACCTTTGAATATGTACCATGCTTTGCATCCACAAAGTGACATTGACAGGTTGTACCTGCCAAGAAAAATAGGCGGCAGAGGGCTATTGCAAATCCATCAAACTGTAGAAGAGGAAAAATGAAGTTTGAATGATTATGTGAACCAAAGTACAAAAAAATTGCTACAGGCTGTGAAAACAGAGAACAGTATAAAAGCAACAGAAACAAAGGCAGAATGTAAGGAAAAACAAGTGGATGACAGATTAAATAGATAAAAAACCAAAGCTTTGCATGGACAGCACTTAAAAAACATAGTTTTTTAACTCATAGTTACATTTTTATTTATAGATAGATAGATAGATAGATAGATAGATAGATAGATAGATAGATAGATAGGCAGCATAAACAGTTGTTTTTTAGCATTTAAGGCAGCAAGATAGTCATTTTTGTCATATGTTAAACCACTTTTTAAAAATGTTATTTTCTCAAGAGGGATGATCATGAAGTATCTGCATGGGGGTGGAAATTTAAAAAAGTCAAAATGGTGGTTGTGATTGTAAATTTATTTATTTATTTAAATTTATATCCCGCCCTTCTCCACAAAGGACCCAGGGCGGCGCACAGGAAAATTTAAAAACATACAAAATACAATAAATATAATTTAAAAAACTATTAAATAAACCTATCCTGCGCTAAAACCAAATTTTAAAAACCCAATTTAAAACTACCTAAAAGTCCCCATGGGAGGTTAGGCTAGGCCGGCGTGTTGGAACAAATATGTCTTAAGACATTGGCGGAAGAGGCGGAGGTCGGTGATGGTACGTAATTCAGGGGGTAGGTCATTCCAAAGGGCTGGGCCCGCCACAGAGAAGGCTCTTCCCCTGGGTGTCGCCAGTCGGCATTGTCCGGCCGACGGCACCCTGAGAAGGCCCTCTCTGTGGGAGCGTATCGGTCTAAGGGATGTATGGGGCAGGAGGCGGTCTCGCATATAACTACAGAGATTTAAATCTCTTTTCTAGCTCAATCTTGCGACACATGTAAAAAGGGGCCTGAACTGAACATGTTGCTTCTCTTGTGGATGTCCCTGAGAGTTTCCCACTGATAGATCGTAGGTCTGCTATCATCTTTATTGACTCTTGAAATATCCACAGTGCAGAGATAAAATATATTCTGTATGACTTTTTCCGCAATTATGCTTTAACGTCATCGAGTGAACGTTGCACTGTATCTTCTAAAAGATGCAGAATCTGTAGTTATTGTCTCAATCCAAACATAGACCGGGGTTCTTATTTTAGATAAAATAGGTTTTTTTTCCTGCCATTACTCATTTTTCATGCTTGTAAGTTTATAGATGCTTCTTTGTTCACGGTGATCTGAAATATACACGACATTAAAAATATATATCTAAACTTGAGCTCTTCCTACAATCTTTCCCCCCCCCCCCTCCTCTGGAATTTTCTTTCTGATGAAGAACTAGGGTGGGAGGAGAAAAGTTCACCAATTCTGCAGCTGCCGTATTCACCACATCTGGAAGCAGTTTACTTATGTAGCTCTCTCATTCCAACAGGCCGAAGTCTGGATTCTGTACAGTTCCGTAATCACGGAGAAAGGAAGGAAAAAAAGTAATTTCCAAGTAAAACACCGAAGATTTAAAAAAAAAACAATTCTGCCTCAAATTAGTTTTGAAGAAACTGAAAAGGACCTTCAAGTATCCTGCATGTAGGATTTCAGTGGGAATCCCAAGAGAAAAATGGTTCTGACATGAATGTTTATTACACTGACTCAGCCAGCTACCCACAGCAACTGCTTACTTGAAGTTATTTTTCTGGAGAAAAAAAGATCCACAATTGCTTTGCTGTTGCCTTGAAAGGTAAAACTTTGAATTTTATTGGAAATGGAGTATTTACAGTTTTCTTTTCTTACTATTGTGTCTAGAGTTTGTCAGCCTTTAGAAAAAAACATCCCAAGTATTGAAATGTCAGCAAAGTACTGAGATAATATGATCTCATTTTTGAAAATGAAAACTCTAGTTTTGTTCTTAAATTCTTTTCATTATTAAATGGGTATTTATAGGTAGAGATATAATTATTATCTGTTTACAGACAGTTTTGCATTAGCTTTGATTTGCAGTTGAACTTTGCATTATGGTTGAAAAGCAAAAACGTGTGTCTTATGTGTACCAGAAATGAAAGAAATTAATTCTTTGTGTGTGAAATGAATTAACTACATTATAGTACGTTTGCTATATTGAGAACTAGTCCCTAAATGTAAAATCTCTATGCATGTCATTTATTATTATTAAATGTATTACTTAATAGATTTATTATCAAATACTAATTTCTTAGGTTGTTACAAATCCTAAAATATGACAAGTATTACTTAGTTGACAGTATGGAATTATAAAAATGTTTAGGTTAAAATCACCATTATGATCATGGCCTACATTTAATTTTCATAGTTCTCATGATATTCTTGCTAATACTATGGCAAAATAATGCTCATCCTTTTTTTACTTTACTAACTACTCCAGTATTACGTTAGGTACAACACTGACATTTATTTAAATACAAACTTGAGTTATTTTTCCTAAGATGATTGAGGGAGAGTACTATAAACTGGGGACAAACATAAAGTTTGCTATTTACAATATTTTATAGTATAAAACAGTGTTTCTCAACCTTAGCAACTTTAAGATGTCCATGCTGGCTGGAGAATTCTGGGAGTTGAAGTCCACACATCTTAAATGTATCAAGGTTGAAATACATTGGTATAAAGAACAGTGAGAGACAGCTCTTCATTTGTGTAGATGTACCTGTAGCTACAGTAATTAGCAGACAGAATATATACACTTACTTCTTCATTATTAGTTATTAAATGTTGAAGAGAGAGAAACAAAGAAACAGAAAGAGTAGAAAGTGTTGAATAAATTATGATGGAGTACAATAAGAAAGAAACTGCATCCCTTCAAGCTTTGGTTATATATTTCAGGTTCAAACATATTTAATTTAGACCTATAGAGGTCTCATTATACATATAGTAGATTTGATATTTGTGTTATGTTTTAACTTTCTGATATTTTTCTCTTATTTCACCCACAGGTTGCAACCAAATGAAAAGGCCATATGGCTTTATTACGAAAAAGTAAGACATGCTCAGAAAAAAAAAAGTGTGATTTAAGAGTCCATATCTTCTATTTTTTTGCTCTTAGGGATTTTTATTTTGCAAACATGTAATGAGTACTCTTGTAAAATGGCTGTGGGAAAGGGACCTTCCCATCCACACGGCAGCTTCTATTGAGGGCAGGACCAGTTATACAGATGTACTAAAATGCTCCCTCTCCCCGAGTCCCTGCGGGGAGAGGGAGTGGTCTATAAATCAAATAAATAAATAAATAAATAAATAAATAAATAAATAAATAGATGATGATGATGATGATGATGATGATGATGATGATGTCTTCTCTATCCCAACCCCTTCCATAAAACGTATGGTCCTACATTTCTGAACTTTTGTAGTGGAAAAGAAATGCACTTACAGCCAGTATGCTGGGGTGCCCAACCCTTTGTTTGTATTTTCTAAAATTAATACATATAATTGGAGCCAGAGAAATGAAAATAATGTTTTATGCACTATATTGGTGATTCTTGAGTTCCATGAAATTGATGGCTAAACAGTAGAAGTGAGAACATAGAATGAGCTGCAGAAAAAAAAACAAGATAAGTCTAATATTATATGACAAAGAGCAAAGATCAGATGCTCTTAGATGTTACTCCATTATTATTCTGAAGCTTTTGGAGGCATGTTCTTGATCACTTGTAAGAAGTGATCTTCTTACAGGTAGTCCTTGATTTATGACCAGTTGTTTAACGACTGTGCAAAGTTATGATGGACCCCCACTCCCCCAAAGCTTCTTATGATCCAGTTTTGAAATTTTGACATGAATGACATTGGGTCATTTTGGATGCTTGGCAATGGGCCCCATGATCACATCATCATGATTTATGTGGTTTTATCCGAAACTCGCATTTACTTCCAGTTTCTGTCAAAAACTGGCCCGCTACAAATAATGGGTTTGCTTAACAACTGACAAATTCACTTATTGAACACAGCAAAAAAGGTTGCAAAACTGGGTCCAGTCATGTGATGACTTGGTTTATCAAAACTAACAACCATAATCAACAGGCTTAATTACGGTCATAATTTGAGTGCTACCGATCAAATCAGAGTTGGGTTGCTGCCGGTTTGGCCTGGATCGGCGAACTGGTAGTAGTGACAGTGGGAGGCTCCACCCATCCGCCTGGACGCTTCTGTGCATGCGAACTGGTAGTAAAAATATTGGCAACCCACCACTGGATCAAATCTTAGCATTTCATTCTGACATTTAGGGTGTTATTTAATAGCCCCAAAGGCAACAAGTGACACATTACCTTCCCAAATTAGTGTACCTCTTGTTGCCTTTGAGGCTATTAAAAAACACACCCCTAAATGTCAGAATCTCCAAGGCAAAAATCATCAACATTTGAGGATGTTGACAAGGGTAAGAGATAAGAAACATGTTTATTTAAAAGTTTTTCTCTGGAATATTTTAAAAGAGAATTGCTTGAATAGTCCAGGAAGAAGGTGTTGGGAGATTTGAATTCAGTAAAAGCTGAAGAAGCTCTTGAAGTTAAGCAAACTGCTGAAAGTATATTAAGTAACTGGGTACCATTGAAAAAGAAGATAAATATTCATAATCTAGTTTTCTTGGTTGCAGAGAATAGCCGTAACTATAATGAATGCTAATAAACATTATGTAATATTTAATGAATTCATTATGAATACTAATATATATTACATAACACATTATTACAATGTACCTTTATTTGAAGTAAAGGTAGATTTATTAGGACATACAAACATAGAAATGCCTCATTTTTATCTAAACTACATTTTGCAGAGAGAAAAGCACAAGAAAGAGAGAGACAAGAAGTTAGTTGACTTTAACTAACTTCTTGTCTCAATCCTAACAAATTTAACTAACAGTAGGCCACACAAAACAGAATGTGAAGACCCTTCTCCTTATCAATCTTTCACCATTGTTCCTTGTTGTCAAAACCTAATAGGTACAAAGCTACAGAAATGCAATTGTTGAACAGAAGCAATTTCCCATCACTTGCCTTTGATATCTGGCACCTGCTTTTCTGATATAATTTAAAATTCTGTACAGAAGTAAAACTGTTTGTAAGACTTAGGCACTCTGCTTCCAATGGGATTATTTAGAATTTGAAATCAACACTCATAACATTGGGCAAGTTGACATTTTAAATTGTGATGGTTTAGTGTGGGGATACACATGCACACACATATACACAGTATATATCAGTGATGGCTAACCATTTTGGTGCTGAATATCCAAAGCACCCACACGTGCAACCCCAAAATGCAATGCAAACACCTCTGCGCATGCACCCTTTGCCCATTTTTGGCTTCCAGGCCTTCCAGGCCAAACTCAGGGTGCACGGGAGGCATGTGTTCAGATACATGAACCCCCAAAATGCAATGTGAGCGCCACCTGCATGCCTCCTGAGCATGCACAACAGAGTCTTGAAAACTGTGGCTGGTGGGAGGGGAGCTGGGCTGGGGCGACGACTGGCATACCTGCAGACAGGTTCGCCATCATGGGTATATATTCTTATCCTTTCCGTACTTGTAGTAGTGTCCTTTAGAAATATATTTTTGGCTAAAACATACTGCAGGAATTTTAAAAATGTACCGTACATGTTAAAGACTTGACATTTAACCAATTTAGTATTTTTTTTAACTGAGATCTATAAATAATTCTAATGGAATTAATGGGTTAATGGGATTTATGAACCAGATTCAAATTGTCCTCGTTCTTAAAGTTCCTATGACAAAATTACAATCAAATAATGATTGTATGATGGTAAATTGTGTAAAAAGCGTTCACTTTTGGCGTCATCAATACTTTCATTTAATTCCATGGTACTTACATATGAATAGAAATAATTTCACAGGGAAATGTTTAAGTTTGTAACGTACAGATTTATATTCAGGTCAGTTTGAGATGCATTGATATATAATACAGTATTTTCAGCCAACAGTACATAATAAATCATTCAATTAAGATATAAAATTAAAATCCAAGTGAATTTATTAATTAGTCATGGAGCATACTAATGAAAATAGTTGTGCTGCAGCTTATGTATATGTGATTGATTGAACAACTTTCTTTATGTTTCAGTTAATCAGATCCTACTATTCCTTCTTATTTTGACTCTCTGTGTTATTCTGTATAATAAAGTCCAAAAGATGCCATCTACTATTCTGAATAATGAATCCAGTAAGCACCTATTTTTATTTTTTATGTTACTGAGACCACCTATGCTTTGTGGGTAGCATTATAACTCATATTAAAATTACCTTTTAAATTAGAACAGAAAGAGCCTCTTAATTAGAGCTGCTCTGGCTTTCTTTGTTTTAGTAACGCCTCTGAACATTTTGTACGTCTTGATGACTACTGATTGCACTGTGAGAATTATGGGACATGTAGTGCCTACAACTGGTTGAGAAAGGCTTGTATCACTATATGCTGCATGTAAAATGGGGTGGTGGTGGTGGTGGTGGTGGTGGTAGCCATAATAGAAGGAATATGGACCTAGGAACAGATGTGAGCTTACATAAGAAACACAGGGCCATTTAATGTAATTAACAGGATTTAATTAGCTTTCAACAAATTCTCAACTCTTTCAGAGGCGTTTGTAAAATGCTTATTGCTTAATGCAACAGAACTAAATAAATCACAATATATACGATAATTCATGTTTCTTCTACTGCCGTTACTACTCTCACTGCTATTACTTATTCCCACTATTAGTTGACTTGGAGAGCGTGGAGGAGATGGAAGAAGAAATTCCAGTTGTGCTATGTGCTCCTGCAGGTAGAATGGGTGCAACAATAGCTGCAATCAACAGCATTTATACCAACACGGATTCGAATGTCTTGTTCTACATAGTTGGGCTAAAGAGCAGCATTCCACATATCAGGTGAAACCACAGTGTTGTAATATAAATGAGTGAGGGTATAATCTGTTATCCAGGGAAGTTTATTACCCCAATTGATTGCTACATGTTTATTTACTTATTTGCAATAAACAGAGTACTGGGCAATCTATCAGCCCATTAAAACAAATTACAGTATTTTTCAACCTTGACAACTTTAAGATGTGTGGACTTTCAGTCCCCAGAATTCCGCAGCTAGAAGTTCCTCAGCCAACATCTGAGAGTTGAAGTCCACAAATCTTAAAAGTTTCCATGGTTGAGAAACACAGTAATGGATAATAATACCCATAAGGCAACATAAAACCAAACAGCAAAATTATCTTTATTAGGCAAACAGTAAAAATCTTCATTAGGTATCATAATGCCAGGGATTGATCTGCTGTCAATGTTCGTCCATCCTGTTCGAAGAGGACCTTGACATTTAATTGAGGGGATGTCAAGACTTGCATGTGAATTGGATGGAAGTGAGGGAAAGGTGCGCAGAGTCAGCCTTACTCTCTCTTCCCAGATTCCATCTTGCTCCATTAGCAGGACAAGAATCAAGACAGTTGGAGATGGGCTGGGCACAGTGGTTGACCAGGGCATCTTTCGTATCTTACCGTGCTTTTAGCATACCACATCACTTGCAGAGACCACCTTCATGACCGATATCCTATTCTAGTAGGTTTCATCCACTCAATCTGCTAGAATCTGTCTTCACATGCTTGGGATAGACAAGTCCCTATCTCACCAAAGGTCAGTGACCCAATAGCTACTCTCAACCTGGTTTGGCCAGCCTGTTGAAGCTGTTGCCCGGGGTGTGATCTGCTTTGATGAACTAGTGTCAGGATAATTATAATTGGGCAGAAGTATAGGTTTAGCACAGGTTGGCCAGTGGAGGACATGGACTGATAAGGTGGAAAAGGATAGTGGAGGACTCTCCAAGAGTGCTTCCAGACAGAGGCCACCTAGGCTAGTTCACCCAAAAATACAGTATTACAGCATGCAGCTCTCTTTCCTTTATATATTATTTTTCTACAAAAAGTGGGAGGAAAATGGTGGGAACAAACAGGGGTATCATAAAAAAAGTGTTCATCAAATTCTAAGGCTTCTATAAAGCCTAATCTGGAAAGGGCGCTTCGAGTAAGGCTTTGTTCTATAATTATTCTCCTTTATTTACATAATTTTACCAATTGTGTCTTTAATGTGTAACCATCCCTGTAATGATGGCTGCCTAGAAATCACCAGAGCTTTGTACTGAATGATTGGAAGTTTCTCCTGGCAAAATCTCAGGCTTATTTTACTCTTTGCTCTTTCTTTTCAAATTTGTTTCTTGGTATAGATTTGAAGCTAAAATTCCCTTGTATCATGAATCGATGTTTGAGATTACTAGATTCCAAGGTTTTAAGCCACTAGTTAATCTACATAGTAGAATTTACTAAATACTAAAATTACTAATTAATTAATTAAATACAATCATTAAACTAAATAAAAGTAACTTAAATTAAAAGTTACGTGCTTACTAAAAAGCTGTTCCTCTCTGTATCCATCCCACTTCTGTCTTTTGTCTTTCTATACAGTACTGTAAACATCAGTTTGGGAGGGGAAAACTGAACAGCTGCACTGTGTTATTTCATCCCTAGCTCAAGGCGTCATCCATCTGGAAGCCGCCTTTTTAGCTGAAAGAACATGAAGTTGTTGGATCATTACCATATTTCAGATGCTAGTGTTGTACAATTACACAATTCAAAATGATTTCTAAACTTAATGCACTAACAATTAGAACAAGTGCAGAATGTTGCTATTTGGCCAATTCAAATTGCATATGGAAATTTTATCGAAAGTCTATCTTAGTAAACTGAAGTTAAGATTAAATGCTTTATGAACGTCATATAAAGTATAATATTCAGAAAATGTCTCATTTTATAGCGTTAATAATAACAACATACAATTTGCTACTTATGCTGTGAGTAATATTCAGTTAGAGAGAAGCTACAATGCTCAGACCAAGGTTTATGAAATGAGAGAATAATAGCAACTATTTACTACTCTGTATGTATTGCTTTATAACTCTAACATGCTTTTATTTGTGCAGGCAGTGGATTGAAAACTCTAAATTGAAAGATATCAAGTTTAAAATTGTGGAATTCAATCCTATGGTGCTTAAAGGGAAAATCAGACCAGATGCAACACGTCCCGAATTACTTCAGCCTGTGAGTATGCAAAACTTCCTTTATAAGATAAACATATGAAAGAAGGGAGCTGCATAATTTGAGGTTCCAGAACTGCTTATGCTAATCCAAAATCTTGCATGTAGTCCCGGAGATTTCTAACAATTCATATTAAAATGTAATTTTAAATGTGCTAATAAGGAAAAATTATAGAATTTACAGTTGTGTTCAAAATTATTCAACCCCCACTGAAATTGAGTGTTTTGGCCAGTTTCACATTGATTTTGATCATTCAGTCATCTTGCTTACATTTACATCAAAGAGGCACTTGTAGATCAGACAAATATAACATAACATTTATAATGAAATAACCACAAATGTCTTTTCTGTGCTCACATCATTATCAGTTTTATTCAACCCCCAAGTGACATTCAATCTTAGTACTTAGTACAACATCCTTTTACAGTTATAACAGCTTTTAAACATGAAGCATAGCTTGACACAAGTGTCTTGCAGCGATCTACGGGTATCTTCGCCCATTCTTCATGGGCAAAAGCCTCCAGTTCAGTCACATTCTTAGGCTTGCGCACTGCAACTGCTTTCTTTAAGTCCCACCAGAGGTTCTCAATCGGATTTAAGTCTGGTGACTGCGATGGCCACTCCAAAATGTTCCAGCCTTTACTCTGCAACCATGCTCTAGTGGACTTGGAGGTATGCTTGGGATCATTGTCCTGTTGAAAGGTCCAACGTCTCCCAAGCCTCAGGTTTGTGACGGACTGCATCACATTTTCATCCAATATCTCCTGGTACTGAAGAGAATTCATGGTACCTTGCACACGCTGAAGCTTCCCTGTACCTGCAGAAGCAAAACAGCCCCAAAGCATGATTGACCCTCCGCCATGCTTCACAGTAGGCAAGGCGTTCTTTTCTTCATAGGCCTTGTTCTTCCTCCTCCAAACATAGCGTTGATCCATGTGCCCAAACAGTTCTAATTTTGTTTCATCAGTCCACAGAACACTATTCCACAACTTTTGTGGTTTGTCCACATGACTTTCGGCATACTGCAGTTGACTCTTCTTATTCTTTGGAGACAGCAAGGGGGTGCGCCTGGGAGTTCTGGCATGGAGGCCTTCATTACGCAGTGTGCGCCTTATTGTCTGAGCTGAAACTTCAGTACCCATATCTGACAAATCTTTTCTCAGTTCCTCAGCAGTCACACGGGGACTTTTCTCCACTCTACGCTTCAGGTAGCGCACAGCAGTCGAAGTCAGCATCTTCTTTCTGCCACGACCAGGTAGCGTTTCAACAGTGCCCTTTGCCTTGAATTTGTGAATGATGCTTCCTATGGTGTCTCTTGGTATGTTTAACATCTTTGCAATCTTCTTATAGCCATTGCCCTTCCTGTGAAGAGAAATGACCTCTTCTCTTGTCTTCCTGGACCATTCTCTTGACTTCACCATGTTTGTAACCACACCAGTAAATGTCTAGAAGGAGCTGAGTATCACAGTCATTTTAAAGCTGCCTAATTGGTGCTTATTATGCTTGATTGCTGCTGTGACATCCACAGGTGTTTTCAATACCTGATCGAAAACACCTGAATGAACCTCTGTTCTTCAGAGTGGTAGTCTTTAAGGGGTTGAATAATTGTGTCAATGAAGAAATCACAAAAGAAACATTTACTACTATATTACAAAAACAATTGATGTCATTTTAGTTGCATTTGGTTCTTTAAAAAGTCCTTGTAGGATTTCATTCTGAATACAATTACAAATGTACACTAAATTCCCTAAACCCCTTTACAGCATTGGGGGTTGAATAATTTTGAACACAACTGTAAAAACATACTAACCTTAGTTCTAGTGGCATATTCTTCAACAGTTTTACTACAGACTGGGATGAGGAGGAAGAAATGCCAATCAGATTTGCTGATGAAGCAATAGGATTAGGTTGGCACTTCATATTTAAGATTAAAAAATGTGTGTAAGTGAATAGAGCACCTGATTGCAACGGTTTAAAGCAGCAGTGGCTTTTTAGCATTATAATTTATTTTATTTATTTAGAAAAATTATATTGCCACCTACTCACACATGACGACTCTCATAAACTTATAATGTGCTAGTATTGATATGACTGCTAAAATACAAATGGCAACTTAGGCTGCTACACTTAGCATTTAATTGCAAAACCAGAGGAAGTAATAATTCCACCCAACTTTGCATTGGCCAGACCCAACCTTGGATATAAGTGCAGTTCTGGGCATTATTTTTCAGGATTCAGATGAACTGAAATAGGTTCAGAGAAAGGCAATAAGAATGTCCAAGGAGTTAGAAACTGAAAATAATTTGAGGAATCTGGGAATGAGAAGACTGAGGGGATATAATAGCACACTTTAATTAGTTGAAAAAGACACCAATGAAATTACACTGAAATATAGAAACCAAAGATCAAGTAATTTTAAAAAAAGATTTTTTTATTGTGCCTTTATTGTCATTATAGGCAGTGAACATATCTAATATTCCTTTCTCCTCCTATTTTCCCCACAACAACCCTGTGAGGTGAGTTGGGCTAAGATAGAGTGACCAGCCCAAAGTCATCAGCTGGCCTTCATGCCTAAGTTAAGACTGGAACTCATATACTCTTGATTTCTAGCCTGGTGCTTTAACCACTAAACTAGAGCCAAACTGGCCTTCAGTTATCATCCAAAATGCAGGATTTATGAAATAATGGATTTATGTTAGAGAAAAGCAGGTTCGGCTTGAATGCTAGAAAAATTGTTCGGGGGCTATAAAAGTTGAATGCATTTGAAGGGCTCTGAAATTCTCTTTTATTTTTCTTGGCAAAAACTGCAGTCAATAGGAGAAATGTGCAGATAATCTCTTAAACACTAGAGATGGTGGCCCAAAGATGATGACAAAAAGAGAAACAAGACTAGCAACAGTAGATTTAAGTTATATTCTTTTTGTAAATAATATTGACAACATGCAAATGTGCATGCAAACCAAAATTCCACTGGTGTACATTACATGGGTGTTTGCTTGTTTGTGGGGGAAGGTTAGACCTAGTATTATATTTACATTAAATAATACTATCTATTAAGCTAGATACAAAGTATTTATATTGTCTACTTTGTTAATATTTTTTTAAAACATTCAACAGCTAAACTTTGTTCGATTTTACCTCCCTCTACTTACCCATGAACATGAAAAAGTGATTTATCTTGATGATGATGTGATTGTACAAGGTAAGTTATGAAAAAAACCCTGCTTTTTTCCTAATACAACATTTCCAAAATATTTATATCATTGTTTCAACTTTGCTCTGTCTTATACATCTGAATGTTTGAAAGTAGCCTCAAGTATCTTATAATGAAATTCCGAGAGGCTTTTAAAGTTTTATATCAGAATATATAAAGGCAATTGATAATAACATTTCTTGAGGGAGGAAACAACCTTGTTTTTTCTTTAGGAGACATCCAAGATCTCTATGATACGAAGTTAACTCGAGGACATGCTGCAGCTTTTTCAGATGACTGTGATCTACCTTCAACTCATGAAATGGTTAGAAGTGTAGGAATGCAGGTAAAAAAAAAGAGACATTTCTAAAACATATTATTTGCTTAGGTGGTGGTAGGGGAGAAATTATATTTGTCCTTTCTTAAACAAGGCTTTGTCCTAAGTTAATCTTCAAAATTTAGTAGAGTTGGCTTATATTTGGATGAAAGGCCTCCAGGAATACAAGGCTGTAGGATATACTGGGATAGTTAAAAAAAATAAAATTATCTTGGAAAAACTTCTGTAGTGATGTCCAGAAATCTACATAGATTATTCAAGAGTCAAACGTGAGACATATTTTTAGTGCAGGAATGTGCAATAGTGTAACTAGTTAATTTGTTTTATTTTGTTTTGTGCTGGGAGTTGAAGTCCACAAGTCTTAAAGTTGCCAAGTTTGGGAACTTCTGCTATAAGGGAAGGAAGTTGAGGCTTTTCCGCCTTAATAAACGGCTTGAGATTTTTGATGAATGCTGCCTGCTTTTAAAGGTTTATTTATTTATTTATTTATTTAGATTTCTAGACCACCCCTCTCCCCGAAGGGACTCGGGGCGGTGTAGAAATGTGACATCTGCCCTCAGTTTAAAACAGACGAGGCTAGGGTCTTCAGTACCATTGGAAGAACTGAAGGACCAGGTTAGGAACAAATCATCAAGGAGAATACTGACACAGACTTGATGACGCATCATAAATAAGACTTTTCAAACCGTCACATTAGTAGGATCATTTCAACCAGGCAGCATATCCTATGTACTATTAAAGGTATTAAATATTCAAATCTCTTTGCTGAGGATGATCAGTAACTGTCTCCATGGATGTGCCCTCTATTTCTCTGTGAGAGAAACTCAGGGAGACAAGTTGAGCATAAGCATAATTAACCATGTGTTATTGTATCTCTGCTCTATCTGCTCTTCTGAATACTAAATAGAAACGATTGGATCTGGGCCCAAACATCCTCCCAAAAGCTGCCAGCAAATTTTAATATACTACTTGTTATTGAAAAGGAAAATTAAATACAGAGGTAATATAAACTGCGCAACACTTAAACGTAACCTGATTAAATCAAAATTGATTTTTGTCCTGGCCACATTTTTTTTAAATTCTTAGCCCATATTTGGGGTACTACCTCAAGTAGTAAAAGGCATCCAATTGTGCACACATAGTTTTGAGATTTGATATTCCTTTCTTCCCTAGAACACTTATATGGGCTTCCTGGACTATCGAAAGCAAACAATCCGAGATCTTGGTATAAGTCCCAGCACCTGCACATTTAATCCGGGTGTCATGGTGGCCAACATGACAGAATGGAAGCACCAACGCATCACAAAGCAGTTAGAAAAATGGATGCAGAAAAATGTAGCGTATGTACCAATATTAGCAGGAACAGATTGCCCATTGAGTTTATTTGGTAATATATAGGTGATGATTGTAAAAATACACGCCATATTTATTTTATCCTGCTCTATGAACATTCAGACTCCCACCACAAAGACTAGTGTGGGATCAATACTCTCTGGAATGTCTTTAATTTGCACTAGCTCAAAAGTCATTCTCACTATAGCATTATATTAGTGTTTGAACCAAGTATGTGAACAATATTGCATGTTATTGAAGGATGTATTTTGTTTAGCAAACCAATAGTTTGATCAGTTTCTGATGATGCTCAGATTAAAAACAAAAAAGCCAATTTTTTAAGCTAAAGAAGTTGAGTTTACCTAGAAGTGAAAGTGTTGGGGTGCATGATTGGACCAGTCACCTACTGTACTGAGCTTCAAATTTGTGTTCTACTTCTCTACAGTTCTAATTGAATTGTATTTTGCTTTATTTACTGCATCCCCATTTAGTAAAAGAGCTGTTTTAAAAATAAAGCTTCTACCCATTTGACAATCTAAAAAACTTTTTCAGAGAAAATCTATATAGCAGCACACTTGCAGGAGGTGTGGCCACTTCTCCAATGCTCATTGTTTTCCATGGAAGATATACAACTATTAATCCTTTGTGGCATATTCGACATTTAGGTAAAATTTGTTTCTCATAAAGCATGTTTTTATCTTGTTTTGTTTGATTATACTAAGCTATTTTTTTAAAGGTTGCATTTGTTATAGTTTAGTTTAAGAACTAAAATACAAGATATCTTCAATTGATCGTGTATATTCTGTTGCTGCACTTTACACATACAATATTCAGCCCAGTATTCTCCTCTTCTAGTAAATTATGCCACTGTTATAAAAGTACAGAATATTATGTACTTTAGTAGACACCTCAGTTGCTACAAGACAACAAAGGAATAATGTTGTTATATCTGCTGAATATAGGTAGCCCTCAATATATTACAAATTTTTTAATGAACATTTAAAGTTACAACAGATGCCCCAAATTGCTTATGTTGTTTCAAAATTAAAATAGCTGGACCCTGTGGTCATTCAACATTACAGCCCACATGGATACTGCAGTGAACCTCACCTCCCCCCCCCCCCATCATTCCATCCTGCTCCTCACATACCTATTACCATCTTACTTATCTTTTGAAGTTCTCCAGACCTCATGTTGGGGAAGGAGGGTAGGTTATGGTGTTCCTGGGTTATGTGGTGGCAACCTGAATATGACCATTTTGTCCTGCCTGCTTGTGGATGGAGACAAAATGGTGGCTGTCAACTTTGTTTTGCTGCCTTAACAAGGTCTGCAGTGTTGCAGAAGCTTCTGAATGCTGCAGGATGCTTCTGCAAGGCTATTGAGACCCCAGTAAGGCAGCAAAGCGGGAGTTTGTGCCTGTGTCATATAGTAGTCACCCAGAAGTGGCTACCATGTTTTGGGCAGAACATAATGGCGGTTGCTTCTGGGCCACCGCAATGCAGCCTGGGATCAAAGTGGTTCATTTTGCTGCCCTAATGAGGTCTGCACAGTATTGCATCTTCTGAAAGCTGTAGAAAGCTGCTGCAGCACTGTGCAAACCACATTAAGGCAGCGGAATGGATTGCTTTAACGCAGGGCCACATGGTGCTTATTCCAGAAGTGGTGGCAATACCAAAATGCAATTCAGCCAGTAGAAACGCCATGGAATCATGTCGGTGCAATGAAGCAATTTAGCCCTCCGGAAGGCCTTGGAGCTCCTCAAAAGCTAACTGAGGAGGGTATTTGGCCTGGTGTGATGTCAATCATGCCTAAGGGGACCTGGTAGGTGTGGCAAAAGGCCTATGGGGACCCAAGGACTTCTCAGATGATGCGGGTGGCCTTGGAGGTCCAGGATAGGTGAGTCTGGGCTTGTGCTAAACTTCCAAAGGCCTTCCCCACCTGTGAGGCACTCCATGCTCCATTTACCTCATACACATTTATTTAATGATTAATTGGGGAGAGATGGGATGGGATGGTCATTAGTTGAGCTGCTTAATTTAATGACTTTTGCAATATACAACTGTTATGTTACAACAGTTGTTGGCTCTGGCTTTGCAGGCTCCCTTACAGTCATATCTTTGTATGGCTGTAAGCTTCTGAGATGCATCTAGTTGGAATTGTAAAAATCCTAGCCTCATTTGAAAAGGACTGATGGATTTTATGCATATATGTATGCAAGTATGCATGCATGTATTTAATAGATTTATATGGCTGCGCAGTTCACACATTGTGTGAATAAAGGTGGATTCCCCTCCACATGTATTTACTACTATGCCTACAGATCCCAAAGTACACTGAATTCAACATAGCTTAGATCAGGATATACAAGCCTAGTTTAGCACTGAACACATTTAACTAAATGCTATCTACATACAATTTATTGTTAAGCAAAATAAAAAATTTTGGTAAAAAAAATGACCAAAGTTACTTTTCTCCCCCCACCCTCAACCCCCCCCCCCCCCTCCCTCATAGGCTGGAGTCCTGATGCTAGATATTCAGAGCATTTTCTTCAGGAGGCCAAGTTGCTTCATTGGAATGGGAGATATAAGCCTTGGGGCTATCCTAGTGGACACATTGACTTTTGGGAAAAGTGGTTTGTTCCTGACCCTTCCGGAACTTTTAAACTGATTCGTCCTAACAGCTAATTATGTCAAGACATCAGGAACAGTTTTCAGCATCATCATGATTATATGTCTTAAGATGGGATTTACCTTTTATAGTGAACATGGCTGTTGTACTGTATAAGATTGTAATTGAATCCTATGATGTAGAAACTTTACCACAAATGCAATGAGGCCACAAAATATGCACGCTATTATGTTTTTAGCAGCAGCTGAAACCGAAACATTGTTTTAGGGGAAACAATCTTTATAACACCAAGGTCTCTATTTAAATAATTCTGTAAATAAGAAGTTACCAAAATACTGTTTGTAATACTTCTGAATAATATTTTTTGCCGTAAGTGCATCTTTTATATATAAAATTAAGCTAAATAAAATTAAGCATCCATTATTTTATTTCAAATAATTTAAAATTGCTTTGTTGTAACAATACCAATACAATTAATCGACTTTTAAACAATGTTACAATAAAGCACCAGAAAATATAAGAATTTGTTTTTGTTTTTTTACACACAATAAAGGCAGATCAGACATATTAAATACATTTTAAAGCACCATATTCTAGAACTGATGTGCATTCATATCTCATTAACCTGGATGTTTCTTTCAAAACAAGTTATCCCCTTTTTCACATCATAAGTGAACTATGCATGATCTGCAGCAAGATAAGATTCTGTTTTAAAAAGTGTTCTAGATCCCTGATGCAAGGCACTTCAAGCACTTGCAAAAAAGTATCCATGTAAACAGTGACACAAGTGTGCAATCTTAAGCACACTTACTAGGAAGTAAACCTTGTTGAATATCGTGGAGCTCAATTTGAATAAACATGCATACGATTGTGCTACAAATGAATTTACTAGATTATTGACATGGAGTTTCCACAGAGACTAACCAACATGATCAGGACTAGATATACATCTTAATATTAAAAAGAATTGGCTTGGAAGATTAATGTACATTATTTTGTGGCAGGTCATAAATATGCTCATCTTTTGCTCATCTTGAGCAAGAAATCAAAACACTCTGGAAAAAATCCAAAGTGACTAGCAAGCTATGGTTTGACTTTAAATTGTTCCATACAACCCTACTTCCTAACATTTTAAACATTTCCAGCTATTTGTGAAGTAGTTAGATAATCTAAATTATATACACATTGAAATAGAGTTCTAGTACATAATTCAAGTATCTAAAGCACCTAATCAATAGATTCTGAAAAATTCTGTTTATTTCTTTTATTGCTTTCATCTCTACCTCTCAAACACAAAGCAGGCTGGAGGAGAAAAGGCGGCATAGGTAGCACAAACATTCTCAGTAGGAGCTATGCTTTTAAAAAGACAATGGTCACAAACTCTTGCACTGCAAATTTAGCACATCATGCAGAATATTCTAACAGAGTGCATATCCTCTACAAGCAGAACAGTGAAGTGTCACAGATAAAAACAGTGCAACTCCTGTTTTCACATCTATCTTTCCTTCTCCAAGCCAAATTTAGAGCGATAAATACAAAAGTAGTTATATTAACTGCATAGAAAAGCATTGTTTTACTCAAAGCGAACCATTTGTTGATACCAGCAATGCCAACTGAAAGTGTTGCAACATCTGCCTACAGAGAGAGCGCCATATCCAGTAGTAACTCAGAGCTAAAATAATTTGGGAACGAATTAAAAGCAAAGAGGTAGGAGAAAGGAAGAGAGGAACTGCAACTGAAATAATGGTAAACTAAACAGAAATTTTAAAAAAATACAGAATTGGGTCCCTGAAAAATATTTTTGAATTTAAGGGTAAATGTGGCTTGACCCCCACATTTTTCAAAAGGCAGTTTTCACATTCGATTACTAGTGACAAGACCCAGAAAGAATTAGGAATCAAGTCCTTTTTGGGGAAAGAGAGGTAAACTAACCTGTTCTATCTGAGCAACTTCTCTTAATGGGTAAGAGCATTTCTACTATCTTGGTACGTTACTGTTTGGTAACTGTTAAATCAACATTTCTGCCCTTTAATTCATATAAATGAGCACACACAGGATATATCCCAACACCCAGGAAGGGATATCTTAAAAATATAACTTCACAGAGTATCTTACAAAATATGGATTTAAAACAAGACATTGGACATCACAAACAAGAAATCACTTGGCTAAAACGGCAAAAATGGAATAATTTTAGCTATAAAACTTTGTACCAAAAAAAGAAATAACGAGGAGAGAATTATTTTCTCTAACAAAGGACATTCTTTAAATTAACCTAATTCATCTACCAAAAATGACTCATTCTAAGAAAAACTAAAGTACAATGCTATTCAAATGCTTCAGTTGGAGAACTGAGGTACCATTCTTGACCATTGCATTAAAAAAATGACTGTAGAATATAGAGTTGATTCTAAGTACTGACTCTCCCTTCTTCTTGTGCTCTTGAGAGGCCAAATTCCGGAATCTGATCTGTGAAAGTTTGCATCATCCACTGTCCATTAGGCACATCACCAACAGAAGAACCACTGCTGCACTCCATGTTGGTTGCTGCATAAATAGAAACCTACATCAATTGCTGCTATTAAAACTAAAGGAGGAACAAGCAGCACAACTACATACAAAATACATGAAGAATATAGAAGCACATATTTTATAACATTTATGCTGTACGTATGTTTATAGCGAATTCAAAATGCATTTTTATGTTTAGGAATTTTTTAAAAAAACAAGCAAAACTTCTGGCTTTCAGGATTCAAAGGCTATGCTGGAATTCCTCTTCTGAGACTGGACAGAAGGCTCCAATATCGGAAGAGGAAATCCAAGATTCCTGCTCTCTCTCCTTGAGGATATTTTTGCAATCTTTCTCATTCCCACACTGTAGAGAAGAAACAGGACTAGAGGTGGTGTTGGCTTCAAAAGCCAAAGCTCTTGTACTTGCTTTCTGTATTTCCAACGCAAGAAAATTTTGAACCACCCTTTGTACTAAATTAATACCCTTCTGCCAAGAAAAGTGTGTTTAGGCAAGGCTATGGTTTTCCCAGTTGCAATGTATGGCTGTGAAAGTTGGACCATAAGAAAGGCTGAGCGCCAAAGAATTGAGGCCTTTGAATTATGATGCTGGAGAAGACTCCTGTGAATCCCTTGGACTACAAGGCGATCAAACCGGTCAGCCCTAGCGGAGATCAATCCTGACTACCCAGATCCTGAAGATGAAACTCAAATACTTTGGCTACCTAATAAGTAAGGAAGGAATCATTGGAGAAGAGCCTAATGCGGGGAACGACTGAGGGCAAAAGAAGAAGGGAACGGCAGAGAATGAGGTGGCTGGATGGAGTCATCATAGAAGTTGTCGTGAGCTTAAATGGACTCGGGAGGATGGTAGAGGCCAGGAAGGCCTGGAGAAACGTTGTCCATGGGGTTGTAATAGGTCGGACACTACTTCACAACTAACAACAATACCCTCCCACTGCATACAATGCAACAGATGAATATTTCTTAAACTGACAAATGGGAGTTATATTTGCTTTCTTTTATTTTATCCCTCCAGTCAATATACTGGCAGAAGGATTATGAAGTAAGTGGGGGTCATGCAGATCAGAGCATTCTAATTATTGCAGTTTTCCCAAGAACCAATTTTATTGCCTTCTCAGTTGGGGATAATAGATTAAAATAAAAACGTAATTTGAATTTTTTCATGCTGTACCTGTTCCATTTGTGGGGAAGACGCACTGTTCATTTTCAGAGGTTGTTCTCTCACCATAAGCACCTCCATAGGCTGCTTCATATCCTGGATCATATTTTTCTTCTTTAACAGCCATCTTCTTAGCGTCCTCTGCATAAAATCAGACTCACAATGTTGAAATTGTTTTTGTTTTTTAATTCTTAAACTCAGAATCATTTGTCAAAGTTATTCTATTTCAGAATAAAATGACAGCTTGAAAACTTGTAACTATCCTATTCTAGCAACAAGAATTGCCTTCCAGAAGAAGTCACACAATGAAATTTGCAATAGTCTGTAATCATTAAATTTGAAATATGCAAGAACTGTCAACCATCAATTCATAGCATGAAATAACTGTCTGGGTCTACTTTTATTTACTTTTGAAGATCTGATATATTAAGTAATTCATAACTACTATTTTAATTTCACATGGAATACCTTGTGCAAGCTGCAAATCAAATGTATACTGCACTTCCTGGATTTCAGCAGATGATGCAACCCCCTTCAATTGATCCCTTAAGTCTTTTAGCTTTATGTAATAATGGACTTTATCCTGTGCACGAGGAAACTGAGCACATCTTGCACTGGATGATGGCATCACATAGCAAAGCTGTACAAAAAAATAGAGAAGAAAAAGAGCAACCAATTATGTCATCGAACTGGTTATTTTCAAACATTAAAATCGTTTGTTACAGAGCTTTTTGATCTTTGGCAGACTTTCTGAAAACTTAAAGAGAACAGCAGTAATTTTAAATGAAGACTCGTATCCAAAACAGCAAGATGTTTGATTTACATATTGAAATAAATATATTTTGAAAGTCCTTCCATAAATGTGAAAAAATGATATTCCAATCAAGACAAGAACTTACGGTTTCTGTATCTGGAACCTTATGTGGCTGTAGTCCAAATTCTAATTTTTTAACCTTGACTCCAAAAACTTCTTTACTAAAGATGTCATAAATACCTATAGTGAAATGGGAAATACATCCTTCAGTTATAATACATGCTTAACCACAACAAAATGCCCAAGTCTCATTTTTAAAAACCTACATTTTCCATTAAAAACAGCTATTTTAGGTTGATACTTCTGCAATTTCTGCACTAGAATACGTCCTCCTTCCCGAAATTCTTTGCTGAAAAGAGGACAAAATGGCACAAATAAAAAATAGGACCATAATTTTCTGATAAATACTGTATGATTAAAAATATATATACCTGGAAAGGTCTTTGCTACCTGGTGTTGTCCTTTCCACCATATTTGTAAATCCAATACCGTATTTATGTGGCAAAGAATGGTCATCCATATGATTCAATTGTTCGTTGCTTAGCCCAGACATAAAAAGACATTTCCCTATGGAGCCAAAAAATGTATTTGTCATATTTTCTGGAAAGTACATATTAAAACTCTATAATTTTTTTTTTATTATATTTATCAAATTCTATTTATATTTACTTTCAAAAAAGCAACTATAATTATATGCAAAATGAGGCTAGTCAACATAATATAGCCTAATCTTTATTATTATTTAAAGAAAATAATGAAGTCTCTCTTGAATCAAGCTCAACTGATGGTGTCTACATAGTTATATCTAAGCAGCTTTCTTGTCACCCTAATGCAGTGTTTCTCAATTATTTTCTGTCAGGCCCCCCCCTAGGAAGAAGAAAGCATTTCGCGCCCCCCCCCGCGCGACTGTAAATAGTATCATTTGTCTATAAAATTGTTATAAGTACACCTCTGCATAACACTGTATCCTTATTAAGTATAAGAGAATAAAAAAAGAAAGAAATTTCTTTCTCTTTCTCTTTCTCTCTCTCTCTTTTTCTCTTTTTTCTTTCTCTCTCTTTTTTCTTTCCTTTCTGTCTCTCTCTTTCTCTCTCTGTCTGTCTTTCTTTCTTTCTCTCTCCCACTTTTTTCTTTCTTTCTTTTTCTTTCTCTCTGTCTGTCTCTCCTTCGTCTGCCCATCTATCACTGTGTGGGTGTGGGTGTGTGTGTCTTGCATTCACGCACTTCCTGTGTCTCTCTCTTTCTCTCCCTGTCTCTCTCTGTCTCTCTGTGTGTGTCTGTCACTCTCTGATTCCTCCCCCCCTCCCTGTCTCTCTCTGTGTCTGTGCCTCTCTCTGTCTGTGTGTCGTCGTCCCCGCCCCGCCCCCACTCCCCGCGGAGTCTCCTCAGCCCGGCTCACCCGCCTTAGCCTGCCCCGGCCACCCGTGCTTGATCGCTCGTTCGCTCGCTCCGCTCCTTCCAGGAGCTGAGAAGCCTCCGTGTGTGTGTGTGTGTGCGTGCGTGTGTGTGAGGAACGGCAGTCCCTGGAAGACGACGAGTGGCCAGCATGCCGGCTGTGGAGGGAGGGAGGAGGAGGGAGAAAGGGAATCGGCAGAGCCGATTTGCCGAGGTCAAACGCGCCCCCCTTTACAGAGCCTCGCGCCCCCCCAGGGGGGCGCGCCCCACTATTTGAGAAACGCTGCCCTAATGGTAGGTTTTTGCACTCTTCAATATATTTTTTTTCATTTCTTGGTCCAGTCTACTGGTTCCCTGTTCAGGTAACAACAAATCCAGCTTGGTTTTTGTATGTCCTAATAGGCAATTTGTCACATAATTTGCTTTGAAATTATGCAAAAGAAATATTTGATTTACCTTCATTGATATATGAACATATTGGCTAATCTGTTCTAGCAATAACAAAATCTTGATTACAGTCATAAACTATTGATTTCTGTTACTACAACTAAAAAATTCTAGATTATAACAAAATTTCCAGAGTTCATGAAAAGGGATACTCACAGAAGTGGTTTCCAGGGCCTGGATAATGATGACCTTTGTAGGCTGCCATTAAACCTGGGTTTATACCAATCTAGGGAGGAATACATAAATGAAATCATAATTTTGTTCATGATAAAAATGTATTGGATGTAATGAAAAGAACAACCACAACACAAGTAAACTACTTGGATAAATAGGGCATATGTCACTCCTGATGGTCCAATAAATTCATCTGTTCATGATAATTTATATATTTTGCATAATGGCATCATTAAGCAAATGATACAAATTACGTCATTACAGAAATACTGTCATATACATTAATACATGTGCAGTTCATGTCAAGCAAATTAATTCTAGTTATTTTAGACATGCTCAGATGGAAATTCTGCCTGTTGCACTGAAAATCCACTAAATGGCATTCCATTAAATTGAGTCCTTTTATTATTTAGCTTTAGATTTCCTAAAGCAGGATATCAGATTAAGACAAATATTAAAATTCAAAGTTAGTAAAGGAGTCATGAGTTTCAATCTCCACAAATTATAACCTGTTTTATCTGATCAATCAGTCCTGTAAAATTCTTCAAGATATCAAGGGAAAACCAGAAATGATATATTATAAGATCATTAAATATCAACGTAGAGCTCAATACTTCCATATAAAACCAAAACATAGCCAAGACTCGCAACAGACTATGATGAACACCCTTCAAGAATTTATCAAGAAATTGCTTAGTTAATTGACCATAACCACTATCTACAGGTAAACTATTTTTACAATTGACTTACAATTACAATGTCCAAATTGAAGGTCAATATATCGGGAAGAGTTTTGGTCAACAATTCAGCTTCTGAAACACCATTAAAGCGATCAACTTTTCTTTTGACTTTGAAAGTATCTGTGATTTTTTCCTGTTTTCCTTTGGATTTTACAGGTTTAGCTTTAGGTTTAGGTTTCGGTTTCGGTTTCGGTTGTTTAGCAGCAGGCTTTTTGGGTTCAGTAGATTTATTTCTTCTTTTCCTTCCTTTAACAGTTGCTGAAAGATAGGAGATATTTAATAGGGAAGGCAGAATAATTTTCATATGTTTTAAGTTTAGAAATGTTTTTCAAATTTGTCAAGGTTGTTTTTTTCAGTTAAACTTACCAACATTAACATAACAATGGAGAAATTTTGGTCTACAGATCTTACCAGCAACTTCATTGTCTCTCCTAGTCCACACGACCTCTCCCACATTTTCTTACATTGGTCATCCGTGTCTTCAATATGCAATTTCTTGGGCTTTCCCACCCCACAACAATTCCTTAGAGGACTACTTTTCAAAAACCCTCAAACACTTCTTAGTGTATTGAAGAACCTTCACCCTAAGGTTAAAAAATCTATATAGGACACAGAAGAAGCTTAAAGTTTGACCCTTCCCTCCACATCTTCATCCCTGATCAAACAAATACGGTCATCTTTAAATTGTCCCAAATACTAGTAATTGGCAAGTCATAAACTTTAATGCAACTGAGTCAAATTACACTTGAAAATGTCTCTGAAACCAACTAACACAGGTAATCCCCAGGTTACGAGCATTCCCTTAGCGAACGTTCAAAGTTACGTGATAAGGGCCCCCTAGCATTTACGAACAAGGTCTCAAACTACAAATTTTGTAGTGCCACGGCAGTTGTTCACCCTTACGAACAACCATAGAGGCTATGCAACATTCATCTTGCATGTTACTGGCCGAAATGGAGCTTCTGAGTGGAGGATCTGCCCTCAGAAGCTTCGTTTGGGCATCCAGAGACTTTGCCCGGCACGTTGTAGGCTGAAAATGACCTCCCAGGGCCTCATCTGGCCCTCCAATGCTCCGTTCAGCCCTGTGTGGGACTCCCCTGGTTCATTGCAAGCCGAAATAGAGCTTCCAGGGGCCGGATCCATTCTGGCTTGCAATAGGCTGAGAGAGGCCCATGGAGAGCTGAAATGCACATCAGAAGGCTGGATTTGCCAGTCAGAAGCTCCATTTTGGCCAGCAACCTGCCAGGCAAAGTCTGCGAGTGCCCCAGTGGAACTAAGCAGGGCGCATGAGGCTGGAGAGGAGACTGCTTGCTAGATCTTCACAAAGTAAGTCACCTGGTGAAGGGGGGCAAGTAATTGTGGGGAGCATATGAGGTATATCAGTGAGTCAGGAAGGCCTTGGGTGTTCACTAGCCCCTCCCCCCATGACCTTCCTCACCTTGAAATACCTCTTGTGCACTTAAGGAACCTCATATTCCATACAGCTTGACGTTTTATCAAGGATAGTAAAAACTGTACATTTAAGATCAGGGTTCATTTATGCCTCTCATATTGCAGAACCTATTTAAGCATATTATCTTAAAGAAAAGTTCTTCACAACTGAATCATTTCTGAAAAGAAAACAATCCTGCAATTCCCCCAAATTCCAGAAGAAATTATTGTTTGCAGGATTGTGCTCTAGATTTAACGCGGAAAATAAATAAATAAATAAATAAATCAACAAACAAACAAACAAACAAATAAATTTACCTTGAATAGGTTCCTGAGCAATGTTTGGTTCCAAAACTTCCTGAAGGCCTTCATGTTCATTCATCATCTCCAGATTAGGAGCTGCAGCCATTGTTTGGTTGTAGGAAAAGGGATAAAAGGCTGGTTGAAGAGGAGTGTAGTATCTTTAAAAAAAAAAAAATCAAATAGTAAGTTAAGGAGGTAATACCCATAGTACTGGACATACATTCGCATAGCTGATTTGAATGTATTTCAATGTGTATAATTCTTAAGCCATATGTATTAAATCAGGAATGGTCAAAAATTAGCCAAAAAACTGTGTGGAGCCCACAACCAAAAAGAATCCAGCTTCAGAAAGCCTCTCACTCTTCCCCTTCCAGCAGGTCAGTTGTTGGGTAGAAAAGGATTATTAGTTTTCTCCTGACACTAACAGCATGAAAAGGAATAGAGATAGTCCTTGACTTAAAACCATTTGTTTTGTGACCATTCAAAATTACAATAGCACTGAAAAAAGTGACACAACTAGTCCTCATACTGACAACCAACCCACTATCCTCACAGTTGTGTGATCAACATTTGGGTGCTTGGCAACTAATAGTTGTAGTATGCCTGGGTCATATGATTGCCATTTGCAACCTTTCCAGCTGGCTTCCGATAACCGACGTCGGTAAAGGGAAGCCAGATTGACTTAAGGACCACATGATTCAGTTAACAACTACTGTGATTCACTTAGCAACCATTGCAAGATTGCAAAATTAAGCATTTAAAATTGCCTAAGCAACAGAAAGTCTGGTCTTAATTGTAGGTCGAGCATTACCTGTAACGGAGTCAAATTATGTAATCAACCAACTCTTGGGGATAAGACTGCTGGGAATTAGTGAAGTAAGATAGGGATTAAATGCATACATGAGCATGCTTTCATATAGGGATAAATTCGCATGTGACTATATGAGAATGGTACCCAACATGACTGTGTAATTCAGGCCTTCAAACAGATGGCCTGTGGGGCGATGCCCATCCCAATTCTGCAAAGGCAAAAAACATTCCAATGCATCGCGATACATCACAATATGGTCCACAATGCAATCAGTTTGACACCCCTGTTCTAATTCATTTGCCCTACCTTTGTATTAACAGATAATCCTTGCTGCTACAGGATTACAAATACACTGACGTTTGGAAATCAGCATGCTTTAGACAAGCCTACCAGTTTTGGCTGCATAAACTAGATCCCCATTCAATGTGATACACAAATGTGTACAAATGTCTACAATGTGGTACAGTAAAGCCATAGAGGTCTACTGCCACCTAGTTTCTGCAGCCCAGATCTCGTAAACCTAGTTTAAGTCTCAATATAGATACCCTCCCAACATCTATGCCCAGGACTGTCTATTAAAATACAAGTCGTTCTGGTAGGCCAGACTATTTTGCACCAGCTTAGGTTGGCTTTATAATACAACATAGCAAAAATTGAGACATACAGATGCATGGTGTTTTTTTTAATCTATGCAGTTTGGATGACAGTAATGCACTCTGTGGGGAACTGTGTGGAAACTGCAACTGATACTAAAGGATGAAACTACATATTCAGGTCATACTACTCATTCATATCATCAGCTTTAGTTGCTTATTTGTTTCTGGACTGAAATGCTAAGAGTGCTGAGAAAGTATTATTTGAAGAAATGTCTAACCAGAAGTTTATTCAAACATTAAAAATATCGTTTATGCCCTTTTCATTGTCCCTCTGGTTAATACTGCGTGTAGGCTAAAAACAGTAGAGGCTCTCTCTACCTTACTGGTAGAACTGCTGTTACTACCAGCAGTATCTTGATACTGCTGAGCTGCTACTCACAGCAGCTTTAACAGCATGAATAGTCAAAGCAAACTAGGAATTGTAGTTCAGCAGTTTTTGGACAATGCACCAGCTGCCTATTCCTGCCTTAGGGTTTTTTCCCCGTAGTTTCATATTTATAAAATCTTCCCCAGCAAGACATGAATGTCTTTATTAAGCAACAACCCAATGAGGAAACATTTTTCCAGTGTGCACATTTTTATTTTAAAAAAACCCAACAAGTCACTATTAAGAAAACTAAGCTATTGTTGCTTGTGCTGTGTTTTAATGAAATTTATTAATTACATGACAGCTTTTTGTAAGCCTATCAGGTGAAGATAATGCATCCTGATGGTTTAAAATGGTTAGAAAATAGTTAGTCCTCGACTTACGACCAATTGAGTCCAACATTTCTGCTGCTAAGCGAAACATTTGTTATATGAATTTTGCTCCATTTTACGACGTTTCTTGCTACAGATATTAAGTGAATCCCTGCAATTGTTATGTTAGTAATACTGTTGTTAAGTGAATTTGGCTTCCCCATTGACTTTGTTTGTGAGGTTCCCAAAAGGTGATCATGAGAAACTGGGACACTGCAAGTGTCATAAATATGAGTCAATTGCTAAGTGTCTTTTGAACATATGACCATGGAGATGCTGTGATGGTCATAAGTGAGAAAAATATTAATAAGTTACTTTTTTCAGTTCTGTTGTAACTTTTTTATATTGAAAAAGTTTTATTGGTTTTACAGTTTTTCAATAGGGTAGGGTAAGGGATACAAAGAAATTTTGAGAGCATTCACGTCAAAGTCGTCGGCCCTTCCGGGACATCAAAATAGATCATAAACAAAAAACATTTTTCATATACTACAAAGTGAAAGCAAGTACATATTTCTAAGTTCTCAGTTCTATGCTGTCAGTCATTTACAAAAATCCAGATACACATGTCATACAATATTACTCAGAAAATCAAGGCAAAGTTATTTTTTAGATCTAAGTCTCTTGGCAATTGTATCTTCTATCTCTCCTTCCAGGCCCACAGCGGGCGGGGCCGTGGCCCCCCCTGCCCCCCCCGGATCTTCCCCCAGGACAGAGGAATGTTTTTTAAGAAAGGCTTCCGCCTCAGCAACTGTTTTAATCCTCACTCTTCCTCCTTCCCAGAACACCAGCATCCCTTCGGGCGTCACCCACCTGAACCAGATCCCGTAATCAAACAATTTTTTGGACAAGAAGGAAAATTTCCTTCTTGCTTCTCTAATCTTTCTTGGGATCTGCTTCAGGATGGCAACCTCCTTTTGTTGGTAAATTAACGGACCTCCTCTTTGCACTTTCAAGATTTCCTCTCTGGTTGACCTTCTAACAAATTTAACATGTATCTCTCTGGGTACTTCATTTATCCTGGCATATGCAGAGTTTATTCTGTAGGCTAGGTCAATGTCCCCCCTGATCTCATCCTTAGGTTTATGTAAATAGTCTGCTATAATTGTACTCATGAGTTCAGGGAGACATTCACCAAGTTCCTCAGAAACATTCTGAAATCTCAAAAAATATGTCATCCTTTCCATATCAATCCTAGACACATGCCCATTTATTTCCACAACCTCATTAGTAACATTTTTAATCTCTCCCTTAGCCCCCACCAGCCCCCCTTCCAACTCTTCATTCTTCTGTGTGTTCTCCAGCATTTGTTTCCGTGTGTCCAATAGCTCCTTTTTAAAGTTGATATTTTCTTCTCTCTGGGCCTTGATTTCTTGTACCAAAGTTAGTATAACAGATTCAAGAGAAGCCATCCTTAATTCCAAGCTTGCCAGTGCTGATTCTTGTGCCATGATTAGCTGTTAAAGTCAATGCCACTAAAATGGCATTTTTTGGGTGGGGCTGTTGAGGCAAATCAGGAGCCAAAAGTTCAAATCAGGATTGTAAAGTTCAGGAACCAAGAGAGAAACAGTTTTCCAGATCAATAATTATAATAACGAAGGCACTCCAGAAAAGAGATCACAAATCCCAAAAAAAAATTCTTCTTTAGTAACAAGAGGAAATCCAAATCACAAAGAGACGCTGGGAATTTTTCATAAGTAAAATAGTCATTCAGGGACAAAGAGAAGCCATCTTCCACTGCCCAAGCTCAAAGCCAGAAGGAGAGAGTGGTAAAAAAAATTGTTTCAAGCCAGCCAGACCTAGAAACTTTGTTGCAAGGCAAACCACAGATCACTTTCCCTTGTTGCAAACAATCCGGATTGAAGATATCCGCTTCCTCGCAGCGAGGAGCCATTTTCAAGTGCCGCTTTAAATCCGAGAGGGGGTTTAACAAGCAAGCACCCCCCTCCAAGTTCTTTCAGCCAGGCTGACAGCAAAGAAAAAAAAGGTTTAAATCACTCACTCTCCCCCTCGCAGCCGAAGCCCCGGGAAGCCTTCCGACTCAGCCGATCAGCTCTCTCCATGTTCGTGAACGATGCCGTCTTCCTTTGGCGAAGGGAAAACCCCCTGCAGCATGTCCTCCTCCACCTGAGCCAAAGACAAGGGTCGCTTCCCCACTGCCGTGGGGGGGAGCAACCCAGGCAAGCCGGCCCTACGGGAGACCCCCAAAAACGGGGCGTCTCGCCGCCGTGGGGGGGCAGGAAAAGAAACAAAGCGGCGAGCGAGCCCTAGGCTCGCTCGTCGCCGCTGGAGCCGGAACCGGAAGTCCAGTTCTGTTGTAACTTTGAATGGTCACTAAACAAACTGTTGTAAGTCGAGGACTACCTTCAGAATGGATTCCTGAAATTAATTTAAAATGTGCTATTTATAGGAGTATGCTCTTACTTACATAACTTATGAGCATTTTATCAGTTATTCCCAAATAAAGGCGATGAACATGTACACCAATCGAAGCAGTTATAAAGTAAAAGTTCTGCAAGCCGAGGTATCCTAGTGTGCAAAGCAGGAAAGAGCGAGCAACACTTCCTGCCACCAATTTATGTATGGAAAAAGAAAATAAGATCAAAGCCTCTTCTTAATCAAGCTAGTAGAGTCATTGCATGAGATCAGACATTCTTATCCAGAACTGTGTTCACAGATCTGTGCTCTTTAGTTGGAATTTCTGAACTGGAATAATTCTGCTGAACCTTAAAATTTAAATTTACAATCATCTAAGTCAGTGTTTCTCAACCTTCGCCACTTGAAGATGTCCGGACTTCACTGACTGGGGAATTCTGGGAGTTGAAGTCCGGACATCTTCAAGTGGCCAAGGTTGAGAAATACTGATCTAAGTACACCAGAATGCCAACTTGAAGATTGAATTAAAAGATTTCCAGGAATAAGTCAACATTTTTTCTTCATTCTGGCTGCATCCCCAAGTAGGATACTTAATGGAAAGTAAAGTGTCACCTATATTAGCTTATCTTAAAAATATCCCCCAGAGAAGTATTTGTTTTTCTAAATAAACTCTTCAAAACAGGCATGTCCAAAGTCTGGCCCAGGAGCCAATTGTGGCCCATTTTCAAATTTCAAGCGGTCCGCAGCCTCTTCTCCCCGCCGGCTCATCCTGTCACTCTTCCCTGCCAGCCGGCATTTTTTCCTTCACCGCACATTAATGTTAATGGTTCAAAGAATGTCAGGCTGAATGGTTGGCCCTACACATTTTCACCTCACCAAATCTGGCCCTCCTTGCAAAAGGTTTGGACACCCGTGCTTTAAAAGAACACTTTTGAATAAACCTTCAGTAGATGTTCTGATTCTGCAGAGAGCTGTATGTCTGGTGTGGATGGCATTTATATTTCATCTTTCTTACAAGCAGTTCTCATCAGCAATACAGCATAAGCTCTGGTTTTATCATCTGCTATTTGAAAGCAAATTTGAAATGTTATCATGATTTATAGGGACCATTTATCAGATATTGATCCCATTCTTAAACTATTTTAAAGTGATTTTCAATACTTTACTGTAATATCACAATAAAGTGATAACAGTAGCTTTCTTTAAAAACTAACCTCCTGCCCTTACGTGCTCCTCTCTCACACACAAACATATATGCATGCACCTGGAATAGTGGACTGGACTCAAGCTAAAATAGAAGCCCAGAATAGGAAGCCCAGAAAAATAACTACAACAAATCATGTCCTAAAATCACACAGCAAGGTTGACAAACTCTATTTATCAAACAGCATAGATGACCATGGAATGTTGCAAGTTACACCAGGCAGGTGAAGAAAAAAAAGCATTGGCAAAATATGTACACAATGATGCACTGAAGCTACTCCATCATGAAGGCTTTTTGAATACCAGAGATTAAATTGGCCTACAAGAAAGACCGAATGAAGAAGAGAAACGAGACATGGCAAGGCACAGTATTACATGGCTAGTAAGTACTTAAAAAAAAAACCCTAGTAGACAAAACAGATTAACAATAAGACCTGACAATGGCTAACAGTAGTAAAGTTGAAAAAAACTAAGAGAGAGACTAATCTGGTTTAAGCCTTAAAAGCAAATGCATATAAAATTAGAATTGAGAAGACAGCAACAGACAGCAAATGTAAAGAAGCTGAAGAAAGGATGGGCCACCTAGTTGAATGCTGCAAGAAAATTGCAAAATGACTACAAAGAATGGCATGGCAAAGTAGAACAACGATGCATTGGAACATTTTCAAGAAAAAGGATTTGTTTACAAGCAAGAGCTGATAGGACCACAAAACAGACAAAATTATAGAGAATGAAGCTGGGGTACTCTGGGACTTTAGAATTCAAACAGACAAGCAGCTGCCGCACAAAGCTTGCAGGCTTAACCATGTTGATAAAGAAGACAACAAAAGTCTGGATGGTGGATGTTGCTATACCAGGAGACAGCAAAATACTGTAGAGGAGAAATAATTGGTGATAAAGACTGCAAATAGAATGACTTTGGTAAAAGAAAGCAAAGATGGTACTAACAAGTAATAAGATGCCTTAGGTGCAATTCCAAAACATTCTGAACATCATTAGCATTGATAAAATCCCCCTCACTCAATTGCAGGAGGTAGTTCTACCTGTATAAGCTTCCATCCTGTGATATCCCTTTAATATTATTAAACAACATCTGCCTTTCCCAGATCCTTGGGAAGATCTTGAACAATGGATAATAATAATAATAATAATAATAATAATAATAATAATAATAATAATAATAATAATAATAATAATAATAATAATAATGGCAGCCACATTGGATTTTGCAATTATTATATACTGAGTTTCATGTTTATTCATTAAGTATATAATAATAATGATGATGATGATGAATGGTTGAAACATGTAACAGTGCCTACCCATTGTCATCGGGGTACTTGGTACCAGGTCCAAGAATTTTACAAAACACAAAGAAATTGCAGCTTCTTGCAATAACACCAACTGCAAAAAACTGCGTTACTAAGAACATCATATATTTTAAGAAGATATTTGGTTGATACTGGCAGAAACCGTATCAACCATTAGCAACAGTCAATGGTATTTGTGACACATCTTTAAATGTTCAGTTGGCTGAGTTTCATGTTTTATGAATAAAGTAGATACTAGCAATAATAATATTAATAATTGCACCAGCAGCCAAGTTGTTTAGACTGGATTTTGCAATTATTATATACTGAGTTTTATTTTTTATGAATAAAGTATATAATAATAATTGCAAAATCCAGTCTAAACAACTGGCTGCCGGTGCGACCAATAATAATAATAACAACATTTATCTGCCACCCTCCAGAGCAGCAAAGAAATGGAAGCAAACGCGGAGAATAGGCTGCCCTCCCATTGATGATCATGCGGATTTTTGCGGTCCAGATCAGTAAAAAAAAAAATCCCTTCCTAAAATCCCAGGAAATTCAGGCTTCGGCCTTCCTCTAGAGCTCAGCCGGAAGCCCTTTGTAGTAACCGCCAGCCCGGCGACAGGAAAGCGCCCAGCGAGGGTGGGTGGGTGTTGCCGTTTCTTTGCTCCCCAGCAGTGTTAATATCCCCCCTCTCCCCGCGAATACCTGGTCCCGGGCTCCTCGGTTTCCATCTCCGAGCTCTGGTGTATCATCACCGCCGCCACCCCGCCGTCCGCTCTGCCAGCTAATGAGCCTCTCTCGGGGGAAGGCCAGGAAAGACGCGCCGAAACCCCCCCTCCCCGCCCAGCCCCTCTCGCGCCCCTCTCCCACTCCGCGCTTATATACCTTCCGCCGCCGCCACGCGCCCCCTCCGGCAGCTCTCAGCACGCCGGGAGAAGCAAGCCAATAGAGATACGAAAGTAGAAGAGAAGTCCACAAAAGCAGAGTTCCGATTTCCTCAGGTGAAAAAAAATAAATAAAAATAAAATCACTTCGTGGTAGGAAGGCGACACTCGCCTATAATCCAAGAGCGAAATATTGGCGGCATCTGAAAGCCAAGTCAAAGGATGCACGAAGGGCGAAGACTCAAAAGTTGAATTCCTGACTTGGGAGTTTTGAAAGAGCCTGCCTCAAGAGGGTACCTGGAAATGGATTGGCTTTCCGAGTCCCATAATTCCCTTCTAAATTTGCTCATTCCTTAAGGATTGTTTGAAATCGAAATTTTACAATTTAGGTAGAGGAAAGCCTGGTTCAAATGTGTACAATATAGATAGTCTTCGACTTACAATAGTTCATTTAATGACCGTTCTAAGTTACGATACTGAAAAAAAAAGACTTATGACTGTGTTTCACAGTTTTTGCAGCATCCCCCCCCCCCTGATCATGTGATCAAAATTCAGATGCTTGGCAACTGGTTTATACTTATGCCCATCGCAGTGTCCCAGGGTCACGTGATCACTTTTTGTGACCTTCTGAAAGCAAGTCAATGGGGAAGCCAGATTCACAACTGGGTTACTAACTTATCAACTGCAATGATTCACTTAAAAACTGTGGCAAGAAATGTTGTAAAATGAGACAAAACTCACTTAGCAAATTCTCATTTAATAACATACATTTTGGGCTCAATTGTGGTCGTAAATTGAGGACTGCCTGAACAGTTCCAGTTAGAAATAAGGCATTTCTTGATAAGTGGGGCAGACCACAGTTTTGAACAGCGCCAAGCTCCCACACACAGCAAATACACCCTGAAACGTTTGGAAACAATGGAATCAGTTGATACTGGACTGATAATGCAAAGGCTTTTTGCAAATGCAGAGGAAAGAAGCAATATGTTATAGTAGGGGTAGTCAACCTTTTTATACCTACCGTCCACTTTTGTATCTCTGTTAGTAGTAAAATGTTCTAACCGCCCACCGGTTCCACAGTCATGGTGATTTTATGAAAACTTAATGAAAATGTTTTTAAATAATGTTATGCATTTTTTTTAAGTCAATTAAATTTAAAAAAAAGGAAAGTGCTTCAGTATGGGACAAAACCCCTACCGCCCACCATGAAAGCTGGAACACCCACTAGTGCGGGGAAGGGACCAGGTTGACTACCACTGTATTATAGGGAAAAGGAGATCCAGATTAAATTGACCCTACAGTTTAATTCAGGGATGTCCAAACTTGGGAACTTTAAGACTTGTGGACTTCAACTCCCAGAATTCCCCAGCCAGCGACAGTCACTAATAATCATCAATACTCTTATAACATTCTAATTTTTCCATTGATTTCTGTAAGCAGGCTCACTTCTACCCTAATCTATGTTTTCCTCTTACTGCGGTGGGGAATCATGAATCGATGACAATAACCTGGCAGAAGCCTGTGGGTAAAGGCAACCATCGAAAGCAACGTTTTATTTTTCAAACTTTGGCCCTTTAAGATGGGTGGACTTCAACTCTCAGCATTCCCAGCAAAGCATACCGGAGAAGTGCTGGCTGAGGAATTCTGGGAGTTGAAGTCTACTCATTTTAAAGTGTCCAAGGCTTTTTTTTGGGGGGGGGGGGGGGGGACGGGACGACGACAAAAAACCACTGAAGGGAGAGGCAGCCAGACGGGAATGTCAACGACAGCGGAGCAACTTAGGGTTGATCCATCAGAGGGTTCCAATTATTTCTTTTCACCAAATCTAGAAAAGTAACAGGCGGCTTTAAAAAATAAGCCACGCTTCACAGCTGGCGTTACCGACCGGGTCGCTTTCGGCTCTCTTCTCTTTCCTTGCTCTCTTTCGCCTACCCAGAGGTGACGTCTCGTCCTCTGGCACGTGGTTTGGCATGATGTGAAGTTGTCTTCCGCCGTTTGGACGTCTGCAGACCCTTCTCTCTCTCTCTCTTTCGTTCTTGCGGGGATCCGGAGTTCGTTCTTGCGGGGATCTGGAGCGCTGATGCTTCTTGGGTCTCTGGCGTCCTTCGTAAGGAGAACCTGTTCGGAAACTTTGGTAAGATCTGAGTTTATCGTACGGGCGGGAAATAATCCACAACGGTGTGTGTGTGTGTGTGTGTGTGTGTTTGTTAACCAGTATGCTACTAAGTCTTGACTCCTAATGACTGCCTGGACTAGTTCCTGCAGTTTTCTTGGCAACGTTTTCAGAAGTGGCTTGCAAATGCGTCCTAAGAGAGAGAGACTGGCTCAAGGTCACTCAGCTGTCTTTACACCAAGGGTCTCCAACCTTGGCAATACAATACAATACAATACAATACAATAGCAGAGTTGGAAGGGACCTTGTAGGTCTTCTAGTCCAACCCCCTGCATGGGCAGGAATCTTATACCATTTCAGACAAATGGCTGTCTAACATCTTTTTAAAGACTTCCAGGGTTGGGGCATTCACAACTGCTGGAGGCAAGCTGTTCCAGAGGTTAATTGTTCTTACTGTTAGGAAATTTCTCCTTAGTTCTAAGTTGCTTCTCTCCTTGGTTAGTTTCCACCCATTGCTCCTTGTCCTGCCCCCAGGTGTCTTGGAGAAAAGTTTGACTCCCACTTCTTTGTGGCACCCTCTGAGATATCGGAACACTGCTATCATGTCTCCCCTGGTCCTTCTCTTCATCAAACTAGACATACCCAGTTCCTGCAGCCGTTCTTCATATGTCTTAGTCTCCAGTCCTCTAATCATCTTGGTTGCTCTTCTTTGCACTCTTTCCAGAGTCTCCACGTCTTTTCTACATCGTGGCGACCAAAACTGTATGCAGTATTCCAAGTGTGGCCTTACCAAGGCACTATACAGTGGCATTAACACTTCACGCGATCTAGATTCTATCCCTCTGTTGATGCAGCCTAGAACTGTGTTGGCTTTTTTGGCAGCTGCTGCACACTGCTGGCTCATATTTAAATGGCAACTTTAAGATTTGTGGACTTCAGCTTCCAGAATTCTGGGAGTTGAAGTCCACAAGTCTTAAAGTTGCCAAGGTTAGAGACCTTTGCTTTACACCTGAGCCAATACTTAGTAATATTTTCATACTTTGCTTTAGTAATCGATCGCTTGAGATCTTTCTTAACATAGCTCTAGTGAAATTCTGTGTCCAAAGACAGTCCAGCTGACAGGTCATTGGAACAGAGGAAGGATGCAGGATGAGGTGTGAGGGAACAGCATGCTAGGATGTTATCTCCTCGCAGTTCATGCTAAGATTTCCTGTGCTTTATTAAACCTATTATTTACACCCTGCCAACAAAAGTGTGTATAGTCAAGGCTAAGGTTTTCCCAGTTGCAATGTATGGCTGTGAAGGTTGGACCATAAGGAAGGCTGAGCGCCAAAGAATTGAGGCCTTTGAACTTTGGTGCTGGAGAAGACTCCTGCGAGTCCCTTGGACTGCAAGGTGAATGAACACACAAGTCAGTCCTAGAGGAGATAACCCTGATTGCTCTTTAGAAGGCCAGGTCATGAGGATGAAACTCAAATACTTTGGCCACCTAATATGAGAAGGAAGGATTCAATGGAGAAGAGCCTAATGCTGGGTAAGACTGAGGGCAAAAGAAGAAGGGGAAAAAGAGAGAATGAGATGGAGTCACTGAAGCAATAGGCGTGAGCTTGAATGAACTCGGGAGGATGGTAGAAAACAGGAAGGCCTGGAGGAATATTGTCCATGGAGTCTCAATGGGTCGGACATGACTTCGCAACTGACAACAATAACAACTAAACCTATTTCTTTGGGGCTTTACTAAATCTATCTGTATTTTGGGATAGAGGTTTACGCATGTTGGGTTTACTTGTTCTAGAAGGGGAACCTTCTGATGGAACCTTTGTCTGTTTCACTGCAGATCCCAGATATTTCAGTTTGTTAGCTGAATGATTATGTATCAAGTCTTGGCAACAACATAGTTAGATTTTCTCTGTGATGATCTGTCTATAACCTGGACCGTCAGTGATCCAAGAGTAATCGAGTGCTGACAGTAGCTGGCTGTGACCTCCAAATATCCCTTAGAGTATGCAGATGATACCCCTACCCAGTAATTAAAACAGTAGAAAACATAATGGAAACCCAATGGATGTGTTAGTGCAGGGGTCCCCAACCCCCGGGCCGTGGACCGGTGCTGGTCCGTGGCTTGATAGGAACCGGGCCGCAGGGCTGGAGAGGAGGGAGGAGGGGGCAGCCTCCTGGGGAAAGCGCAGGCGCGGCCGTTCGTGCCGTTGGAGGCCGTCCGATCTCAAGGCAGCTCTGAGAAGGGGAAAGTCTTCCCTCCCCATTCTTGTGGCCCGTGGGCCAATTGTGGCCCACAGGACGGTATCTTGTGGCCCCCACCGTGATATGAAAGTATAATATTAGTATTAATATTAATATTAGTATAAGGAATCCCTTATGCAGCCCAGCCTCACCCAGACTATGCCTCCAGCGGCCCCCAGGTAAATTGAGTTTGAGACCCCTGCTCTAGCTAAATGTAGCTGAAAGTTTTACAGAACTTGAAATGAACTATAGCAACAATAATCTCTGTGTTTACAACCTCCTGACAGAATTCCTAAGACTGGAATTCTCCTCTAATGTCACCTAGAAGGCGTGTACCATCTTTTTCTGTCTACAATGAATGGTTTGTGATTAGAATCTATCTGGAGAAGCCAAGCATTTTTACTCTTATCAGAAGAGACTTAAATAAAAGAGATGATAGGCAATTGCTGAGACTGTTGCAGTCCATTCTGCAACATTATATACCAGTGATGGCGAACCAATGGCATGGGTGCCACAGGTGGCACGCGGAACCATTTCTTAGGGCACGCGAGGTGTTGCCCTGTCAGCTCCAGCACGCTTGTGTGTGCTGGCCAATTGATTTAGGCCTTCTTTTGAGGCCATTTTTCACCTTTTTGAGGCTTCAGGAGCTTCCCTGAAGCCTCCAGAAGAGCCTTCCATGAAGCCTCTGGAGGGGGGGGCTGTTTTCACCCTCCCCAGGCTCCTAGAAAGCCTCTGGAGCCTGAGGAGGGCAAAAAAAGCACGCCAAAAGCAGGGTGTCACGCGCATAGCATTATGGGTGTGGCACACCTACGCACAACCTCCCTGCGCTCCCCCCCTTTTTGGTACACGAGCCAAAAAAGGTTAGCTATCACTGTTATATACTGATCATACTTTGCATTGTAAATTACCTTTTGTAATGGTTTTGGAAATGAGTTGTGCATCAGCAGTCTTTTTAACAGCGCTGTTTTGAGAAGCCTCTGATCTCAAGGCAGCCCTGAGAAGGGGAAAGTCTTCCCTCCCCAAAATAGCGCAGTGAGGCGACTCCCCCCTACGTGCACTTGTGCCGCCTGTTCCCCCTCCCCCCCACATGCGCATGCACCGCCTGTTCCCCCTCCCCCCCCCCCCCGTGTGCGCATGCACTGCCTGTTCCCCCTCCCCCCTCCTCCTCTAGGCCAGCCGGTCCGCAGAATTTTCTTTAAAATGAAACCGGCCCCTGGTGCAAAAAAGGTTGGGGACCCCTGTGTTAGTGTATATGTAGACTTCGGCCTGTGTTCGTTTGTTCAGCAACTGTTCAAAGTTATGGTGGGTTGAAAGTATGGTCATTAAACTGGTCATAAAGTGGCATTTCATTTCATTTCATTTCATTTTATTACATTTATATCCCGCCCTTCTCCACAGAGGACCCAGGGCGGCGCACAGGAAATTTAAAAAACATACACAATAGAAGATAGACAAATAATTTAAAATATATATTAAATAATCCCCAATCCTGTGCTAAAAACCAATTATTAAAAACCCAATTTAAAACAGACATTGCAGCAACCCTCTGATCACATGATTATGATCCAGGTATTTCCCCAGCCTGCTATGGCATCCAATGGTTCTTACCTTGGATTCCTACCACTTCCAGCTTAACAACCCAGGCATATTGGGGTTACAACAGTAAGCAGGAGCCCTGCCATAATGTGATACTGCATTTCATGACCATACTACTCACCTACAGCAATCCCTGTCCCAATTGCTGGTATAACTTGAAGATTTCCTGTATATTAAGACCCCATATAATAATATAACTGCCCAGAGTCACTTCAAAAGGAGTTGGGCAGCAAGTAATACGTAAAATAAAGGAGTGATTCTCTTGAAGGCATAGGTCAGATTGTACAGGTTCCATAAAAAACAAGGTATGCGGTCTTTCCTTCCTCTCAAACCATAGGGAAGAGCCATGCCAATAGCCCTCAATCAGCCAATAGAAAATTGCTATTGTGAGCTTGTGAGAAAGAGCCCTGATTGGTAAAACCATCTCGATTACTATATCTTCTTGTTGTGGTCCATTGTTGCTTTGACTTCAGTGATCTACTCTGTATCTATATACCCCAATTCTGCTTGAGACTGCTGAAATATTATTTTGTCTCCAAGTTTCTTATACAGTACGTTCCCCAACTCTGGACAGTTAAAAGATTGATTCCTGCTGGGGAAGATCATGCCCTAACTTCTACTATGCTTTTTTTTCTTCTAAGGTCCAGAACCATGCCTGCCGGTGTAAGTTGGCCCAAGTACTTGAAACTCCTTACTGCAACCTTATTGTCCATGCTTGCCGGTGCACAAACCGTTCACAAATTTTACAAACCTGACCTCGTAAGTGCCTTCCCCCCTTGGTTGCTGTCTTGTCTTCTGCTTCAGAAAGAGAGGCTTATTACAGATAACATACCGTTGGGGCTTTCTTCTATCCCTTAGGATACATCGCATAGCCCTTTGGTGATTGCCTTACCTTACCTGCAAGTCTTGTCTTTTGCAGAGAGGAGAGCTATGTAGGAGGTTACTTTTATGGCTTAGATATAATTCCGTGATGGCGAACTATGGCACGCTTGCCACAGGTGGCAGGCAGAGCTCCAGCTTAGCTCCACCACCCATGCATGTAAGCCTCCTGTCAGCCAGCTGGTTTTTGGGTGTCTGCCGCACATGCATGGGGCCCATGCGAGAGACACATGCACATGCATGGGTGGTGGTGGTGAAGGGGTCATGTGGGCATGTGCGGGGAGGGGAAGCCCACAGCCCATTTTTGATCCCAAGAAGCTGCAGAGAGGCCTACTAGGCCAAAAATGGGGTGCGGGGAGGTGCACACAGGGGCGGTGGTGTTATGCGCGCATTGCATTATGGGTGCGGTCAGGCGCTTTTGGCACATGACGACAAAAAGGTTAGCCACTACTGCTATAGGTTCTTCTCCTAGAACTCTATTCAGATTTTTTTTTTAAACCACCAAATTTTAAAAAATGAACATAGTTTTTTTACTCAGAACTTGGAAATGTGTCTTATCATTTCATTGAAGTTACTTCTGTGCTAGTTGACAACATGTGCTGTATCTTTCACTGGGAGGTCAAAGCAGTACTACTGGGAACTGCCACCATTTTACCCATAGAACCATCCTATGGAGCAATTGGTTGGGAATGCAAAACCGGCCCTAAGCACTTGCCCTAAGACTTGGCAAATGTGGCTGCAAAATCTAGAAGGAGCCATTTGTAAATAAGTTAATGGTTTTATTATAAATAAAAATATTGGTAGTTTGTATTTTTTTCCGATTCAGATGTCGACAGCTTATTAAAGATTCCTAATAGGCTCCATTTTCTCTATGTATGAGATGCACTAAAAAGCATTTTAAGTGGTCACAGCTGAGGTAATTTGTCACTTTCAGTTCAAGTTGCTTCTGGGAGCTAATCATTGAACATAGAACATGGAATAATAGAGTTGGAAGGGACCATGGAGGTCATCTAACCCCCCGCTTCAGCAGGAGATCCTATATCATTTCAGACAAATGGTTGTCCAGTCTCTTATTGAAAGCTTCCAGTGATGGAGCACACGCAACGTCTGAAGGCAAGCTATTCCATTGGTTGATTGCTCTCATTGTTAGGAAAGTTCTTCTTAGTTCTAGGTTGCTTCTCTCCTTGGTTAGTTTCCAACCATTGTTTTGTGTCTTGTTTTTTGGTGCTTCGGGAAATAGTTTGACGCCCCTGTCTTTGTAGGAGCCCCTCAAATATTGGAACAGTGCTATCACCTCTCCCTCCCCTAGGTCTTTTCATTAGCCTAGACATACCCAATTCCTGTAACTGTTCTTTGTATGTTTTAGTCTCCAGCTCCTTAATCATTTTTGCTGCTCTTCTCTGAACTCTTTCCAGAGTCTCAATATCTTTTTTATATTGTGGTGACCAGAACTAGATGCAGTATTCCAAATGTGGTCTTACTAAGGCTTTGTAAAATGGTACTAGAACTTCATCTGATCTTGATTCCATCTCTCTTAATGCAGACTGGGATTGCATTGGGTTGTTTTTTTTTGGTTGCTGCCACACAGTTGGCTCATATTTAAGTGATTGTCCACTAGGACTTCACGATCCCTCTCGCAGTTGCTGGCACTAAATGTTCACCAAGTTGTCTATGTAGTTGGGGTTTCTTTAAACCTAAGTGTAAAGTCTTACTTTTATTTAATGGGAATTTCATTTTGATAGGGCCCAATGTTCAAGTGTGTCAAGATCTTTTTGGTTCTTGAGCTTTTCTTCTGGCGTGTTGGTGACTCCTGCCAGCTTTGTGTCATCTGCAAATTTGATGGGTTCCCCTTCAATTCCCTCTACAGTGGAAGTCAACCTGGTCCCTACCGCCCACTAGTGGGCATTCCAGCTTTCATAGTGGGCAGTAGGGGTTTTGTCCAATACTGAAGCACTTTCCTTATTTTAATTTAATTGACTTCCCTACTTTATAAATCACCATTACTGTGGAACCGGTGGGCGGTTAGAAAATTTTACTATTAACAGAGATAGAAAAGTGGGCGGTAGGTATAAAAAGGTTGACTATCCCTGCTCTAGACTGTTTATGAATGTATTGAAGAGTACTGGGTCTAAAACGAAACCTTGGGGTGCCCCACTGCTTACCCCTCTCCATGTGGATGTAGTTCCGTTGAGGACTAGATGTTGAGTTTGTCAGCCAGATAGAAACCCACCCAGCGGTGGTACGGTCATAGTCTGAGAATGAATAGTCGCTATAAGTTTGTAGTTAAGAGTGCTAAATATCTGGGATTCTAAAATGTGTGGATTGACATGGAACATGTGATGGATTTGTTTTTGGATATTATTTATTCATAGACACTAGAAATTCCTCCAGAAGCTGGGAAGCTCAGAACAGAAATGCCAAGTCTAAAAAATGTGAATGAGCCAGTTCAACCTTTACAACCAAGATCATGAAAGCATCAATATTGCATCCTCCATAAAGTGTTCCTTAGGATTTATCATCTGAACGTGTACAACTGGAAAACCATGAATATTTAAAAGGACTTATTTTGTATCTGTATTGTTTTCTTGCGTCCAAGACTGCCTCCCCTACTGTCTGCTCTTTCCTCCCACCCCAAATGTGACCTCCTGCTCAGCCATTGCTTGTTTTTGTATCTACCTGCACCCTTTACAATTGCTCTGTGTGGCAGATGTTATTTCCCCTTAAAAATTATTTGCAGGGTGCATTATGTTTTTGAGGATGCTGGGATCTCTCTTTGTATAATGTTCAATTATCATTTAAAAAGCAAATGTTTGGAAACATTTGGAAATGTTTTGCTATAAGCCAATTAAACAAGGTATCCATTTGAAGATGTAGCTTCTCATGCTAGTGTACTCAATATGGTTTTCTGCAAAGCATCCTGTGTCAAAAACATGTTGACTATTTTGAATTTTCACAATCAAAATCTAATATTAAATGCAATGTTTAAATATAGTTTCTGTAAATGTCAATTCATTTCTAGGCATAATTCACTGTATTCTTTTTGGCTGCAAACTTATGATAACTGTAGTCAGCACACTTGGTGGACACTGGGCTGGGAAAAGCTGGTCTATATATTTTGAAGATTTAATTCAGAGTATCAGCATTAAGTGCAAAAGGCCTCAGACTCTTCCAAGATATTATACAATTTGTGTATACTAACACAAATACTACACAGACTATTCAAAAATATAGTCCGATGTATTTAATTGGAAGCATTTTATTGTAAGCATATTTTAAATTTTTTGTGTATTTTGCATTGCAGTTATTACAACTACTTAGCAGACAATACAGGTAGTCCTCGACTTACAGGTTCATTTAGTGAATGTTCAGTTACAATGGCACTGAAAAAAGTGACTCATGACTAGTTTTCACTTATGACCTTTGCAGCATCCCATCCCGTCATCAAAATTCAGAGTTGGAAATAATTCATATTTATGAAAATTGCAGTCTGCCAGGGGCATGTGATCACCTTTTGCGACCCTCTGACAAGTAGTCAATGGGAAAGCCAGATTCACTTAAGAACTACAATGATTCACTTAACAACTGTGGCAAGAAAGGTCATAAAGTGGGGCAAAATTCACTTAACAAATGTCTCACTTAGCAAAATAAATTTTGAGCTCATTTGTGGCAATTAAGTTGAGGATTACATGTATACCTAACCTTAAATATGTGCAGCAAGTAGTTTCTTGAACTGTGCAAGTGGGATAGCACCTTGATGGGGCAATTGAAGAACAAGTCATCATTTATACAGTCTTTATATACATATTTTTATTCTTGTGTCTAACAGAAATATTTTGATTCTACAGCTGAGCAAAATCCTCTATTCAACCTGGGTCTAAATACGTGTATTAAAATGCAGGGAAAACAAATTTTAATATTGGAAACTACAGAATCTAGGAATGAAATTCAAACATTTACTTGATGATAGAACTGCAGCAACTCCTTGTATGAAGGCTGCTTAAGTTATCAAGTTTTATTACTCAGATTATCTTCCATTCACACAAAAGCATTGAACTAGGTAACAGAAACACCATGCTACAAGTTATTTACGAGGAAGCATGAAAATGGGCATAAAACACGCCTATTATGGCATGCAATGACTTCAGTTAGTATTGTATTCTGCAAAGGTGCACATAGCTGTTTTATTGCCTTAGGCTTCTTAAAATGACCAAATTTCTATTTCTCTCTCTTATTTCACTTTAAATATTAAATATGTGAAATTTGGCTGAGGTTGCAATTGGTTTAAAATTATACAATCTGCATGGTAAAGATCTGTCAGAATTCAAGTCCATTTAGCTCTCAGGATATGATAGATGCAATCAGCAGGATGAGCAAAAGGCTCCCACTGTATATAAAACCATTACTTGCTCCTTGTTTAAAAATAGATGCTAACTAGCTTGATAGGAGTCATTCATTTTTGAATATCTAATGGCTTACTTTATCTTAAAGCATCTCTGCAGGGTAATAACACCCCCTTTCCCTCCAGCAAAATGTAACCCAAATTATGCCCTTCCATCATCACAAAGGGAATAGGAAATAACTGTAAAATATCATTTCTAATTAATGTGACCTTCAGAAAATTCTTCCAGTCCAAAGTGTTTTCTTTTTCAATGTTTCTTCTGTTACAGAAGAATGTCACTGCCAAATTGAGTCTATACAAGTTTTCTTTACATCCAAAACTAGTAAATAAGAATTTCAATGCCCCATACAACTGGTGTGAACATTTTAATTTTGTACACATGACAAGATTTTACACCAAGCAGTCAGTTAAATAGTACAAATTTACATTGTGAGGAATGTTTAAAAAATGCAACTTAAAAAAATTCTTCTGCCCAAAACCCTACGCCTCCCCCCAACATTTTACAGTGAAAAAACAAATTCAGTTCACATTCCTGCTTTATCCAAAACACAGGATAGTACTTGAGAGTGCATTTTACAATTCATCTTTTTCATCTGTGGACGCCGCCTGCAAGAAACAAAGCATATATTAAGTTAAATCCTGTAGATGTGCAGAATCCCCAATAAATCACTTTTAGATGTGTTCACTCCCCCCCCTTTTTTTTATACAGCATAGTTTAAAAATTGCAACTATCTCCTTCCTGTTTTCACTGTGGCTTCTTCATGAGATAGAAATTTTACAGCTTCCAAGTTTTGAGGGAAGGTGACAGCTATCCAGCAAGTGCAAGTTTATTATGACACTATTAAAAAGTTAAGCCACACGTAAAATCAAGTGAACACAAGGCCCAGAATGATAGTGCTGGTGGTAAATACTGTAATGCTTATATCCTAAACTTCTGTCAGCTGAGACAAATTATACAGATAGAAAAGATGATACCTTATGATACACCTGTTATCTCCCCCTCCCGTTCCCCAATTTTTCCTAACTACACTGACCGGTTTCTCTGTTTCACTGTCTTCAGTATCTTCCTCAGCTTCAATTTCCTCTTCTGGTTCTACTTCTTCAGCAGCTCCCTCTGGTTCTTCAGGCTCATCTTCCACCTTTTAGAAATATTTAGCAAGACAAAACTTTATATAACATTATATTTGACACACACATACATGACTATGAAACCCCTATCAATACAAAGTATGTTTTAGATATCACTATACAACAAATAGGGCCATTGTTTCAAATACATTTCTTTACCAAATTCCTCAATGCCTTCAATAATGGCACAACATCCATTGCTAAGGAAGGCAGTTAAATTGTGTTTGATTTTACGACCTTTTTGCCAGTTAAATGAATCACTGCAGTTAAATGCAGCACACTATTAAGTGAATCTGGTTCCCCCCACTGACTTTGCTTGTAGGAAGCTGTGTGTAGGTCAAATGATCACATGGCCCTGGGATAAATACATGCTGATTGTCAGCAGCCTAATTTTAACCATGTGACTGTGGAGGTGCTGCAACAGTTATAAGTGTGAGAATCAGTCGTAAGTCATTTTTTCCCCAGTACTGGTATAATTTGTATGGCCACTAAACAAATAGCTGTAAGCTGAGGACTACTTGTATCGGAAAAATTCTTTAAAAATTGAGGGATATTTTCAGATATGTGTCTGCCTTGAAAATAGCTCATACTGAACTGCACACTCATCAGATGGTGACCACAGGAAATGTTTTTTGTTTTGTATTATCATAAAATGTTTTATAAAATTTGCTGCATTTCAATTCCACGGGAGTCAGAAGTCCTGTACTGTGAATGTATTCTGCAGGGTCCCGGGGTTCTGGGATTGTCATTTGCAACCTTCCTAGGGAGCTTCTAGCAAGCAAAAGTCAAAGAGGTAGGCCAAATTTGCATACTAACTGCATAATTCATTAAACTGTAGTGATTTGCTTAACAACCATGGCAAAAAAAGTCATAAAATGAAGCACAACTCACTGAACTTTCTTGCTTAGGAAAGGAAATTTTAATTGTGGTCCTAAGTCTCAAGAACTACCTATAAAAGAGAATAGGAATGACAAGCAGACAACATTTTGAATCAGAAGTGTTAAACCAGAAAAAGAAAATGGTTCCAAGAATTATTCTAGCACATTCAACTCAAAATGTAAGCCATGAGTCTACCTCCTGCATGTATTACGCTATCCGATTTTCACTAACCGTTTCCTCTGGGTCAATGTTCAAACTCAGGCGAAGCATTCGTTCTATCCTTTCTCCATATTCCTTTGTATCGGGCAGCAGATAACCTGATCTTAGGGTAGCGGTTTCAAGCAGAACCACAGCAAGATCTGCAACTACTTGATCTTCTTCATTTTCCTGAACCCCCCCAAAACCCAAACAAAACACCACAGAATATTATAGAAATTGTTTAGGAATTTCCAGTTTGAGACTCATTAAGTTTCACAGGCTGCAATGTTGAATTATTTTTTGCATTTCTTGTCCAAAATTTTAGAAGGGCAAAACTACATTAGATTCATCTGTAACTTTTAACATTCTTAGCTGGGTTTTAATAAATGTTCTTAGCACTGGCCAAATTTTATTTAATCCTAGTTTTAACTTTTTTGACTGTCTGTATTTTTATATTTTATAGCTCCTGTGCACCGCCCTGAGTCCCATGTTGGGAGATAGTTTATTAAATTTCTATACCGCCCTAACAACTAAGAACTTACCTGAACACGCCTGAGCATGTCTTTTATTAGCGGATGTTTAGGATTGATTTCAAATATCTTCTTTTGGCTTGCATAGTAACTAAAAAGAGATGACAATTTTAAAGGCAATTAGATATATTCTATCATGTTACAAGTTGTATCAATATATTAAACTATTTTACTTAATGCTATTATACTAAAGAAAGAACCTCCATCTGACAAATCAGTAATTTAAATGAATACAGAATTGCAGTTTGTAGAAAGACAAAAATATTGTTTGGTGCATTTCCATCTAAGTTTAGCCATATTAAATGAGACCACCCATAGATTAAGCATGCAAATATTCATATTACATTATATCACTTACAAACACACATCAATAATACAATTCCAAGTTTTTCCCTAGCAGAATTGTTAGTGCAGATTATTGGGGGAAAGGGACAGAAAGAAACATTTAAATATAAAAAGTTGAGAATCCTCACTGATCTATCCACATGCACATAAACAGCATGGATCATCCATTTTGCATATGTTTGTTAACTAAGACTTAAGTGACCAACTTCCTATACTGTGTTATAGCAAAACCAAACAAATTACATTGGGTTTCAAATGAGGCCCAGAAATAATTATATAAATTATATATTACTTGGTAGCGATATCTTTCCCAGTCTGGTAAGCCTGAGCCTTCATGATTCTTTCCATGTTGCCAGACCATCCATATTGACTAGCTACAAGAGCACATGGTGACTGGGTTAATCGCTGAGATAATACTGCTTTTTCAATCTAAACAGAAAGAAAACGTAGCATTAAGTACAAATACAGCACACATTTTTGGAAGCATACCAAATTCTAAAATACCTACTTTGTCCTTTAAAGCTTTGTCTTTCATCCAAGTTAATAGGGGTTCATACTCTTTTTCTAAAGCCTCACGAGTTTCCTTTGACTTTTCACTTTCATCAAACTTTACTCCTTCTTTAGCTACATTCTGAAATCTTTTGTTGTCATACTCTGGGAGAGCCTGAATGCAATATTCATCCACTGGTTCTGTCAAATATATAACTTCATAACCTTTCTTTAGAAGCCGTTCCACAAAAGGTGAAGATTCAGCCTACAAGATAATTTCAAAACAATTAGTATGACATAATGCTGTACAATTTTAGATGGAAACAAATAATTCATTTACCACTGCAAATCATATTTATTGAACAAGATGCCACCAATTTTCTATTTATAACTTCAAAAGAATGAACTGGAAATAGTTAGCTAGAAAATTACTTTTTACCTCTTTTCTACTTGAACCAGCCATGAAATAGATTTTATCTTGCTTCTCTTTCATTCTTTCTACATACTCATCTAGACTAGTAACATTGCTTTCATGGTGAGAAGTCTGGAAACGAAGAAGTTTAGCTAGACGAGTCCGATTTGAATGATCTTCAATCACTCCAAGTTTGATATTTGTGCCAAATTCTTTCCAGAATGTGTCATTGTATTTTTCTTCAGCAATCTTTTTGATCATATCAAGTGTCTTCCGAACAAGTTTCTTTCTGATTACCTAAACATTTAGAAAAATATATGTAAGAAAACATGATTAATCTTTTGATCCCAGTTTAAATGAACACCATTTTACAATCTGAGCAACTTCTAGATGTAGTGACTTCAATTCATGGTATACCTAAATGAGAATTGAGAATTAAGTTGAAATCAACTTATCTGGAAATTCTTCCCTTTTGTGGAAAATATTGAAAGTGAATCTGAGAAAACCAAAAGTATATTAACTTGTTGGCCTTAGTTTCTATGCCATAATGTTGGCTCCTATGTACACTCATCCTCCTGTAACAGATGCCTTTAATATTTCGACTGTGTCCAGCAACCAGAAGAATCCATATTCCCCTGGCTATCACAGCATAAATGGGAAGATATAATGCACTGTGATGGTATTATACAAATGACACAACTCATGTACACTTTTTATATATTACATTTATGCCCATCTCACAATTGAGCAACCCAATTTAACTATACCATTTGTATTGATCGCGATCTTTCATTTTGGTATCAAAGACACTCCCTTCTTAAACTAGTTGAGAATAAAGTGATTCTCAGCACAACCCACCCATTATTGTGGGGTAAACAGGATGAGAAAGTATTATGTTCATTGCCTTGAGACATTTATAGATAAAATACATTCTAGTACATGGTCTTTATCTTTGTTGTTCTTTAACCCACATATAGAATAACAATCTACTAGCAAGGACTGGATGCTAATGGGACTTGAAAAATTTCATTACCATCCTTGCTGAGTTAAGTAGGAAATAAGAGAATATAAAAACAGGCCTAGATATTGTCCTGAGACTAGTCAGAAGCTACAGCATGGTAATTGACATACCTTTAGTAGTTTGTGCTGCTGGAGGGTCTCACGAGACACATTTAAAGGAAGATCATCTGAATCTACCTAAATTTAGAACAGGAACATACAGAAGTTTAGCAAAATAATAATAATAAATTAAAAGGATACATTTTTAAATGGCTAGTGCATATTATCCCTGAAAATACTTACAACACCCTTGACAAAGTTAAGATATTTGGGCATCATATCATGGAAGTCATCTGTGATGAATACTCTACGGACATACAGCTGCAAAACAAAATTTTAACTGTGATTAACTTTTGCAGGACTATATCTACTTCTCTTGCTTTTTAAAAAGTTGGATCTGATTATTACCTTTATAAAGTCACTTTTTTTGGATCCATATTCATCAAATAATCCACGTGGAGCAGTACTGGGAACAAATAAGATGGACTTGAAAGTCACTTCTCCTTCAGCAGTAAAGTGAATGAAAGTCATTGGATCATCAGTTTCCTGGAAGAAAAAGCCAAATCCTAAGTCCTCACTTCCAGAAAGGTTGAAAATAAATGCATTACAAATATAAGTGGATATTTTACTCATTCCAACCAAAATATGCATGGTATGGAAAGAAGTATTTTTATTTTTGTTCCACTTGAGGAATGCCTTAGTACAGGACACAGCAAGCTCAGAACAGAGCTGTGTATATTTGCTCCAATTCTTTTTCCCATACCTGGTACTAAGAATTTTAATAGATATGATCTTAGATCAGTCCCAAGCTCTAAAGGTAAACCCACCTTAGAAAATGTTTTGTAGAAAGCTTTGTATTCATCTTCTTCCACTTCTTTAGATGGCCTCTGCCAAATTGGTTTTATGTCATTCATAAGCTCCCAATCCCAGACTGTTTTCTGAACCTGCAAGCATTTCCAAATTCATTCATTTACTCTCTAATAAAAATGAAACCATCAGTTTTTGACAAATTGATTTAATAAAATCCAAAAATAGCTATGTTGTTAATTTGATTGAATAATGTTAGAAAACTTGCCGGTTTAGTTTTCGGTTTTTTCTCTTCTTCCTCTTCCACAGCAGCTTCATCATCTGTCTCATCTTTGTCTTTTACTTCTTCATCTTCAATAGGCTCTTCTACAGTCTCTGTCTACAGAAAAATTGTATATTAATTCAAGTAATTTTTTAAACATGTTCTCATAAGCAATTAGGATACATAACAATCATAAGCAATTAATATAAACTTTTGTCTGAAATAGTATAGTGTTTTCTGCTTGAGCAGAGGTGGGTTGGACAAGAAGACTTCAAGGTCCCTTCTGTTAATCTGTTCTAAATTTAACTTGTACTTTAAGCAAGCAGTCAAAAATACTGAGGCTACATTCCATGTAAATGTCATGTCAATTCATTTAATATTGACGCAGGTTTTTATATAGTTTTAATATAGTATTTGCTAAACTACTGGTAGTGCTGCATCTTCAAGAAATTATAATTTTAGTAATACTGCATTGGTAATTGACTGACATTGCTGCAAAACGCAACTAAAAATAACGAGTATATGATTTTGAGTTCCAATCTATTCATATTTTACATCATGAAAAATCTTTACAAACTTCTGAAATTTCATTTACTTAACTAGAGCCCTATTTTTTCATATCAAAGTTGCCTGATTCATTTTTCCTTGTGCCAAGTATGGAGAATAATCCATTCTTTATGAATTTCATCTCTGAAAACTGATTTTTATATTTCTTTCTTTAAACATTATGCTAATAAGTCATATTACAAAGTATATACCTTGCTACTCCACACATAAATAGGAAAGTTTATGAACTGGGAATACTTCGTGACCAGGTTTTTAACTGTATCTAGTTCAAGATAATCTGAAGCTTCTTCTTTTAAAACAAGGCTATAAAAAACAAAAACAAAAAGCAATTCAGGGCTGTATTAACTCAAAATAACTTTGGAAATTGAACTATTAACCTTACAAAAAGTTACTGAAAGTACAACAATGCAAATTATATTTTACATAGAACTGATAAGTTCTATTGTTAAAGTATTTCAAACAAAGAGCTTTGACATTTCATATATTGTCTGTTCCTTTTATCAAATATAGTTTCATTTGGTAACGGTAGCACTAACTTCTTTTGTGATACTCTGATATAGATAACAATGGTATGCTTGCTATATAATATTGAACAGGAAATTTTACAATCAGGGAAGTTCAGGTTTAAAAAACAACAACTGCTAACCTACTTTTTGGTCACAATCAAATTTTTCCTTTCCATGGAAGATAATGAAATACAGAGTGGTTTAAAAATGCAGTAAACTACATGAAATGGTAATTAAATTCAAAGCCTCTAATAAAGAAAGCTGGTCTTTATCACTAAATCTATCATGTGTAACATAACTCCAGGTTGAGCATACCAAAAAAAAATTACTTATCAGAACTAAAGTTTAAAATGGAAAGATATTTAGCTGAGATTTTCTTTGTCAGAAACACTTTGTAACTCTTTATGTTAAAAAATTATTTATTTAGAAGATTAGCATTTGTCTAGTCAAATATACATAATTATAAAATTACTTTATAAAAAATTGATTCCATCACATATAAAAAAATCACTCATCAGAGGAAATAGCAATTGAATATCACTGTATACTATATACCAGTGGTAGTCAACCTGGTCCCTACCACCCACTAGTGGGCGTTCCAGCTTTCATGGTGGGCGGTAGGGGTTTTGTCTGATACTGAAGCACTTTCCTTTCTTTAATTGACTTCCCTACTTTATAAATCACCATTTCTGTGGAACCAGTGGGCAGTTAGAAAATTTTACTACTAACAGAGATACAAAAGTGGGCAGTAGGTATAAAAAGGTTGATTACTCCTGCTATATACTATATTATATAACTGAAGTAACTAAAATATCACCGTAGTTGAAGGATCTTTAATACCAATTTTAAGTATTACACAACAACAAATCTTTGTTGTGTAATACTTAAATCTTTGTTGTTGTACATTTTCTGTACTTTTCTTTGCAGATTTCATCGAAATATATTTCATTCAATAAAATCCAAATATGTATTTTCATTAATACGTAGAAGTATTAACAAAGATTGTAAAACTTACGTTATAGTAGTGCCTCTTCCCAAGGTATCACCCCGAGGATCTTCAATTACAGAGAACTCATTTGAATCAGATTCCCAGATGTGTTGGCTATCATTATTATGCTTGGAACTAACAATGACCTTATCTGCCACAAGGAAGGCAGAATAGAAGCCAACACCAAACTGACCAATTAATTCAGAAGTTGACTGGTTTTCGTCCTGCATTTCAGTTATTTTATTTAGAAATTCACTTGTACCAGATTTAGCAATGGTACCCAAATTTTTGATTAGCTCATCTTTGGTCATGCCAATTCCAGTGTCTGTAACATGGAGCATATTCTTCTCTTTATCACACTGTAAAACAAAAATAATTAGTTGGATATGAATTTTACACTTCCTGTTTAAATTGCCAATTTAATAGACATCAATTTTAATAATGCTGTACTATATGTTAAATTGGTGGTCTATAATGAACTGTAATGACAAACCTAGAATAATCTGAAGAAAAAAGGGCAGTCTGTTAAATGAATCTGATGCAACAGGCGCCTCTCATCTATTCTTTTCTGTAGTCAATCCCTTCCCAACAATATGAAAAAGTCACATTTGAATCTCTGCATTAACTACTCCAAATAATACAAAAGTTGTATTTAAAACAATAGAAACTGAAATAATTTAAAGAAACATTAAGGGAAATCAGTAGCACCTTACCTTAATTTTTACTGTGAGTTCCTCATTACCAGAAAGAGCATTTTCATCAGTCAATGACATCAACCGTATTTTGTCTAGAGCATCAGATGCATTTGAAATCAATTCCCTCAGGAAAATCTGTAAGAAATTTTAGAGTAATCAGACATAATCACAGAAAAATTTGTAGCAAAACTTTTAGAAAGGTATGTTAAGGCTTACCTCTTTATTTTTATACAGTGAATTGATAATAAGTTTCATCATCCTGTTTACTTCAGCTTGGAAGGCAAATTTTTCTGATTTTTCCCTAAGTTGTTTTATTTGTGATGCATTTAAGCCATCCAATTGAATAGATTCCTCTTCCCTGCAGAGAACAAAAATCCATTTATGTATTATTAATCCTTTATTTTTCAGTAACGCTAGCAAAATAAGAATTTGCTCTAGACTCATGTGTGCTTTTGCTACAACTCCAGGTGGTCAAACACTAACCTGCAGAAGGATTCCCCTGTTGTATGTGATGTTTACGTTTTCTTTAAACTAAAACTCCCTCCCTTTTCCTCTTTGTAATGTTTTACACATTCTACATACATACATGCTTCCGATGATATGGACAGGTTACGTGGACTCTTGGCTTGTACTGGCATCCTGGGAGGTGACACGAGGCTGGCTCCAAGAGGTTGTCAACGCATCCTTGAGTGAGGGTTCCTTGCCTGCTTCCCTAAAAGAAGCTATGGTGAGGCCCCTCCTCAAGAAGCCCTCTTTGGATCCAGCTTTACTAACCAACTATCGTCCGTCCAGTCTCCAACCTTCCCTTTTTGGCGAAGGTTGTTGAGAGTGTGGTGGCACAACAGTTTCCCCGTCACCTGGAGGAAGTTGAGTATCTAGATCCGCGCCAGTCCGGCTTTCGGCCCGGGCATAGCACCGAGACGGTATTGGTCGCGTTGGTAGATGATCTCTGGAGGGCCAGAGATGGGGGTTGTTCCTCCATCCTGGTCCTATTAGACCTCTCGGCGGCTTTTGATACCATCGACAATGGTATCCTATTGCACCGGCTGGGGGGGGTTGGGGGTGGGAGGCACCGTTTTGCGGTGGTTCTCCTCCTACCTCTCTGGCCGGTCGCAATTTGTGTTGACAGGGGGGCAGAGGTCGACCTCGAGACCCCTCACATGTGGGGTGCCTCAGGGGTCGGTCCTCTCGCCCCTCCTATTCAACACATATATGAAGCCGCTGGGTGAGATCATCCGTGGTTTTGGGGTAGAGTATCATCACTACGCTGATGATACTCAGCTGTATATATCTACCCCAAACCACCCGAACGATGCCGTAGCGGTGATGTGCCAGTGCCTGGAAGCCGTGCGGATCTGGATGGGAAGTAACGGACTCAAGCTCAACCCGACCAAGACCGAGTGGCTGTGGTTTCCGGCTGCCCGGTTCAACCAGCTGACTCCATCGCTGGCCATAGGGGGCGAACATCTTGCCCCTGTGGATGGGGCGCGCAATTTGGGTGTCCTCCTGGATACCCGGCTGTCCATGGAAGATCAGGTGACAGCCGTGGCCAGGAGGGCGTTTTACCAGGTTCGCCTGGTACGCCAGTTGTGCCCCCTATTGGACCGGGATGCCCTCCGCACAGTCACTCATGCTCTCGTGACATCCCGACTGGACTATTGTAACTCTCTCTACATGGGGCTCCCCCTGAGGTGCACCCGGAGACTGCAGTTGGTCCAGAATGCAGCCGCGCGAGCAATAATGGGAACCGCTAGGTTCACCCATGTAACACCGCTCTTGCGCGAGCTGCACTGGCTGCCTGTCGTCTTTCGGGTGCGCTTCAAGGTGCTAGTTATCATCTTTAAAGCGCTCCATGGCTCGGGACCTAGCTATCTGCAGGATCGGATCCTGCCCCATACATCCTCACGGCCGATTCGCTCCCACAGAGAGGGACTTCTCCGGGTGCCGTCCACTAGACTTTGTCAGCGGGCGACGCCCAGGGGAAGGGCCCTCTCTGTGGCGGGCCCTGCCCTCTGGAACGACTCCCCCCCCCCCCGATATTAGAACAACCACGGACCTCCGTTCCTTCCGTCTGAAATTGAAAACACACTTTTTCTGCTTGGCCGGCCTAGGGTAGCCTCTCTACTATAGTATTATAGGGTTATAGGGTTTTAGTGAATTGGCATTGGGAATTTTAGCGCAGGGTTTTACTGTTTAATTTGCTTTTAATTGTTTTGTATATTTATGTATATTTATTGTTTTAACTTCCCTGTGCACCGCTCCGAGTCCCCTTGGGGAGAGGGAGCGGTCTAGAAATTAAAATTATTATTATTATTTCAACCTTCTTGGGTAGCTAAGACAATATACCTACTATAATCTATTATAGCAGGAGTATTTTGTTTTACAATTAATTTCTATGTAGATGATTCAGCAATTGTATTATGTCTACTGCTAAGTAATGGACTCTTTCTTAATTGGAAATTTATTAATACAAGCAGTAGTAAAAGCACATAATCCTTGATGAACTGACCAAATTAATGAGAAAAAAAATACTTATCTTTCATTTATCAACAAGAAACTATTATCTTCCTGGAGACTCTAAATTATTTAAGTATCAAAATTCTTGAAAAGAATTTGGTTGCATATCCCTCACATAATCAGTTATCCAAGCACAAAAGCAAACTATTCTGATATCAAAACTATTGTCTGTTGAAAATTCATAAAACAAAACCATGCCAATTTTCACAGCATCAATTTCAGCTATTTAATTTATTCTTTTCTTGCAACTTGAAAAATTTCAAGGACTTCTGTTTTATTTTTCAAACTAATTTTTCCATAGTGCATTCTGAATGAAACTATATAATCATTAGGTTTTCATGCAAACTTTCCTGTATTAAATATATTTCAGGAGGCAATCTTCTTTTGGAAAAATAAGCATCTTTGTTAAAAGATTTAACATAGTAGTAAATTTAACAAAGCATCTACCCTCCCAATACATAATGCATTACAAAAATGTTTACAAGTTGTTTCATGACTGAGAACATTACAGTCCAGTTTTCCAAGCCCAAAGTTAAACTGGCAAATCTTCTCCTACAAGATTTCACCAGCATTAGAATCTTTATATAGGTAAGCCAATATCCCACTAGATCAAAGTATTAGATCTGGATGGGAGGCATCCCTATTTAGAGGAGTGTCTCATTTTAATCAGTAAGTGGGACATGTGTTTGAAATATGAATTATAAAGCCTGGTTTAAGCATTTCAAAAAACAAACCTCTGAACAACTTCATCATCTGTCCGAGATCCCTCTCTGCTTTTACCCAAGTCATCTTCAACAGTGCCATCCACATCAGGATCATCTGCCTGGGCAGAGGCTGTAAAAATGATAATTTGGACAAGTTAGCTCCACAACACCATCCAAAGTAAAACTGCCAGTCCACGCATAAACCCAGTATTGAGGATCTCAGAATGCTTGAACAAGAAAGTGCAAAAACAGAAAGAAAAAAAATGGTGCAATTTGCTTTTCCCATCAAAAAGCTACTGAAAATTAAAATGGGGAGCCAAGTCAGCGGTATCTTTTCTAGGGTCATATACAACGGGTCTCCTACCCATTCAACACAAAATCATATTTCATAGCAGACATTAGGGTGAGACAAGGGGGTGGGGGGATGTGAAAGCCCCTGGAAAGACTAAGCAAGCTTTCAAACTCTTGTGACTAAGCAAAGTATACTTTTAAACCTTACTTCCAGGACAGAAACTAGTCAAGTCTCTTTTCTTAGCACAATAAAGGATGGGGAAGCCGTGTGCCAAATTGGACCTAAACAAATCCAGCCAGCATAAATCTGACACCAGCGCCCCTTCCTGGGACCATTTGAATAAACTCCTTACTTCAATCTCCGGCTAGATTCCCACAAACGGAAAGCGGCCTTGCTGGGCTTGAAAAGTTTAGAGCGCTTCGATGTTCAACCTGTTCAACTCGTTACGTTCAGTTCAAAGGATTTTCACGAATGTTCCAGGAGTTCAAAGGATTTTCATTAATGTTCTTTCAGGAGACCTGGAAGAACCCTCAAGCTACCGGCCCGCCCCTCATTGCCTCCGCTTTCTCCCTTACCCCTACAGGCAGGGACGTCCCTTTAAAAACCCCGCATCCCACAAACGGGGACAATTTCTCAGGAGGGAGACTCCTACTGAGCTCCCACAGAGCCACAAAACTCCTCGGGCCGAAGAGGCGCCTCAGTTTTTACAATCTCCCCCCACCCCTCGCCATTTTAAGTTCCTTGTCCCAGAGGAAAAGAAGCACGAAGGGAAAATACCCAACCCCCTTCCCTCGGCGGCAGACGCAATCACGCCAAAAGCCGTACAAGGGCGGCAGGAGAATCGGCTGAGGTAAAAAAAAAGTTGACGGGAGACCCCATTCTTTTTCCCTTTGCCACGCAGGGAATATTCCAGAAGCCGCCCCCCACGCGCACTCACCAGCCAGCAGAAGGAGGCATAAAAGGCCAAGTCCCCACAATTGCTTCATCTCAATATGGTGTCCGGGACGGAGAGAGAGATACAGCTTCGTACCGGCCTTCTATGCACCTCCAAGGACAATTAATTAAGCGAAACCACTACCCTACCCTCCCTCGTGGGAGCACCGGCGCGGGTTTTAACAGTTGAGCCACTAACCAAGGCCAGCCCGACCCCCAAGCTTATCACTACCACACGCAGGGGGCGGGGGGGAAGCCTCACGGCCGCGCCAATCGGAGCGCACCACGCCAAACACAGAGCCAATGGCAAGAGCAGAGGGGGTAGGCGGAGCTATTTTCCTGCCAATCGTTGTCTTCCAGGTGAAGTTTCCCGGCGTCAAAGCGTGGCTGGCCTCCATTGGTTGTTGCTATGCGCGATGGCCAACCACGGTTAAAGGCGGGAGTAGTAGGCCTTGGTTTGACTGTTTTCCATTCATTTTTTTCAAAATGTATCTCTTGGATTATGTTACCAACAGCATGTGATATTAAGTGGGAGACTGGGCATCATTTAAAGAAAAATAAGACACGCACGTTCCACTTCTCCCAGAACTTTCCAGAGTTTAGCAAAATAAGCCCACCCGTTTCCATAACGACGTTAATTTCCGTTTTTTTAATACTCCATAGCAAATGGAAGCTAAGGCAATATATAGAGTAGGTAAGAATTAGCAAAAACATTTTTATTGAACTGATTTTTTCTGACTGTGGCTCAATGGATAAAGCGTGACAGTTACATTTTAAGAATTATTTTTTAAAAGGAATTCTGCAACTTTTCCCAGCTTGCCATGCTGTTCGCGTCATAAACCCTCACGCCGTAAGTGCATGGGCGCTCCTAGATGACGTCATCTTGCTTTGCATGTTGGAAACCGCCTTCGTGTATTGCATGTTGGAAATTGCAGTATCTTCGTGTAAGAACGGATTTACTTCAGTTCTTATGCAGATTGGCGGGGTGATGGGAGCTGTAGGCTATGTATGAAAGGCATCAGGTGGGCTGAGCCCAAAAATGCTTGATGAAATATCTGAAGGAATGAAAAAAACTTAAGATGTTGGGCTATGAACTGATTATTTTTGTAGCAATACTTTACATCGTACCTGAATAGCTCTTTGAAGTGATTTCCAAATAATGTAAGTACTTGTAAATAAAAGGGCAATAAATATTGTTTAAATATTTGTCCAACTTTTAGATTCTGTCCTGCAGGACATTTGGTGATAATACTTCTGCAGGAGAAAGGATTAGAAGAACAGGTGAATAGGGGTAGTTGTTGCATTCATGCTAACAAACACTTTTGATCTTTGTTGCATAGCAAGCATATTAAAGAAATTTGAACACCCACTAGTACTTTTTTCAGTTTCCAAGTTGCTAATTGGAAAACAATGAACTGTTCTTATCTGAAAGGAAAAATGATACTGTGTTTAAGTTAACCAGTGCTGAAAGAAGAATAGAAGAGTCAAAAATCTATGTTACAAGATTCTGAATAAATCCAACGTTCAATCATTCAAAGACTGAGTGAATCAAAAATGGTTTTATAAATAGGTTAATTTAAAACAAATTAGTATTTCCTCAGCTAAAACAGTAGGTTAAATTTTAGAATCTGGTGCTTCTAGAATTTTCAGCTACTTAACAGAAAAGCTTTGTATGACTGTATTTCGCTTACTTTATGAATCTTGTGGGTGTATGCATAATGGTTATTTTTTGAGAGCTGAATGCAACGAAATTTAATTGTAATATATGCTGATTAGTGTACATTTAAAGTTACAATGGAGGTTTTTTTGTAAAGCTTTTTTGTAAGAAAAAAACAAACAATAGAACTGTAAGGTCCCAGAAGTTTCCCCCAGCCATTGAGATGCCAAAGAGAATGAGATTTGAGAGGAGGCTTGTAAAAAATAACAGCTTTTATTTTGGGCTAAAGCTTAAAAAGCTGCGTGACAAACAAGGCAAAAGCATGTAAGAAATAGCCACACCCCTGCAAGAGTGGCTCAGAGAATTATATACATTTTACCCCATTAGAAACAAAGTTTACCCAATCAGAGACAAAGGTTTGTTACCAACGTGGGTCTTTATCTTCAAAGGTTTCTTTTTTCAGGCCCCTGTCTCTGCTTATTTATCCTGCATCCTATAGCCCTGTGTGTGTGTGTGGTGGGGGTGTGTGTGTGGTGGGGGTGTGTGTTTCTTCCCTGGTAAAGTTGTTTATTCAGCAGAATGCATTCAGGTAACTCCCTGCTGTAGTACCAGGGGTGGGATTCACTACTGGTTATTAACTTTCTGAGCAGTTTGGTGAGCTGGTTGTTGGAAGAAATAATTAGGGGAGAGAACCAGTTGTTAAATTCTTTGAATTCCAGCACTGTGTAGTACTTTCTATGAGGCATGATACATGTTCCTTTATCTATGGGGACTGATATTCCTGGGTAACGATTTCTTTTATATTTTCAAGGATGTGCCTAGCTTTGAAGCAAAGAACAGAAGCAAGACACAGAAGGGAGATAACAAGCTCTGCACTAATGCCAACCAATATCAATCTTATTTACTAAGATAGAATTTGTTCCTAATAACTAATTTCTGACAGTATACAATAATATAAGCAGGAGTCAATAACAAAGCTCAATTAATAACAAATGATTTCTAGAAGTATATCATATCAGAAGCAAACAGCAAATATTGGTTTAATCAATAACAAATATATAGTAGCATAGGCAATTCATGACAGAAGCAAATAGCCAATATTGGTTTGATCACTATGCTCCTTCAGAACAATACAGATCCACTTCTTGCTCTGTTATTTGAAGAATTGCATCCTCCTACTCAGCCTATTACCCCACTGATAGTAAACACTCTGATTCTAGATGTGCAAAAGAAAAAGATGCAATTGACAAATGGCCACATTATTCCTGGATTACAAATTGAAAATGACATCCATATTTGAGGCAAGACAGTTTAAAAAAAATAAAAGTCTGGTAAATGTGGAAAAGGATGAGATATCCAAGGAATACATCTACTGTGTCAATACTGTATCTTTCTGTCTCTTTTTCTCTGAACACAAAGCATTTTTTTCATTTATATTTTGGGTTGTTTTATCCCATCAATTTTACTTAAATATCATATTTAATATCATACCTCACTGATTTAGTTTGGTGGCAAATAAAGAACCCGTCTCTTTAATTTCACTGAAAAAATATCCTCTTGTCCATTCCTCTAAAATGATTATTCTAACTATATATTATTCAAAATCTTGTTTGTATCATATAGACATTAATAAGATTTAGCTAGATGTTGAAGATGTGTGTGTGTGTGAGAGAGAGTTTTATGAGCTTTATAACACATATCTGAAATATTATACAACGTAATTCTTGGCTTGCTGTCTGGATGGTCTCTAGCGATGAGCCGATAGGCAGTAAGGGAAACAGTATGACTCCTCCCTTAATTGGGGCCTAATAATAACAGGTTGTTGTGAAACAATTACACACACACATATATGTTTTCTGAGGTTTTCACGGGTGTTTGTATGTTTGGCTGAATGGCTAAGGCTCTTGCCTAACATACAATACAGCCCTGGTTTGAATCCCAGTAAGGGTATGGCTAGCTGATGAGAGCTAAAAAGCTCAAAATAGATCTATCCTAGTCTCCCTGATTTATTTATTGATCAGCTCAAAAACGTAACACACATATAAAAAAATTACACAATGGAATTCATGGCTTTCTGTCTAGATGGTCTCTGGTGATGAGACGAAAGGCAGAAAAGGAAAGCATATGTTTATCCTGATTGTGTTTTTCTTTCTATGAACATAAGTTGCAACACCATACAGCAAAACATCAAATGTAGAGGTAATATATCATGAAAAATCTCTGTGTGGAAAAACATTAATCTATAATTTCCCTTCAATCCAGAGAACTGGAAATGTACATCCCTTTTCAGTTTAGGAATCCAAATTAAACCACCGTTAATAAAAGCTCTCATTCAGTCTCTGATTAAGGTTACCCAGTGGAGAAAATTGCATATTGGTACTTGGTTCTGCAGTCAAACTCCTCTTAAAATTAATTGGTTTTTTCTAATATTTGCCTGGTATATGTCTACCTGCATTTATATTTTTATTCCATATTCCTTGTGTTGGCACAATACAGAACAGAGCTTGGTCTTTGACCACAAAGTTTCACATTCTTTCAGATTCTTCAATGTGCCAACAGTCTTCTCATTTTAAGGCAAAACATAACAGGTTCTCTCAGGTTTTTTTTAAAGACTGGTTTCAGTCCCCAGATCACCCACTGCACCTGTTCCAGTTTATCTAAATTTTCTTAAAACGTGATTGCACATTTCTTTGAAACTTGGCAGGACTTTTTACTCAATGGGTTTAGAGCATGTTTCTCAACCTTGATAATTTTTAGATGGGTGAACTTCAATTCCCATAATTCTAAAATATCCTTTGTAGGGAATTCCAGGAATTGAAATTCGCTCATCTTAAAGTTGCCAAGGTAGAAAAACATTGGTTTAGAACAGAGGTCCCCAACCCTCGGGCTATGAGCCAGTATCAGCCTATAGTCTGTTAGGAACTGGACCACACAGCTGGAGGTGAACTGTGGACAAGCTTGCAAAACTGAAACCATCCCGTCTCCTGGTCCGTGGAAAAACTGTCTTCTATGACTCTGGTCCCTGTTGCTAAAAAGTTGGCAAACCACTGGTTAACTTTAGAGGATACATCATTCTGCATCAGACTGTTTTATAGCTGTGTAGTTTATATAGAACCTAGCAGCCTCTCCCCACTTCTTTCCTATATGAAGTGAACTGGTACTACTGTACTATTTAGGCCAGTTCTGGCAACAGCCCATCAATGTCATGGCCAGGGGTCTTTTTACTCTTCTGGAATATTCCCAGCTTGTACTCTCCTAGTTTGTACTCTATTAACAAGTTTCCATTCTTGCAATGTGCTAGGAAGGAATATTTAGAATGAATGACTAGAGCTATTGTAGTTTATTTATTTATTTATAAATATATATGCTCTGCCCTGTCTCTTTCCAAAGCAATTTTTTTCCTTTTCCAAGTTATAATCAGAGATTTGTTTAGTATTGGTTTATTATTATGTGTGAGCGCCATTATTGTTTATAAACTATCTGATTTAACATGTTTAAACTTACTATGGTCTATTCAGCATAATATGGCTTAGTGTGATATGAATTCAATCAAAAGTATGGGTGCTTAGAAAATGTTTTCTAAGATACTTGATATATGAAGTAACATAACAAAATGTTACTTCATACTAAAACAGGAAGTGCATGTTGTTTTAAGAAGATTGCATTATCTGTGTTTCATGCTTTCATAATAGTATTTATAAGGCATTCAGTAGGCTGAATTATCAAATAAATAAGATTAATAGAGCCAGTGTTAGCCTACAGAAAAGCCATTCCATCTTATAATTAAATCCACGCTGGACACTGACACTGAACCTGCAGGGTGACAGGCACATGCTTGCATGCAGACAACCATCCAAACTAAAACAAATTGAATTTGAATTTGAATTTATTCGATTTGTAAAACCACACCAATCTCTGTCGAGACGGACTCTGGGCGGTGCACAGGATATTAAAACCACAATAAATAGATAACAACAAATATAAAAGTTAAAAAGAAATTAAATTGCAAACCTGTGCTAAAATTCCCATTAATTTAACTGAAGCTCTATCGTTCCTAGATCTGAATTCTATGCTAGTCCAGCTTGCTGGAAGAAGTATGTCTTGAGCGAGCGGCGGAAGAGGGGAAGGTCCGTGATGGTGCGAAGTTCGGGGGGCAGGTCGTTCCAGAGGGCGGGCCCTGCCACAGAGAAGGCCCTACTCCTGGGCGTCGCCAGCTGGCATTGACCGGTGGTCGGCACCCTGAGGAGGCCCTCTCTGTGGGAGCGAATCGGTCGGTGGGAGGTATGTGGCAGGAGGCGGTCCCGCAAGTAACTAGGCCCCGAGCCATGGAGCGATTTAAAGATGGTGGCAAGGACTTTGAAGCGCACCCGGAAGGCCACCGGTAGCCAGTGCAGCTCACGCAGGAGAGGTGTTACATAGGAACTTCGAGATGTTCCCGAAATCCCCCGCGCGGCCGCATTCTGGACTAACTGGAGCCTCCGGATGCACCTCAAGGGGAGCCTCATGTAGAGAGCGTTGCAATAGTCAAGGCGGGATGTCACGAGTGCTTGAGTGACTGTGCAGAGGGCGTCCCGGTCAAGAAAGGGACGCAACTAGCGTACCAGTCGAACCTGGTAAAAAGCCCCCCTGGTCATGGCCACCACATGGTCATCCAGGGACAGCCATGAATCCAGGAGGACGCCTAAGTTGCGGGCCGTTTCCATGGGGGCCATTGACTCGAAATTCCCATAAGCAACCAGAAACAACAGAAAAACAACACTAACATGGGAACCAGATTCTGCAACAAACTCAGATGTCTATTTTGTCCCAACATTTTCATCGAGAACATGATCCCCGGCTGCTTCTCACCCAAGATTAAAGAAGTGTTAACATGCTCTACTCATAATATAAGTGTGAGCAATTAATTTTCCCAAGGGGCCACCTGAAAAACTGGGACTGTTGTGGAGGGGTGAACCAAAAAAGCTGTGAAGGTGCATAGATGCCCACAAATTGGAAAAAGAAAATAGCAGATGCGTTCAAAACAAGTGACCTCATCTGGACAGGGACAGCGAAACAGCTGAATGTGGCCCAGGGCCATAAAATGCCCAGGTTTTCTCTAATTGTGATATATGCCAACATCTGCTAGCAATGTTTTTTATGGATTCTACGTAGGAGAAAGAGACCGGACTTCATGCAAAAGAATGAATGGACAAAAACTTGACACCAGGACTCAAAGAAGGACAAAATAACACAACATTTTAACTTCCCAGGACATTCCAAAACAGTTTTTGAGGAACAAAGAAATTTTACCAGCACAATCAAACTAGAGATTGCTGAGTTGCTGAATGTATCAGCAGGTTAAGGCTATCTCAGAAGATCTTAAAAAGCACAAAAGTTACAATTGTTAATTGATAGGATGCTTGATATAACCTGCATTTGAATAACCACTCTTTTCTTTCCTTCTTTTTTGTCCCCATCTCCTCCTGGTTTAAATTGTTTGTGTGTGTTTTCTCATTCGTATGTGTATTGGTTTATTCAGTCAGTGCATCTGATGAAGTGAGCTATTAAAAGCTTACACCTTTTAATAAAATTTATCAGCCTGAAAAGGTGCAACTGGATTCTCTCTGAATTCAGGTGACCTGTGCAAATAATTCTAATGGTTGAACTAAGAATATTTTAGAGCTGTGTCTCTTCTGTTATAATCTGTGCTATTTGGAAAAACTAGACTCCTACATAGGCTTCAGAATATACTCATGGTTCAATATGTTGTGTATGAGATTTTCCTATCTTATTTTTTGCAGTGCCAACTATTACAGTGTCTTAGTAGTTTACTTACTAGTTGCAGTGTAGACAGATAAATTTCTGTTATGAAATATCATTAGTTTTTCATCAAAGTTATTTTCTTGGTTAAAAAAAATTAGAAAGAATTTGACTGAGAATATAACTGCATTTTTGTAAACTATTTACGCATCCTAGAGCTGCCCCATGCCCATTAGGTGGAGCCATAAAGCTTACATAGATTCTGCTACACATTAAACATTGTCAATGGAAGAAGATACGCAAAGTAGGAGAATTAACGGTAAGTAAGGAGAATTAAAAATTACTAGAGACGAAATGCCCTCTCCCTCGGCCCATAAAGGTATTTAGAATGTCAAATCTATTGAAAGAGCAGGGTAGTTGGAAGATGTGGCAGACTTTGTCTCAACAGAAGGAGGAAATGAGGGATGAAAGTTAATACTGAACATTTCATGCATGTATGAATGTGTGTTTACTGTTTGGTGCACACATAATGCATACTGATCGTGTTGTGTGAGTAATATATTACCAGTTGGTGTTTGCAGTCAAGTGCATGTGGAATGATCACCATTCCAGCTGGACAGGTCTACCATTTTCCAAAATTCTCCATTCCATTCTTTCTGTGTCCTGATTTTACATACCTTCTTACCAGTCAGCATTCCATCCCCTGTTGTAATGCTGTATTTTATTGGCTGTTTTAATTATTTATTACTTGTGATAATAGCAGCAATTGTTGTTGTTATTGCTTGTAAAGATCTTATCTTTACAATTTTGAGAAGATTTCCCCCAAATGATAACTCCTTCTGAGACTTTATTATTTTAGGATGATCACACCAATTGACCTTGTAAGAGGAGAGCTGTGTCAGTCTGTGGGGACAAACAATCAGGAGTCTTATGGCCAACAAATGTTATTCAAAGTTGTACATTTACATTTATGTCGTTTAGAAGAATACAATGCTACCAGTCTCCTGATTTTTCCCCACATTGGCTGAGTTTACATATTATGCTACACTATAGTTGGCTTGGCATGATTTGTGTACAGACCACAGTTATCTGTGTTCATAGATTGTGCTATGCCATGATGAATTATATTCCACAACTGATGCTTTTTGTATAATACATTAAGCCTAATTCTAGGAGACCTCCTTATGGTTGGATTTTTAGATCATACTAAGCCATAATATGATGCATGAGGGAGCCTAACTGTTGCAGCATGGAATCTCTGGTTTATTATGATTTACTTTGTTATGGTTTACTTTGCAATGCCAATACAGCCAATCGTGATTAGCAAAGGTAAACATTACAATGCCCATGGATACCAAAGTACTCCAAAATATCTCACTGGTTCACTCGCTGATATTTTGAACACTTTCAATTTAAGAAGTAGAAGTGAATAGGTTAACTAGATGTAGAAAAGCAATGGGCTCTAATATCATATTTATTTGCAGGAGGGCCCATTTTGTGGGGGATAATTTTGCCTGCGCATAAATGGATATTTTGTGATTGGCCAGGCCTAGTATGGTGACGATTTTGAGAATAGATGGTCTCCCATGAATGTCATATTGTAAGCCCTCAACATGTTACCCAATTATGGTGGCTCTAGCTTGCCCTTACTATAGCATCATGTGTGAAGGTAGCTTATATTAAAGTATAACATGTCCAAAGTTTTGGAAAATAAATTTGCTTAAGTGCACAGTATAGGCTCAAAGGCTGATATGTCTCAATTATATTGTTTCTTGCTCTTACACCAATCTGGGTTGTTTTTTTAGCTAAGGAGGTGCAAGATGGCAAATATTGTTCTGCAGGGATATTCAGGCATAATTTTATCCAATTTGTACTTCCATGTCAAAGTAATGGATTTAAAGCTTACAGTTTTACATAGGATTTTGCACACCTTTCATTTTGTTTTCTTTTTATGGATTTAATTTGGATTCTGCTGATTCCAACCAACCCTGGTTGTATGAAGCTGTTTTAGAGAACACCATGGATAATCCTACTTTATTTGGGCCGCACAAATCCAGATGTCCATTAGAGGGCAGTACAGAGTTTTCAGGGTCTCTTTTTGCTTTCCAGCCATCATCTGGACTTCTGTGGCCCAGATATGGTAGACTGACTACTTCTATCCTGAATCATTTTTATTTGTAGACAAATGGGAGAAAAATGGGGAAGGGGAAGAATAGGTAAAGTAATGGGCAAACAGCCATTTATGATTTCCCCCACTTCTTCACATTTTATGTATTGGCCATTAATCCTGGTTTGGTTTGGTTTCTGTTCCAAGGAAAATAATTTAGTGGTTTAATTTGTGGAGGGAAATTACTCTTAGAACTCTGTGCCTCTTCAGGCACTTACAGTTATTTGCCTGGCTTTATGACACCATTTAAATCATACTTGGAACAGCCTGTTCTAACTAGCTGTGTCTTTTTAATTTAGTGATAAATTTCTGGAAGGAAATTATGTTAGAATTATATGTCTCTTCTTCCATTAAGGGCTATTTATCCAGTTAATGCATAATTCTAATTCCATCCTCAATGAGGAACGATTGGAATACTTTGGGATAAGCAGTTTGCAGCCAAGATTATTAGATATGGTTGTGTAGGCTTAAGTGTAACAACTCTTGCTGGAAACCAGATGATTAATAGTCCTTGTAAGGTTGGAACCATTTATAGCATTGGATTTGCTATGTTTTACCATTTGACCTGAAAAGTATGCCAAGAAGCATGACATCTGTAAATCTGTTGACACAGTATTTTGGTTTTCTAGAATAGAGTTCAGCTAAGCACCTGACTTCACAGGAGGTCTGTTGCCAATGACAACATATTTTGTAAACCACCAAGAGCCCTAAGATTGTGATGATCTAAAAATCTAATAAACAAAACATTAAATTTATTCATTTCCATACTGCTGTATATAGAAGTTGGATTGATAAGTCTGCCTAGAGCAGCGATGGCTAACCTGTGATGGCTTCCAGAGCGAGTGGCCAAAACACATGCATGCATGGGCGAATGCATGTGCGCATGCCCAAACCACCAAAATGCCATGCGCATGGGGCCCCATGTGCCCTGCCCCCTGTGAATGCTCATGCCCCCGGCACCCCCCACATGCGTGCATGCCCCCCTGCACTCCTGTGCATGCGTGCACGCCCCCATGCTCTATGCCTCACCCCATGCGCATATGTGGCAGAGACTCAATGACCAGCTGGCCGGGAGGAACTGCGCGTGCATGTGCTGTGGAGCTGAACTAGGGTGACGGCTCGTGCCAACAGAGAGGGCACTGCATGCCACCTGTGGCACACATGCCATAGGCTCGCCATCACAGGCCTAGAGTTACCCTATGATAAGATGGGCGGTCAATACATTTTATAAAATAAATAAGTGCTAAATTTATGTTGGCTTCTCTGATTAAGCATAAAAGCTTACATATAGTATGTTTACCTGTGAGTAAACCATGCTGGGCACAAGAAAACTTATTTTTGAGAAGTCATACTCAGAGCTGCATGGTTTTGTTGGCTAAGAAGTAAAAATGTTACAATGGTAGAGGTACAGTATGTTTATTCCTATGTATGAATTCCAGTTTTCTGTCTATCTGCTATAAAAACATCTTAATTATTTTAAAACTATAGTCTCACTGAAAATAGCATCCATTGCTATTTATTTTTTTCAGTCCAGATATTTGCATATGTAAAAATAAATGCAGGTTTATTTTTCTTAAGTAAAAACTCCCACTTATTCTCACATCCATATATTCCTTGCAAACTCATCACCTAGCTAGCTAGATCAGGTTTGAACCCCAGAAGAAAGGAAGTGTGAGAACCACATGGAATGTTTTATCTCTGTGATAGTTTCCAGGAATTATGGGTCCCATACAATCTTACATTTTCAATCAGTTTCTCCAGTCCATCAAACTTTGGCCATCCTGGCACGTTCCTCATGTATGTTGGTACTTTGTCACTGGAGTATAATTGCAAGTTCATATTTTGTTTTGGGAAGCATATTTTGAAACTCTTCCTTCTACCTGATGTAAAGAGTGAAATCTTCCTGATCAAATTCTTCTTTTTGGCTTGCTTTGTGTAACATATTTTTCACACACGTCTATTCAAATATATATGCCACGGAGCTTATGCATTATCACTGAATCATAGAATTATATATTGCCATTAAATGCTAATGACAGTGGTATCAATAGACTGAGGCAAATCAGTTTGATGTACTGGTTAAGGCATCAAAAAGAGGGAGAATTATGAATTCTAGTCCCATCTTATCTATAAAGGCAGCCAAATGACCTTGGGCCAATTATTCACTCTCATCTCTAGGAAGCAGGCAAGGACAAACCTCTGAAATGTGGTTTAAAAAAGTCACAATGACAGCGGTATCATTAACGCCCCACCCCTTTATGTACTGCACAGAAAAAGGAGCAGTCATGGCCACTACCTTTTATATGCTCCTAGTACAGTGGTGGGCAAACTTATTAGTCAAGAGAGCCAAATATCAACAGTACCACGATTTAAATTTCTTTTGAGAGCCAAAAGAAAGGTGTGGCCTGTTTTGTGGGAGTGGCTCAGTGGTCATGTGACCGGGTGGGCGTGGTCAACTTGGAAAATGTGGTGAAACTCACTTAACAACGGTCCTGCGTAGCAACCAAAATTCTTTCCTTCTTTCTTTCTTTCTTTCTTTCTTTCTTTCTTTCTTTCTTTCTTTCTTTCTTTCTTTCTTTCTTTCTTTTTCTTTCTTTCTTGTTTCCCTCTCTCTCCTACTTTCTTTTTCTTTCTATTTTTCTTTCTCTTTTTGTCTCTCTCTGTCTCTCTCTCTCTCTTTATCTGTCTCTCTCTCCTCCCTCCACCCATCTGTCATTCTGCGTGTGTGTCTGTGTGTCTGTGTGTGTGATTCCCTCTCTTCCTCCCTCTCTCTCTGTGTCTCTCTCTGTTTGTCTCTTCCTTCCTCCCCCTCTGTCTCTCTCTGTATGTCAGTCTCTCTCTCCCTCTCTTCCCCCCCCCCCCAAGCAGTGGAAAGCCCGGCACGCCGGCTGGGGAGGCCACGGCTGCCTTCTCCCTCAGCGAGCGGGTGGGGGGAGCACCCGAGGCCGCGGCCATCCAAGCACCGTGGAGGCTGTCAGGGCGCCGCACACACACCTCCGTCCAGCCGCACGGGGCGGCCAGCCCCGGAAAGCACGGCTCGGCGGCCTCTGCAGGCGGCTGTTGCTGCTGCTGCCCCCGAACCCTGCGACATGCAGCTCCCGCAGTCTGAGCGCATCGGGCAGGACAGCCGGCCACATTTCCACCAGGTCCCTCTTTGGCCCCTCGGGTGCGGCTCTTCCTCTCTCCCTCCCCCCCGCCCGGAGGCAGTGGAGAGCCCGGCATGTCGGCTGCTGGGGCTCCGGCTGCCTCCCCCTGTAGCGGGCGGGCGGAGCGTGACGCCCGGACGCCTCCGGTGAAGCCTCTCAGGCTCGCCTGCGCTGGGACAACTCCCTGGGTCTCCCCCCAGGAAGCCAGGCTCACCTGCGCTGGGACGACTCCCTGGGTCTCCCCCCAGGGAGGCGGGAGCGCGACGCCCGGACGGCTCGGCGAAGCCTTCCAGGCTCGCCTGCGCTGGGACGACTCCCTGGGTCTCCCCCCAGGGAGCCAGGTTCGCCTGCGCTGGGACGACTCCCTGGGTCTCCCCCCAGGGAGGCGGGCGCGCGACGCCCGGACAGCTCCGGCGAAGCCTCCCAGGCTCGCCTGCGCTGGGACGACTCCCTGGGTCTCCCCCCCAGGGAGCCAGGCTTGCCTGCGCTGGGATGACTCCCTGGGTCTGCCCCCAGGGAGGCGGGCGTGCGACGCCCGGACTGCTCCGGCGAAGCCTCCCAGGCTCGCCTGCGCTGGGACGACTCCCTGGGTCTCCCCCCAGGGAGCCAGGCTCGCCTGCGCTGGGACAATTCCCTGGGTCTCCCCCAGGGAGACGGGAGCGCGACGCCCGGACGGCTCCGGCGAAGCCTCCCAGGCTCGCCTGCGCTGGGACGACTCCCTGGGTCTCCCCCCAGGGAGGCGGGAGCGCGACGCCCGGACGGCTCCGGCGAAGCCGCAGCCCCGGGCACTCCCCCCCGCCCGTTCGCTCGCGGGGGGGAGGGAGAGAGGAAGAGCCGCACCCGAGGGGCCAAAGGGCCGCTCGTGGCTCGCGAGCCGCGGTTTGCCGACCACTGCCCTAGTATCATATTAAGGTAATAAATCTAAATCTAAAGTCTACATGACTAATAATAAAGCACCTCCTGAGACAGAGCTTTCTTTAACATCTATTCTACTGTAATGAACAAAACTATGACTCTATGTACATAACCACAAAACAGGATGTCTAACAATACAGGTAGTCCTCAACTTACAACAGTTCAATTACTGACTATTCAAAGTTACAATGGCACTGAAAAAAGTGATTTATGACTGTTTTTCACACTTACAACCTTTGCAGCATCCCCATGGGCATGTGAGAAAAATTCAGTCGCCTGGCAACTGATTCATATGTATGACTGTTGCTGTGTCCCGGGGTCTTGTGATCAACTTTTGCAACCTTCTGACGAGCAAAGTCAATGAGGAAGCCAGATTCACTTAACAACCATATTAGTAACTTAACAATTGCAGTGATTCACTGAACAACTGTGGCAAGAAATCTCATAAAATGGGACAAACCTCACTTAACAAATGTGTTACTTATTAACTGAAATTTTGGGCTCAATTATGGTCGTAAGTTAACTACTTGTATTGGCAATATAATTGAGTATTAAGGCAAATTAGTTGATGGCCTATTTTCTGCTCTGGCAATAATAGGGCTACAAGCAGTTTGTTGTCCTATGTTGTTAGGTGCAATATTCTTTAAGCATACCATACCAAGGGTGTGAACACTTTCAGACCATTGATGGTATCCCAACCCTTATACAATGGCAGTGCATTGGGCCATCCACATTGTAGTGCTTAGCAGTAGGAACACCTTATTTTATTTTACACGGTTTATGTCCTATAGCATGACAATGTAGGACAATTTCATAAATATAAACATTTGTGCAATTTTACAATTCTAGTCACTCTTCATTGGTGATCATGGCTGGTCAGTCATTCTTACTTTTGAGCTTAACTTTCCAAATACACCTAAGCAGTGCTGATTACTACACAGTTGTTTCATTTCAAAACCTGCACGCCTTCATGCCTGTGTAAGTCTACAGGGAGTGCTGATTTAATGACTGCAGTAGGCACCAGCGACTTGGTCAATAAGCAAGGTGATCACTAAATGAAATCACAACTGTTGAGAGAAGGCAAATATACATGGCCCAGGGTGATGTTACAGGAGGTTTATTCTCCCAAGCATTCAGGCTTTTGCTGGAGCCCATCCTCAGGGAATTTCTCTCTCTCCAGAATCTGCGCACTGGGCTGTTCTTGTTGTATTTATATGTTGCCTGATTGTGTGTGGCTTTTAGTTGTTAACAGCTGGCCATCAGCACACCAATTAACGCCACACACAACCTGCTACTAAATAAATGCAACCCACAGAAAGAGACGTTCCCTGAGGATGAGCTCCAACACCAGCACAAAACCTCAGAAAGATAAACCTCTGGTCCTGGTGACCCACTCAGATTGGATCCTGCAATCACAACTATGCTTATGATTGTACTTCAATTTTCCTTGCTTTACAGGCCTGTGAAGGTTTAAATGCAAGGATTAGTCGCTAAGTTACCATTTTCATTGTAACTGAATGGTCGCTTCAGGAGGCATTTTCCACCAGCAAATGGAATTTAAAGTGGATTGTCTGATCATCTCATTCTCCTGTGATTGATTGCCCAACTGTGCTGCGGCCTATGCTATAAACCAATTACCGTATTTATTCGAGTATAACGCGCACACGTGTATAACGCGCACCCCCTAATTTTCAATTTAAAATCGGTATAAAATTTTGTTTCACTTTTTCTCGGCTCAGACCAAGCATTGTAAGTGACAAACGTTGTTGAACACGTGCGGCCATGATAAAAATCGTTTATAACGCGCACCCAAACTTTGAGTTCTTTTTTTGGTAGAAAATTTTGCGCGTTATACTCGAATAAATACGGTAAATACATTTTAACCTTCTCAGGTTTGTTCATCAATCATTTGCATGTGACACTTAGTATTATTGCTCAGCAGATACTATAGTACTAAACTATTCTGTAATGTGATACAGTATTTTGATACAGTATTTTGATTTGGGTGTAGTAGCATGTTAGATGATTCCAGATTCCCATGCCTTTTTCAAGTTTATTTTTTACAGAATCTGGTCACTGTTTAGTTCACCTCAAGGTTGAGGCAATCACTACATTGCTTTCAAAGTAGCTTACAAGTCCATCATTTTATGCTCTGTTCAAAATTCCACCTGTAAATGTCAGACTGACTGATCTTTAACCCTCTGCATCCCGTTTCCCCCCCTTTTAAGGAAGATAACAGACATTTCTCTCTATCCATTCATCTGGGACATCATCTTATCCCTCCAGGATGCCTCAAAAGTAACCAAAAGAGGCTTGGCCCAACCAACAGCTGGTTGCTTCAGTGCCCCTGAGGGGCAATCCATCCAGATGTGGGAGATGTGAAGTTCTTCCTTAGCCTCCAATATAATGCGGTTTCTTATCTCCGATCATGAGCTAGAACTCGCAATTCTTCCTTTTGTCGAGCAAAGCATTCGATTCCATACGCGAGAGAGCTTAAAAAGGCCGTTCACCGGGGGAATAAAGGCGATGTCAGGGGCCTCAGAGGCTCATCTGAGCAACGAGAGCCGTGGGTGGCGCAGCAGTTGCAGTACTGAGCGGCTCAAGGTTGACTCAGCCTTCCATCCTTCCGAGGTCGGTAAAACGAGAACCCAGATTGTTGGGGGGGGGGGGAGGGACGCAATATGCTGAGTCAGTAAACGCTTAGAGCAAGCTGGTCGGCCCTGTGAAGCGGTGTATAAGTCTAAGTGCTATTGCTATGTGCGCGCTCGGAGATGGTGCGGGGCGGAGCTCAATCCAGACCCCTGGATTGTCTTCGGCCAGCCCGACCAGCCGGAGGAGGCGGGGTTTGAGGAAGTGACTTCAGCCGGCGGCGCTTGCACGCGTGGAGAGGGAGAACTCCCAGCGCGCGGCTCGCCGACGTCCCTGCCTGAAGGCGCTGGAAGCTGTTGCGCTGGTCATGGCAGTGGCGGCTGCTGGTACCTTTAGGCTCCTTCTCAGGGCAGCCGGGAAAGACAATGCGGGCAGGACCGCGGCTGCGGCGGCTGCTGTCCCTTTTCCTGACCTCTCCGCCGGGCTTTCTCTTGGCAGCGGCGGCGGCTCAAAAGCGAAGCCTTACTGCACGCTGTCTCCTCAGCAGCAGCAGCAGCAGCCGTCCGCTCCGCCTCCGGATATGAAAAGCTACCTGTGGAGAAGCTACAACGAGGCCAAAAGAGTCACCAAAGGTGAGAGAGAAGCGGGGGGGGGGGTATGCGGCGGGGGGGGGGGGGTTGAGAGAAGGTGGTCCCGCAAGGCGAGCGCGCTCGCCTTACCTTCTTGGCGCGGTGCCTGTTGCACGTTTTAGCGCCGGGCAGCTTTTGCGCCTTTTCAAAAACCGAGGTTTCCGGCTTCCCTCGCTGCCCCCTCGGGGATGGCAGAAAGGAGGCTCGCCCTCCTTCTCGTCTCACTTCCCTCTTTTGTTCCTCTTCGTTTGGAGCGGGCTCCAAAATGATTTTAACAAAAAAATCTTACTCGACGGTGCGAGGGGATGCGCTTCAGCTTCGAGGTGGGGAAAGCCATCTCCTTGGCCAAGGTCAAGGGGGGGGGGCAGGTTTGTCGCCCTGCAATGACTTGAGCTTAGAATCAGAGCTGAGCAGGTGATACACCAGGCAATGGTAGCTGGTATTGGATTTGTAGGTAGTAGGTAGTGAGGGTGCCTGTACACATCAACGCAGAGCCCTCTATGAGTAAGAAAACGGGGGTGTTTTTATGATGTTGGGATATCCTGATCTAAGAATGGTGTGCTGTTGATCTCTGGATAATGTATAAGGAAATGGACTTGGGAAACCCATAGTAAATCCTTAGTGGAGCCCCCCCTGCCTGTGGATACTACTTCAAGAACTCTGAGTGTAAGGTAGGTTAAGCATCTGATTTGCTTAATTCTAGGCTGCAGACAGGGGTGAAATTCAGCAGGTTCTGACAGGTTCTGGAGAACCAGTAGCGGAAATTTTGAGTAGTTTGAAGAACTGGCAAATACCACCTCTGGCTGGCCCCAGGGTTGGGTGGGAATGGAGATTTTGCAATATCCTTGCCCTGCCATGCCCACCAAGCCATGCCTACAGAACTGGTAGTAAAAAAAACGAATTTCACCACTGCTGCAGCATAAATTACAGCTTTAGTAGTTGCTTTAATGTTTACTTTTAAATAAAATGGGAATATCCAATCAGAATCTTCCCAACTGCAGTAGTTCTAATTTGCTTCTGCCTCAAAGCAAAGTTTAGTTTAGTTTAGCTTATTGTTGTTGCACCTAGTACAATGAAATAAAATGCCATTTTTAGTGTACATCATACATAAGAAAACTATAAAAATAAAACAAAAACATGCATCCTTCACATTCTACACAATTGAATGGAAATCCCCCTAATACTGGATTAATATTTACACTATACAGTAGAATTCAATATAGTAAGCAAGGATTACCAGGAATCTTAGGTAGGAGGATTGCAAGCAAAGGTACAAGAGAATCGAACAGGAAGAGAATAATTAAATCAGAGGCATTTCGAATAAGAAGCACTGGGAATAAAAAAAATAATCAAAATGGAGGTAATCCTTAGGAAATACTATATTTTTAAGAAGAAATATGTGGGTAAGTTTTCTATAGGGGCCCTTTTTCTTTTTAAAATGTAAAGAAATCGTTAGGAAACATTACTGCCATTGCAGAATTCCATCTATGCTTAGTTCGCTGCAGTTGATAGTAAAAGTCCACGCTCCATTCAAAGCACTACTATAAAGTGTGTAGTTGGGACATGCCAGGAATGACTCCCCCAGGCATATTCTGCCCATCTCATATAGATTATCAAAGGAGTGGCTTCTGTGAATCATTACCCACACAAGAAATCAATGGGGCATGGTTGGTAAGGGCCCTTACATTCTGGCATGCTTTCCCCCTGAGGACAAAGAAGTTGAAGCCTCCTGTAAATTTTTCTAGACAGGAATTATATTGCTCTGTATAACTCCACCCTGTATAACTCGGGGTTAAAATAGCAGAGTTTTTGAAAAAATAACACAAGCGATTTCATCAATTTTTATAAAGCATTGTAAAATATTTTCAGACATGGACTTGATTGCAATGAACCACCACAGTGAGTGCAATGCACTGTGACAGTGACCTTCCTGGGAATACAGCCCTAGTATATCTCTTTCCTGACAGCTTCTACTCTGATGACCAACATATTAGTTGGATGTATCATGAAGCAGCTTTCTGGTCTTTGGAGATGGACCTGTCAAATCTATCCTATTTAGAAGCGGAAGAAGATTAAGAGGGGATTCAAATGACTTGAGGATTGAGATGCAATTTACTACATAATGCAACAAATGTTGCTGCACTTGCTAGCTGGTGTGGGTGATAATTGCACTTTAATAACAACCAGAAGGCCATATTTACTCCACTCCTTAAAATTCTAGCTGCAGCTTACCTCTATTGGTGAATTTTAACAAAACTCTGGAATTTACCAGCTATTCTTTCAAAACATTAACAATCATTTTATCTATAACAGTGAAAAAATAATCTGAAAAGTCCATTCCTGATATGGTATCTTTTTCTTTTTCTCCTTTTAAGAGAACTATTCTTTTTGGATATTGTTTTTTACTATGAAACATAGTAAAGGCATTGTTGAAGGTGATAGGCCATTTGAAAATCGAGGAAACGTAAGAGATACTAATTTTCCAAACATGATTGTGGATCAGTTTGCTTTTGGGATTCCTTTGTAACATTTGTGTCTTCAGCAGCAAAAATTAATAATAATGATTGTTTTGATCAGTGTGATATAGAGAAGGTTGGTACATAGAACCAGTTTTGGTCTAGTGGTTAAGGCACCAAGTTAGAAAGCAAGAGACCATGAATTCAAGTCCTATCATACCCATGAAAGCTAGCTGGGTGACTTGGGCCTGTCAACCTCTCTCAGCACAACCCACCTCACAGGGTAATATCCAACACATTTTTCTATGGGTAAAATAGAAAAGGGTGTTGGATATTTCACCATCTTGAATTATTTGTAAAAATAAAAGTGGGATATGGAATGAATGAATGAACGAACGAACAAATGATTCAGGATGGTATGAAGGAATTTTGATTCAAACCTGGGAAATTACTTTGCTGCTATGAGCATGCTAGAAGAAAGAGGCATGGGCTTTCTATCACAATGAGTTTCCTGGGCAGCAAAGCTGTTATTAGGAAAGATTCAAACTATAGAATGAACATTCAGTATAGGCCTCTATTGGTTGGAGTTTTCATTGGACTTGGAAAATATAGACAACTACTTGCAGGGGCCTCAGCACCGCTGCCATCTAATTATGATGGCTCAATTGCGGTTTCAAAGTCAGTCCTTTGCAGAGTGCATTGCTATAGTCCAGGGGTCCCCAACCTTTGCAACTTTAAGTCTGAAGGACTTCAGCTCCCAGACTTCTCCAGCCAGCTTTGCTGGCTGGAGAAGTCTGGGAGCTGAAGTCCTTCAGACTTAAAGTTGCAAAGGTTGGGGACCCCTGCTATAGTCCAATCATAATTGTATGGATCACTGTTATGAGGACCTCCTACCATGTTTTTACCAAAAACAAGACCCAGCTGTAAAATAAGCCCTAGCATGATTTTCTGAATGCTCGTAATATAAACCCTACTCCCAAAATAAGCCCCAGTTAAGATCGTCAGCCAGATGGACGTATTTAATACCATATTTCCCCAGAAAATTAGCCCTAATGCATCTTTTAGAGCAAAAATTAATATAAGACCTGGTCTTAATGTTAGGAGAATACAATAATTAAATAAATTTCTGGGGACTAGCAATATGTTCCTAGCTGATATTCCAAGGTAAGCCTGGAGTTCACACACTGTACAAAACCATGTCTTTCTGTTCTGTCATAATGTATGATGAGCTGCTGCAACCCATGGCATTTGAACTAGTGTGTAGTGTGAGCCAGACAATTTGATTTATTCACAAATCATGACTGAACAAGTCATGGTTTAGTATAAGGTGTGAATTCCAATAAAATGAACTACAAACCAAACTCCTGTAACCTTCCTCAACAGATAATAAGAGTAGAAGTAGCTAATTCAACAGGAAGTGCTAAAACAAGCCAAGTCATGTATGAATATAATATACTTGTGTTTCATAAGTTTCATATGTTACCTGCGTGATCGCCTGCTGCCCCACACATCCCTATGTCCGATTCGCTCCCACAGAGAGGGGCTTTTCCGGGTGCCTTCTCTGTGGTGCCTTCTCTGTGGTGGGCCCAGCCCTCTGGAACAACCTACCTCCCGAACTCCGCGTCATCTCTGACCTCCACCTGTTCCGCCAGCGCCTAAAAACGCACTTTTTTTTATCTAGCCGGCCTGGCGTGACCTACCCTGTTCCGAACCTGACTTTTAGTGGATCAATGTTTTAATTGGGAGTTTTAATGTGGTTTTAGCACAGGTTGGCGGTTTAATATAGTTTTAATGGGTATTTATATTTTGTATATGTGTATTTCTATGTTTTTTGTACATGTGTATTTCTATGTTTTTAATTTTTCTGTGAGCCGCCCCGGGTCCCTTTGTGGGAGATGGGTGCGGGATACAAATTTGAAAAATAATAAAATAATAATAATAAAGAGAAGCTGAGCCAAAGAGTTTTTTCATTCTAAATCAATTTATAATACCATATTTTCAATTATTTATTTTAATTTTAATGTACTCTTAAAGCAAGGTTACAGTATATAATACGTGCATGAGTTGAGATATTTGCCATTTTTTCACAATGCTTTTCAAATGAGCTGCTGTATAAGTTAGGTTAAGTTTTCTCTCTAGATTTTGTGCTGCAGTTGCAGAAAGGATATTTCATATATGCTTTCACACTTTTGTTTAAATAGGACAGATGCGTCATGCTACTATGCTAAATTATGCCTGTTTCAAAGTACTATTTGTCAGGTAGCATATGCATTTTATTAAAAAGCTAAATTATGTTACGTGGCTTCAGCATTTGAAGAGTGTTCCAGAATACCTTATTAGGTAAGGTTTTTCATGCAGCAATTTTATCTTACTAAGATATTTGCAGGTTTTGTAAACAGCTAGAAGACAGAAAGCTGAGTGCTGGTATATTTTAAATGAGAAAGTGAGCTATACAAATCATGGAGTAGTTTGGTTTGCTTTAAAAATTTTGTGCTGTATCAAATGCTTTGGGCAATTGTAAGAATTATAAAAATTAAAATGCAAATCAAGATGTAATATTAAACTCGGCAGTAAAAACAAGAATCAAATAGTGCAAACATTAAAATACTGAGGTCAAAATAATGAGAACTGAAAAGTTGGGCAATGAACAAAAGGTTCTTTATGTGGTGTCAAGGTAACCACAAAGATGACAAAGAGAAGAGAACTGACTATCTAAATCTTAGAGACAGTCTACCACAATTTCTTTGTTGTTATTGCAATTATTGGCAAAAGTAAAAGTTTTTAATGTAGCCTCCTGATACTGAACACTTTAGCCATGTATTTTGCTACATGTATTGTCTCCCAAGAATTATAGATTTGTTTTTTTTTTGTAAACATAAACCAATGGCTGCCCTGGGTCCTTTTTTAGGAGAAGGGCGGGGTATAAATTTAATAAAATAAAAATAAATAAATACATGTTATTTAATGTTATAAAATAAGCAAGCTGTTACATATTTATGTACAATCTTTATATCTCTGTCTAATTTATCTTTTCAATCCATAACTTATAAATATATAATGTTAGAAAGATGAGGTGATTATTTCAAATGTAGGTAAAATATAGGAAAGAACTATTATATAATGTAAGGATGTCAAAAGCTGTAGAAACTTTTAAATTGCTCAGTAAAAATTAAAGAATACTCCACATTGGTAAAATCAGTGGGAATTTTTCCTGGTTTTATTTATCCAAGATCTGCTTCTTGGTTTTTCTTTCTACATACCTTCTATTGATAATCTGTTTTGACATTTCTAAAGGCAGCTTTGGATTGAACCGAGATGGAAATCTCTTCAGTTTTTTAATCTCTCTTGTTATACATAAATATCTAATAATGTGTTCAGTTGGTGTTAAAATTGACTTTTTCATACAACAGAAGAGCATGTTACTTTGTCATATGGCATTTATATGTTCATAGGTCTGAATCTTTGTGAAGTCAACACTGCATTAACAAATTACATGTAATACTCAAGTGCTTTAGTGCTGTCTCAGTTATGATCCATAGAACAAATGATTTAAGAACTTCAAATTTAACAACTGAGCATCATTCCATTTAACATAATTCATTTCTTATATTTGCACTTCTTCCAGTGAGCCCAGGATAGCCTAAATGGCCTTCCAGTTTCATCTTCAAAGGAACTTTGAAGTGGTCTTCCGGTTTCTGGTGTGCATGTGCGCATGAAGACCAGTTGGACAGTGCGCATGTGCATGCCGGAAACCAAAAGATCATATTACTGGCTGCTCTTTTGGTTTCTGGCGCGCGCGCGCGCGCACACACACACACACACACACACACACCTGTTTCGGCACAGTGTTGAAAAGCTTCACCAATACTGTCCTAGGTCATCCCACATGCTGAGATGTCCAGTGCACATTTAAAATACAAAAGAGCAAACCATTTCAATAAGTATTGAACAGGTAAAGAATATCCAGAAAAGGAGCCTCTTGTATTTCAAAGATGTGTTGTTGCCTCTTAAGCTCCAGTTAACTCTACCAGCATGAGGAAGTAATCTGTTCATGAAAATGGGCTGGGGGAAAGTTCCCAAGAATTAAATTTAAAAGTCAGAAGCCCCTACTTCTGACTTTTAAATTTAAAATTAATTTGGTATGGTTTTAAAATGGGTTTTTAGCACGGGTCTAATAATTTAATATATTTTAATCGATTTTGTATTTTGTATTTTGTGGTTTTAATAATGCCTGTGCGCCGCCCTGGGTCCTAACAAGGAGAAGGGCGGGGTATAAATTTAATAAAATAAATAAATAAATAAAATAAGATCATGGGACATTTATCTCAAGGAAACAAATCAGAAGGCAGCCAGCCACATATTGGGTCCGTGATCATCTGGGACAAACCCATTCCTCTCGTTCTGGCCACTGAGCTCCACTGAACAAAGGGAGGGGGGATTGAAACAGTCGTCCCCACAATGAAATCTCATAGATGACAATGTGGGATGCCACTATTTAACTGTACTCTTGGCTTTCTCTTTGGTTCAGCATCTCAATTTAGACCTCTGGCTTGGCTTACAGAATAATATTGTTCATGACAGCTAGCATTTCCCAGTAAATGATTACCATACCATTTTCCCTATCTTGGGACCAGGAATGAGCAAAACATGAAACCCAGCAAGACAGATCTCTGCGAGGGGCGAGATCTCTTCATCCAGCCACATTTCAGTGATAGATTCCATGTACTTTTGTCTGTAGTTGTGGATTAATCTGTTTATTACAGATGGATTTGGTGTTCAGTAACTTCATCCTGAGCTCTGAGTTAATTTTCCCATCTGGCTTCTTCCATGAAATTGCCCATGTAAATGGCAAGCAGCAAGTTTATTGCTTAGCTTGCAATGGTGCTGCTTTTTTGTTTCTCTATTATATTTATATCCTGATCTTCCTTTGGCAAAATCTGAGTGACCATTATCTGAATGAGCTACTGAACAGACAGATCAGAACCCGCCCCATATTAGCTAAAGAATAGCATTATCTTTTATGTAGCTGTATCCCATTTATGATATACATATATTATGAATACTTATTCTTGAACAAGTGTTTTATATGTCTTTTTCTTCCATAGACTTAGTCCCTTCAATCATGAGTAATTTGTTGAATCCGGATGCTATCTTTTCCAACAATGAAATGAGTCTCTCAGATGTAGAAATCTACGGTTTTGATTATGACTACACTTTGGTCTTCTATTCCAAGCATTTGCATACGTTGATTTTTAATGCTGCCCGGGACCTTTTGATCAATGAACATCGGGTAAGATGATATACCAGGATGGGGTGGTGCCATAACATACTGGAAATTCAGATACTTAAGCTAGTTGTACGGCAAGAAATAAATTCTGGATAAAAAGCATATTATGGAAGAGCTATGCTGTATTGACATAAATTATATTGCAGAACTTTCATAGATTTTCCAAGTGGATTCAAGAATGTCAATTGGCAAGAAGTAGACTTCATTGCTTTTTCTTGCATATGACATGCAGTATTTCAGAATGATTTTAGCTCCTCCAGAATTAAAAATGTAATAATAATTTCTTAGAAGAATCTGAAATCATGATGTCATCCTTAAAATTGATCAGTTTATAGGACACCCTTCCCCAAAGTACGTGCTCTCCAGATCTGCCAACCATAACTGTAGAATTCACACGAGTAACCATGCTGCAAAGTGAATTCTGGGAATTGATATCTGTACATCTGGAGGGGAATATTGGGTAAGGTTGCCTTAGAATCTGAATTGGCCCAAATTCATGAGTTTTGGGGGGAATTGTTTGTCAAAAGCTTTGAGGGCAGGCATTATTATTGCTATGTTATCTTTCAGAAGTGGGGAATTTCATTCCTAACTCTACTGTACAGGTAGTCCTTAACTTATGACTGGTCATTTAGTGACCAAAATTACAATAAACTCCCAAAGTTGGTCACATGATGACCTGCTTTACAATTGTCATGACTGTAATAGTCAGGCTTCAATACAATCATAAATCAAGGACCACTTACCTGGATGATGTCAGTGGACAGGACAGTTCTTGCTCCACACTTCTGCTCTCTAGGTCAAAACTCCACCTGACAACCATTATGTTTTGGGCCGAAGTGTAAGGGACCATTGTACCCTGCCTTGCACTATTTAGAAGAAGTGTACAGAAGTTACGCATATATTTGTGACATTTTGGAGGAGGGGAAAGGCCTTCCTGGGCAGGTGCAACCCGATTATATTGAGACTATATAGTTTTAGAAATTCTATATAGGTAGTCCTCAACTTACAACCACAGTTGCACCCAATTCTATAGCCTTTTTTGCCATTGTTAAACAAATCACTACAAAATCCAGCTTCTTCATTGACTTTGCTTGTTGGAAGTTGGCTGAGGAGGTGGCAAATGGTGATCACGTGACCCTGTGATGCTGGAGGCATTGTAAATACATACTGAATTTTGACCCAGTGATCCTGGGGATGCTATGATGCCCATATGTGGGAAAACCCATCATAAGTTATTTTCATTGAACAATTGACAGACAAATGGTTATAAGTCAAGGACTATCTATACAGGGAGATGAAAATGTTCAATTAACAGATTACTGCAATAATGTGCAATATATAACTATGCTACACTAAAAAATTCCTTGATTTGAAAGTAAATGGAGTCTTTGTTGCTGATTTTGCTGCCTAGAATGCTGTCCCAACAAAAGGACTTCATTGCATTAGTAAACACAAATATTAACCCTCTGTATGCTATGAAGGTGCAAACATTTTTTGTCTATGTGAACTGAGTTCCCAATATAGTTTGTTAAGCATACAGTAACCCAGGGCCGCGTTTCTGTCCAAAGGTCAGTGGCTATATATTCATATCTATAAATATCTTTCTAATAGTAAATAAGAAATTGGATCTTAACGCACAACTGGTTGCAATCTCTGGTTTAGTGCAAGCCTGGAATAGAACTATTTCTACAGGGATAGTTGTTGGATGGAACCAAAATAATGGCGAAGAATTATCTGTGTTTTGTCCTGTGAAATAAAACTAGATGAAGTGCAATTTAATGAACGTTCCCCAGCTTTCCAAGTTCTGAATAGAGAGAGTAAGTGTGGAATTTTTTTTCACAGAGCCTCCTCCTCTGTAGAGGCATAATGGATGTGAATGGAAGGAAAGAGTAAGCAATGAATATTTGAATTTAGAACTGGCCTTCCCATGGATGCATGAGATTACATATTTGTAATGCAGTTGAAATTAAAATAACAGGTAAAACTATACTGTAGTCTAAGAGCCCCCCCCCCTCCATTTTATTACTCTTCTGAATAATTTTACCATAACATGATGTCTTATTTTGGAAACAAACAAATAGTTCCTAATTTTAAAAATTGTAATGTTGATGCCTTTGATCAGATGCCAAATCTTCTCAACAAATAGGTTTGATTGAAATTTTTCAACAGTTACAGATATACAGGAAGGAGAAAAATGGGAAGGAAATGTTAACCAACGTTTTTCATAATGGACCCTTTTAATTGCAGTCTCTAGCACTGTTGTAATGCCTTGGATAAATAGAACAGGAACTATTTTTTTTCTACATTTAAATTGTGTTCTTTCTCTTCCCCCTTCTCAAGTTCCATCCATGGTGTGGTTACAGATTAGGATGGAGCTTTCCTGATAAAAATTGGAAAAAAAAGAGGCGTTTCATAGATGTAGAAGAAAGGGAACTGGATCTCACTAGATCTATTGAGATGTGTTTCCTAGATGGCTTATATTATGTGCTAAAATTACTATTGTTTTTATGATTTTGCCAGTATCCTGCAGAAATCCGAAAGTATGACTATGACCCGAATTTTGCAATAAGGGGGCTTCATTATGATGTGCATCGGGTAGGTATGGATTGTTTATTTGGAACTTCAATGGTTATTGTTTGTTTTCATTTCTAAGTAGTCTAAAATAGTTGCCAGCTGCAAATTAGCATGCTTACTTTCAAATTTGAAATAATATTTATAGAAATGGTATTAGGAATTACATCTTATGTATTAAACCCAAGGTTCCTTACAATCTAATTGACCAATTATGTGCCATCAAACAGTTTTTGATTCCTAGCAACCACATAATAGGTCTCCTCCATGATGATTTGTCCCTCTCCTGTTCTTTCAAATCTCTCAATGGCATAGTCATTACCATCATTTGGTGCTGGTCACCCTCCTCTTCTCTTTTCCTCCCCCTTTCCAAGCATTAGAACCTATTCTAGAGAGTTGGGTCCAAAGTGGGATAATTTGAGTCTGGTCGTTTTTGCTTTGAGTGAGAATTCTGGGCTGATTTGCTCAATTGTATATTGGTTTGTACTTTCTACTGTCCATGGTGTTCTCACTCTTCTCCAATGTCAAGTTTACCTTACAGCATATATATAAAAATGTTATCAGATAGACAATTATTAGGAAAGGCTCAAGGTCTGTATAACATTTTCTCAGATAACAAATCATCCAGTCTTTTCTGGCTCCAGAGGGAATGACAGTTCAGCAGATTGCTTGGTTACCTTGCCCGAAGTGTTACGGCAGATACATCACACAATTTTGCATCCTATTCAGGTTCAGGAAGTGGAAAGGTGCCAGAGTACCTAATCCGTTGTCCCTAGTTGAAATACCTCTTTGTTTTTGAGGCTTCACAGGAAAAGGAAATTGTCTTTATAATTTTTGCTATCAGTCAATCTCAGCCGTTTACTCAGGTAGAGAGATACATATCAATCTTTATTAGGGTCATGTAATGTAAGGGATGTGAAAAGAATATAGCCAATAAAATAAATTAAAAGAAAGCATAGGAACAAAAGGGCGGGTGGGCATAAAAAGTTAACCTTTGAACTAAGATGAAGTATAATTTTCAAAACCGATGTGAAATTGACAGTTCTCTTTATCAATGCACCAAAATCTGCTTGTCAAACATAAATAATTGGAGAACATTTAATATTTCATTTCAAATCTCTGTAAATCACCACAGAGTTAATTTTACAAGGATCAAATTGAGTTTCCTTTTGTCAACTGAACTCAAGTACAGCACCCTTGGGTTCTAAATGAAGATGAATAACCATGTAAATGGGAATTGATGAATATGTCCATGGGTCATTTAGCTGCCTCTGCCACTAAAATTTTCTATAAAATCAGCAAAGACATTTATCAATAAGTATTAGCCCTGGTTGGTTGCTGTTATGCAGCTCTTCTAAGACTTCTGATCGTAATATTTCATTGGAGACACTGATTAACTGAAGTATATCTTTAAATTATGTAGTAGTAAAAGCAAAAAAGCTTCTCTGTAAATTAATCAAACCTGTTTAGGATGATTTATAAGTTTAGCCTGTATTTTTTCTTGCTTTAAAGGCTTTATTAATGAAGATTGATGCTTTTCACTACATTCAACTGGGAACTGTGTACAGGTGAGTCAGGAAGCATTTTTTCCCTCCGGACACCTGTACTTCATTATAATAGCAGTACATGAGTAGAATGAACTCTTGCCTTGCTTGACTATCATCAAATAGTCATCATCAACTGTATTCTCTATGCAGCCCTTTGACTTTCTTTTTGTTCTATCTTTTGCATTAATAGAAAAACCAAAAATGCCATCTGTAGTCATTTGTTAACCATTCTTCCCATTACATCCAAGAAATACAGATTATAGTGCTTCAAAAAGACAAGAATTGAAAGTCAAATTTAAATATCTGTTTAGGCGTTTGTCAGTAGAAAAGAGAGAGCAACAGATGGCTGGGCTGTCTCTTAAGAATCACCAGAGTTATTAAACTGATTCTCTGGTGCAGTAAAGGTCTGAGTGAGATAATGTTTTTTTGGCCCAACTAAGTCAAATCTATTCTTTAGCTGGAGTGGATTAGCTGACTAATGTTCTTGTTTCCAGCTGTTAAACCGTACTGGCAGGCTGCTAAAAATATTCCACTGTTTGCAATCAGTGTTGCTAACAAGACTGATTCTAAATATTTTTCAGCATGAATCACCATTCTGTTTGTGCACAACAAAAATTCAGATATACGCATAATGTTAATTCTGCAAAGTCTTATTGATTATTCAGTCTGTTCAATTTCTGCAAATGTTTAAAAACTCAGATCTCTGAAACAATTGTCTTCTATTAGGCTGCATTTCTGTATTTAAAAACTTGGGATATAACCTAACTGTTGCATTTACTAGACAAAAAACAGTGGCATGCTATAATGCTAGAGATTTTTTAAAATAATAAAGATAATTTATTTTTAAGCCACAATGTGTTAAGCTAAGGGGTTTTAACCTAGAGAATATTTGACCCAAACTGTTGGGCAAAAATGTTTGGACTTTGCTCCCTAATTAGTATGGTCTTCAGAGATTTTGAGGAAACAAAGACAAGATGGAAGATGCTAACTGCAAATGTTATCCTAGCATTTAAAACTGAACATTTTGAACTCTGTTACTTGGAAGTAAACCCACTGAATTCACGAGTGCTGAGTGCTGTTTAGATATATTTTGCAATGCACTGCCTTCAGTCTTTGAGCAGTTACCCATCTAGGTTACCTTACTGAGGAGAAGATTAATTCTCCTTTGCCACTTTGTAATGACCTTTGGAAAACCCATGAATTAAACAGGCTTGGGGGATACTTTGCAGGCTGAATGTCATGCACAATACTCTGTTGAAATTGAAACCCTTAATTTAACAAATTGTTACGTCCTCAAACTCTGGTGGCTAATTCTTGTCATGAAACAAAAGCTGCAAAGTGCATTAAATCTTTGGATAGGCTTAACACACCTTAAATAATATTAGAGCCTGGGGAAGGGAAGCAAAATGATGAGAAATTCTCCCAAATGTGGAAACATTTAGATCCACTTATTTCCACAACTTCATCATGTTGTCCTGCTCATCATATTTTGTCTCTGGTCCCTCAGGATAACAGTATAGTAAAAGAAAGTATGTCTCCTCCAAGTGTCAAAGGGTTGTCACTGTTATAATCTTAATTACTTTACATTTCTGATGCTTCATTGTAAACTAACAGCTGGGAATAGCACTCATAGCTTCTAGGATTATGGTTCTACTCAGGATAATAAGAGTCAGTTACTTTATTTAATATATTTTGGATTGTTTCCTAAATAAAAGCATCACAACATGGATTGCACAATATTAACTATTCAACAAAAGCAATACATTTAAAATATTAACAATTTAAAAGTGTGGGAAAGGAAAACATATGCAGAATAAGAAACTGTTCCTCTTGCATTTTCACAGGGAAGGTCTAAATGAAGAGAGAAGAAACAATACGTTTCTTAACCATTTCATGAAACATTTCAGATCATTTTTTATCAGAAAGAAAGCTCACCTGTGAACTATGACAATAAGATTTCTGTTCAAGGATCATGCAGTAGGGCTTTCCTTGATGTTCTTAGGAATCAACAGTTACTGAGCTTTGCTTTTGTAATTTGTTTATCTCAATTAGCAACTGGAGAATTTAGAATTGTTCCAACTACCAGTATTTTGTTTATGGCAGGCTAGAAAATGGTATATAAACCTGTTAATTTGTAAAACCTGCTTGGCTTTTACATTGATGTTACTGCTGTTATTGCTAGAGGATTGAATGTTGTGCCAGATGAAGAAGTAATTGCCATGTATGATGGTTCCCATGTGCCCTTGGAACAAATGAGCGACTTCTATGGAAAGGTAAAACTTTTTTTGGTGTTTTTAATTTGCTTTGTCATTCCCTTTCCCTTTATAGTAGTTCACATCTTAATGTATGATGTTGAAACTTAATAGAGGTATTATAAAAAATAAAATAAACCTATATGAGTCATACACTGTTACGTAGAAATTTGAATTCACATAAGTATGTTTTTCTTCTGCATCTTTTGTAGAATACTAACTTACAACTAGGTATCCCATTACTGCTGCTTTTCTGCAGGGCAAAAATCTTAAAAAAGATTTTTAAGATTTCAAAATTTAATCTAAAGCATATTTAGAATCCAGGACAAATCCTTTAAAGCAGAAAACAGGGGCCTTCAATTCTTATGGGCTAGTGGCCTCAATTCAAATTTGAGTGTGTTTTGGGTGTTTTCACCAAGAGTTTCGGAAAGCTTGCTGCACCATAAAATGGATGCCACCAGAGAAATGTAAAGGAGCAGTTTGCAGAATAGTGCCTGTCATTTATTTAAACATCTTGCCTCTCCCAGCAGAAGGCTTCCTATCTCCTTCCTATTGCCTTTACACACCAAAACTATCTACAGCAGCAGCCCTCAACTTTTTGGGCACCAGGGACCAGTTTCGTGGAGAGAGGTTTTTCCACAGACATGAGGGGGGCGTGGTTTTGCAGGCTGCCTGCATCCTGCAGATGGAGCTTCGCTCGTTTGTGTGGCCTGGTTTTTGGCATGCTGCGGCCTGGGGGGACCCCTGATCTACAGGAGATTTTAAAAAGTCAAGTAGGCAACCATAATTACATGACCATAGCCACCATCTTAAACTTTTCATTCTCCTACCCATAGATGTTACTGGTCCTTTCCCAACAAAGTGATGGAATGTAGTTGTTCAATCTTACGTTCTAAGAAGAATTAAAGAGCCTATTTGCAACTTCTTGAGTTGGAAAATAAAGATCGTGCTGGAAACTTTGCTTTTGCAGTTTCCCTGCTTAATTTTAAAACTTTAATGTAAAAAGACAGGAGAGGCAGAGCCTGAAGAATGGCAAGAAAAATACCCATGGGTGCCTTGGAGCCCATCACCACCAGTTTATAAAAACTTATAAAACTTGGGTATTAACAATTTAAAAGCTAGCACATCTTTCAGTAAAATGGATTTAAAGATCTTTTTAAGGGCAACAAAGAGAGGGCCAATTGTATATTCATTGGCGATGTTGCCTAAAAATGTGTTGTCTTTTGTGTCTGCTAATTTGACTAAATTGTAACTGGCCCAGACCAAGAGACGTTATTATATGCCATTTTTTCTGTTGGTTGGTTGCTTGCAGGCTGATTGAAAGCATTATTAACACTTTCTGAAATATTTGATATTGTTTTATGGTACATACATGAATGTGGTATGTTTGCTTACAGAGTTCACAAGGTCACACTATGAAACAGTTCATGGACATCTTTTCCTTGCCTGAGATGACTCTCCTGTCTTGTGTGAATGAGTATTTTCTGAGGAACAATATTGACTATGAGCCGGTTCATCTCTACAAAGATGTGAAGGTATTGGGTTATCCCAGTGTCATCCATTAAACAGAGTTTCCCCAGCCTGATGCCTTCTAGCTGTGTTTTACATCAACTAACCTCCCGTCGGGGCTATTTTAGATAGTTTTTAAACTGGGGATTTTAATTTGGATTTTAGCATAGGATTGTAATTTAATATGTTTTTAAATTTTGTATTTATTGTTTTGTATGTTTTTAAATTCCTGTGCGCCGTCCTGGGTCCTTTGTGGAGAAGGGCGGGATATAAATGTGATTAAAATAAAAAATAAACTCCCATAATACCCATTCTTTAGGAATAGGATTCTATTTCTTGATGCACATTCCACATGATTATTTCTTCACTGCTAATAGTCACAATCCTTCAGGACCAAAATTTTAAAAAACCCAATTACTACAAAAAAATGTTGTAATACCCTTATGTTAAAACATTATGACCCAGAGAAAAATGTATAGCTTGGGGGGGTTGTGATTAGTTTTAAAAATATGAAAGATGTTCGCTTCATTCAGATTTATCTCATGTTTAGATATGCATATTTTCTTATTGACAAATCTAGTTACTGAAAACAAGATTGGGTCTTTGGAAACAAAGTTTCTGGATTTTGTAGTTGTAAAAATATCCTTGAAAATGTGTGAGAAGTGTCTAAATATCTTAAAAGTTGAGTGAAATCTTGATTAGGTAACTGAGTGTCAACAGCATGTGGAGAAAGTAGAAAAGGGACAGAAAACGGCTTGTTAGTACACTGATTTTTAGACTGTGAATTTATGAGAGTCATCGTATTAACACAATTTGAGCAAATTGCTTTGATTTAAACAACTTGAGCAAATATAAAGTTTTAACTTTCATATGGGCAACCTCTTATTCTGAATGTTGACTAGGCTCACCCTGAACCATCATCTGGCTTGTTTGGTTGTGTGAGCCCAGATATTATGGTTTCTAAAACATGATTGATGCTCAGTGTGTGCAAAATAATTGGGGTTTTATTTGGGAAACAACTATTAATCTATAATATAATGCAAGGTTGAAACTAATCTATTTTCTAATGATAAAGTTGAGCAGTAGGAAACTGGAAGATGTTACTAATAATCCCTGAGTGAATAATTATTTTTTCGGATAACTTTCTGTCTTGCTAGTCACAGGTTTGCTAATATTTTGTCTTGTCATGCTCCCAGCAATTTATCAGCAAGTGAAATAATTATAAAAATTGTTGGAGGTAGAAGATGCTGCTAATTAATTTCTTTGCCCATCAGATATAACTCTTGTATAGAGAACTCAGTGGTGGGACTCAAACATTTTTATTACCGGTTCTGTGGGTGTGGTTTGGTGGATGTGGCATGGCTTGGTGGGTGCGGCTTGAGGAAGGATACTGTCCATTCCCTCCCCACTCCAGTGGAAGGTTACTGCAATGGGGAGAGGGAGCGGTCAACAAATTAAAATTATTATTATTAAAAATTATTATTAAAATTCCCATTCCCTCCCGATCAGCTGGGACTCGGGAGGCAGAGAATAGATGGGGGCAGGGCCAATCAGAGGTGGTATTTACTGGTTTTCCAAACTGCTCAAAATTTCTGCTACCAGTTCTCCAGAACTGGTTAGAATTTGCTGAATACCACCTCTGAGAGAAATATCTCATTCTCTCTCTTTTCCTAACAGGATTCAATCAGAGATGTACACATCAAAGGGATAATGTACCGTGCAATTGAAGCAGACATTGGTGAGCATGAGTGAAATTTTTTGAAGAGAACACTTTTTCTTCTATTAATGAATATCTATCTATCTATCTATCTATCTATCTATCTATCTATCTATCTATCTATCTATCTATCTATCTATCTATCTATCTATCCTTTGAATTACCATGTATTACACTTCCAGAGAATGCCAGATATTAAATAAAAATAAAGGATATGCAGGTGTTCCCTACTGAACATTATTTTTGTTTAAAAATGAATTTTCAAGATTTCATGGTGCTTATACAACACCTTGCAAGATTTTGGTATCTAAATCATGGCATTTTTAGAATCATTTTTAGAATCATGCTACTTCTTGTAAAGTTTGGGGTAATTTTAAAAATGAAATAAAATAGAGTGAATCTGAAAATATTATCAAACCTTGGCTTCCATAATCCTTCCCTAAAAAGTAGACTCTTTACCTAATGTGCTTTGGTTTGTGGATGGAAGCCAAATATTTAGCAAGTTCAATTTCATCTTTGTCCAAAGCTTTCTAGTTGCTCTTTATTTTTAACTATATTCAGAATTGATTTCTGTAAGAAGGCCTACAGTGATAGTGAACAAACTCTGTAATCTTTTTCATAATAGACAATAACTGAAATAAATTGCCTTCTGTTGTGATGCAAATGTGGCAAACCCAAAAATGAATAATGTTATAATTCAAGTTGCATGCTAAATGCATTCATATGAAGGTGCATAGATACTTATGAATTTTAAAATCTTGGCACATGAAGTATTAAACTGTTTAGGTAATTTAAGAACATAAGAATTGTTACCTGTAAGATAAGAAGTATCACATACCAGGATCTAGAAAATCCTGTTTTTGCAGGTTGATATATTTATACGTTTGATAATTAGGAACAACTCTGGAGATGCCACAAGTTTACATTTTGGTAAAGCTTAAGTTCTATATTTAAGATTTGTTCTGAAACCAATTTTCTAAGCCAGGTCAAAACCTTATAGCTTTCTGAACATGTCTCTGAAATCTTATGATAGGACCACCTTTTGGCAATGATTAATTTTAAGCTGTCATCTGTTCATCTACATGGTACATCTAGGTAGTTTTCTTAAGAACTGACTTTTGTTTATAGAAGCCAGTCCAAAAAAAGGAGGGGAAGGTAATGCCAAAGAAAATAGATCAAATTCTACATGCAGTGATGCCAGTTTCCATAAAAAGGCTATTTCCATGCATTGGTTCATATGTCTGCAATGTTTGTCATCCAGTCAGCTACCATCAAGGTCATATATTGTTGCCATGGTTCAGTGTATATGTCTGAACTAAAATTTCCAGTGCTGTGGCAACTATGTGGAGCATCCCCCAAAAGTATGGGCTCTTCGGTACTACTGCTTAAGTAGCCCTAATAATAATTAAACTTTTAGTATACAAGTAGGCTTTTCATTGCAGTTTTTTCTTCAAAGGACCTCCAAGATTGCTTGCTTTTATTACTATTGCTGAATTTGGACATGACTTTGCAAAAGAAAAAAAGAAGACTTTGCTATAAATTATTCATTCAATTAAAACTCTTTATGATTGTTTTCTCTTATCTTGTTCTCTTCTAGAGAAATACATTTGTTATGCTGAGCAGACACGTGCTGTGTTAGCAAAGCTGGCAGCTCATGGAAAGAAGATGTTCCTGATCACAAATAGCCCTAGCAGCTTTGTGTAGGTGGTTTCTTTGAGCATAAACCCATCAAAAATTTCATCTTAATGTTAACCATTAGTTGTCACTTTAACAAAGCTGGTTATTCTTGTGTTATTAAATGTTGGATTGCTTTTTATAGGGACAGAGGCATGAAGTTCATAGTTGGAAAAGATTGGAGAGATCTCTTTGATGTAGTCATTGTCCAGGCAGAGAAGCCAAATTTTTTCAATGATAAGAGAAGGTGAGTTCCTCACTGCTGAGTTATAAATAGCTCTAAGATGGCCTTTGTCGTGATGAACTTGCTCAAGCGTTGCAGTGAGCCAGTGTACTATTGGCCAACTGCAGTTGCTCCTGCATGGTCCCCAGGCTCAAAACTTGCACTTGAGCTGTTGTGCTCTCTGCCTTTAGAAAGGAAGCTGAGATATATCTTTTGCCAACTCTTTAGAATAAGTTTATTTATATTGTTATCCTCCTGATAATATTGCTTGAGGTTCTTTTTGCACATATGTGCTAGTCGTTCCCAACTCTAGGGGGCGGTGCTCATCTCCGTTTCAAATCCAAAGAGCCAGCACTGTGTGAAGACGTCTCCATGGCCATGTGGCCGGTATGACTAAACGCCGAAGGCACACAGAACACTGTTACCTTCCCACCAAAGGTGGTTCCTATTTTTCTACTTGCATTTTTACGTGCTTTCGAATTGCTCGTTTGGCAGAAGCTGGGACAAGTAATGGGAGCTCACTCCATTACGCGGTGCTAGGGATTTGAACCGCCGAACTGCCAACCTTTCTGATCGACAAGCCCAGCATCTTAACCACTGAGCCACTGCACCACTGCATCCTTATATATACACATACATACATATACACATACATACAGTATATTGTAAGCGTTTGTTGCAGAAAAATCAAATCCAGAAAACCCACACAGATAACTGATTCAGCTGGATTCATTAACTTCTTTATATACATAATAACAGATGACTAAATATACAATACCAATAGTAGATTGTTTCAAAGTGGTAGAAGTTACAAGCAGAACACAAGCAGGAGAGAACAGTTTCATCTCATAGTTCAGAACAGACAGACTAGTTTCAGTTTCGATTCTCAGCACAGACTCAGATCTGTTTATGTTCCCATTGGCTGACTTAGTTGCTATGCCTATTCATTGGCTGACCTTGTTACCATGTCTCTCCCAGTCATGAATATTCTAACATATCTTTTGTGTTGGTGCTTTCATGGAAACCATCTTGATTTCCTCACTGACATGAAAGGCAACATTTAATAAAGAAGCCCCCTCTGTGATATATTTATGGATACTCTGTGTGTGTGCATGCACATGTATGTACATGCAATATCTGTGATTATATTATTCTAATGGCATCTCTTTCCTAATTGCTGGTTTTTTCCTCCCCCTCTCCTTTTTTTTTAGACCTTTCCGCAAAGTAACTGAAAGAGGTGTTTTGCTTTGGGACAAAATTCATGAATTGCAGAAAGGCCAGATTTACAAGCAGGTATTGTGTTTTTTTATTTTTATTTTTTATTTTTCTTACTCTTTAAATATACCTGTACTTTTAAACCAGCTAACAGTTATGCTGAAGTAAAACAGAATATCCAAACAATTGAAACAAGGGTTATTTCATATTTTCATGTACTTTATCATATATATGAAATCTTATTTGTGCCATATTGTTACAATGACTGCGTTGATTAGATATTTATTTATAAAAATAAAGATGGGATAAAAATAAATAAGCATGCATTGTGAAACAAAAAGATAAAAGAAATAGTTATAAATAAAACTAACTTCATTCCCTATCATTTTGGATTTTCCTTGCTGTTTTTAAAGGAAATCATTTTATTTTAATCATTTTAAATTTATTTTAAATTGTAACAATGTAAATCATGGAAAGGGGGCTATAACTCAGCAAATGAACTCCATTACCTTAAAAAGGATTCTAGTACAGACCTCAGATTGGAAAAGCCTTATGTCTGAATACTGTTAAACACCACCGTGTTTCCCTGAAAATTAGACAGGGTCTTATTTTCTTTTCACCCGTGAAATAGGCACTTGACCTTATTTTTGGGGAGGTCTTATTATTTTTGAGGTGCAGGAGGCAACGAGCGTGGTTACCTCATGGCTGCTGCTGTGTTGCAATATTTTTGGGGAATGCTTATTTTCGGGGGAGGGCTTATTTTAGCGCATGCGCTCAAAATCCTGATTGGGTTTATTATCCAGCAAGGCCTTAAACAGGGTAGTTACTCATTTTAATTAATACAGAGAGTATTGATCTGATTTGCTGTACTGAATTTTCCTGTGATCAACTTGAACTGGGATGTAATAGTCTGAAAGTTGAAAGCAATGCTCAATGAAAGCCTGAATAACACAAACTGAATTAATTTTCATTTTCAGTCATAAATTCAGCTTTTGACATTGCCATAGGTTAAATCTCTGAAATTCTATTCAAAGGTCTGGAAAAGATCAGAGACCCCCAACCAATTGTTACCACTTCAAATTAACTCATAACCACCACGACAACAATGTAATCTCAGGGCTGATAGATTAGAGCAGGGGTCTCCAACCTTTGCAACTTTAAGTCTGAAGGACTTCAGCTCCCAGAATTCTCCAGCCAGCTTTGCTGAAGTCCTTCAGACTTTAAGTTGCAAAGGTTGGAGACCCCTGGATTAGAGGACATTTTGCATTAATGAGAGCATCAAAATCAGATTTCTAGATTAACAGTAACAAAATTTTCTGGTAACTCGGTGTTTACTAATTCCCTTCCCCTAATTCTTTCTTTTAGGGTAACTTGTATGAATTTCTGAAACTGACTGGTTGGCGAGGTTCCAAAGTCTTATATTTTGGTGATCACATTTACAGTGATCTAGCTGTAAGTACTTTCTTACACACACACACACACACACACACACACACACACACACACACACACACACACACACACACTTTAAATGAAGCTGGTGTGATCCAGAAGAATGAGATATGTATTATGAAATCAATGAAAGTAGACGGCTACTTGAAAAATAAAAAAGGGCAAAGGATCATATTGAGCCGTGGTGGTGCCATGGTTAGAGTGCAGGACTGCAAACTACTTTTGCTGACTGCCAGCGGCTGCCTGCAATTTGGCTGTTTGAATCTCACCAGGCTCAAGGTTGACTCAGGCTTCCATCCTTCCGAGGTGGGTAAAATGAGGACCCAGATTGTTGGGGGCAAAAGGCTGACTGTCAGTGCTTTTTAGAGTGCTGTAAAGCACTCTAAAGCGGTATATAAATTTTCGTGCTATTGCTATTGCTATTCTGCAATAAAAGTGGGGAAAAGTCATGAGTAGGATTAGTCTCTTCAGAAAAAACACAAGGCTCTTACCTTATTGCTATGTATATTTTTTGAATTTGTTTTATACAGCTTTCAGCAGCCTGTTTTTTCCTAATAGCAGACATTCTGCAATAATAATTGAAATAGAACTCAAGAGTTCCAAATATATAACCTTCCCTGCACCTGCCCAGTACAGATTATACTGTTTTTGTATTGTTAAAAATTGCTAACCAACCTGTTGCAAGAGAAAAATATCTCCCTGATTTATTTAATCCAGGTCCTGTTAATATTTTACCATTTTCTGATCTTAAACTCCTTTCTCTTAATTCACTCACCCTTTTTACTTCTGACCCAACAATATCTGATCAGTTGTGCTTTATTTATTTACCCCTTGCCCTTAAGTCTGGTTCCTGGTTTAGAATGGGTTTGTTCTACCCTTTTAATTATTGCATGACGATATAACAAGATGCATTTTCGTAAAAGTATAGATATCTTCAGATGCCATCTAACCTGAAAGAACAGCAAGTAAATTCTAAATGAAATTAACACAAATGCTTTTCTTTTTCTTTTGTGTGATCATGGTTGGCAAAAAAAGGATTTGACCTTAAAACACGGCTGGCGTACAGGGGCAATTATTCCAGAATTACGAAGAGAGATTAAGATCATGAATACAGAGCAATATATTCAGACTATGACTTGGCTGCAAACCCTCACTGGATTACTGGAACACATGCAGGTTTGTTCTTTACTTTTTTTCATTCTTTTCATCCCCACCCCATTCATATCTCAGAGGCTGCCACAAAGAAGAGGGAGTTAAGCTATTCTCCAAAGCGCTTGAAGGCAGGACAAGAAGCAGTGGGTGGAAACTGGTAAAGGAGAGAAGCAACTTAGAACTAAGGAGAAATTTCCTGACAGCTAGAATAATTAATCAGTGGAACCACTTGCCTCCAGAGCTTATGAATGCTCCAACACTGAACGTTTTTAAGAAGTCTTTGGATAACCACTTGTCCGAAGTGGCGTAGCATTTCCTGACTAAGCAGGGGGTTGGACTAGAAGACCTCCAAGGTCCCTTCCAACTCTGTTATTCTATTCTAAAGAGCCATGATTGATTGTGTTTGCACCTCTCTTTTCCCCCCATTACTATTATTACAAATAAAAATGCAAAATATAAAAACCATCAGAATTGATGCATGTAAACTCTAGATGGGATAGAGAGGAGATTAATCTCTTGTTTCCAGTTCTCTACCCACTTAATAATTAGAGGGACCTTTATCTAATGCTTTTTTTGCCCTGGTCATGATAATGCAGTTCAAATTATTATTTTTTATATTTTGCTGGTGATAAAATTCAAACATATGTTTATATTGCTTTCATGCTGGTGATATGGCTATTTTTTTTAAATAAAACCTGTTTTTGTATTTCTTGTTCAATCTTTCCTGCCCATCTGTTATTTTTATGAATGTGTCCAAATACAGTCTACTTTAAAACTCACAAATTTATATCATTTATGTCATGTCATTTCAGATTCATAAGAATCCTGATTGCCAAATGATATTAAATGAATGGAAAAAGGAAAGAAAAGAAATGCGGTAAATATTAAAATTGGATATTTGTGTATAAGTTATCCAAGGTTAAGTCAACCTTGAACTCAATTTTTGGGCTTATTTTTGGGTTATCGGTGAGCATATATGGTACTTATTCTAAGTTTTTTTTAAAAATGTAATAAAATAAAACTAGTCCGTACTTGCTTCATTTTCTTCATAACTTTGTTAATAGTAATAATTAATGTACAGGAAATTCAGCTCCTTTGAATTCTGAATGTCTACTCTTAAAATGTTATATTTGCATTTTTAGTTTTAGTTTGGTCTCTCGTAACATTAATTACAAGCATACACAAGTATGTTTGATGTGGTTTAAGTTACAACTATGAGAATTATGGAGGTTTGTTGCAGAGTCTGTCTATTTTCAAGTTTTATAGGCCACTCAACAGTGTGACTCTGGACATTCTATGGCATAAACACATAATACATCAAATGTGTAGGTCTTCTGGCTCTGTGTCCCTCCATCTCACTTGTCAGGTAGCTCATCTATCCTTATAGGTGATTGGGCAAGGAGTATAGTTTTGCTTTCAGTTGCATGATGCTTTCACTTGTGAGAAATTAATATATCACAGAGTAAGAGATGATATTGAGCCAATCTAGGGTAGGTCAAGATTTAAGTTTCTAGTCCACCTTTAACTATGGAATTCACTGAATTTTTTTGGTCCCCCTCTGTTAGCCTAAACTTCAGAGGATGGTGGTTGTTGGGGATAAATGAGAGACCCTATGTATTCTACAGTGAATTCTCCATGCATAGGTGGGGCATAAATGAAAAGATGGTAAAAGTATGTATTTTTCCCCTTCCTTTCTTGAGTGGCCTTTCTTCAGTGGACAGTTTTGATTTTGAGGCCTTGATATAAGAACCTAAACATACTAAGTATCTCTGGTCCAAAAGAAGTCTTTCATGGTATGTCCATGGAGATTTTCAATCATCCAATTCATAGTTGTCCCAAAGATGCTTTTTCAAAAGGCAACTGGAATTTCTTGGTATTTTTCCTCGAAAACATTTTGCTGAAGAACTGAAGAAGCGTCTTGGATGAGAAGTGAAACATTTTTAAAGAAGACCCCCAAGAAAGTCCAGTTGCCTTTTGAAAAAGCATATTTGGATCACTGTTCTAAATGTTTTTTTTTTCCTTTTCTTCTCTCATCAGAGAAATGACCAGGGATTTCTTCAACTCTCAATTTGGAAGCTTATTCAGGACCGACCAAAACCCCACCTATTTCTTAAGGCGCTTGTCTCGCTTTGCCGATATCTACATGGCATCGCTGAGTTGCCTGTTGAACTATGACCATGACTACACGTTCTATCCACGAAGGACTCCTTTGCAGCATGAACTTCCCATGTGGTCTGACCAATTGTGCACGGGTACATTCAGAATACCATTTCTTCAGGAGATGATTCAGGTCAAATAACCTCCCTGACCCCCAGGGTTGTTGTTATTTTGTAATGTAATGGTTACCATACTACTACACAGTGGCTTTTTAAAGGATATTTATTGTAAGAGCAACTTTGTCTATAGTAATTGGTTCTTGCTGTACATGCTATGGAGCAAATGTGTCTATTCAGCTGCTCTCTTTATTTTTTTCTAGTGAGAATTGACAAAAACTATGGTTGCGCTAAGACCGGAATCTTTCCTCCAGTTGAATATTTACTGGAATGGAAAATTATTTGCACAAAAATTTGCATACAGCCTGTAATATTTGTTTTATACACTCTAGCCCACGGGTGTCAAACTCACAGTGTCATCATGTGACATATTGGGACATCACCCCCTTCACTAAACTGGGTGTGGCCAGTGTGTGATGCATCCAGCTTATGAGCCAGGAGTTTGACAGCTCTGCTCTAATCAAAGATCATCACTTGAAATTTGGGCTTGATTTAAATATTTATTCAGCTAAAGGCTCAGCTACTATTATACTTCATAAGGAATGTAAAATCTCCTCAAGGTTCCAAATCCATGCAGAGCTGGGTTACTTATTTTTTTAATCTGAATATTAGAAAATAATTTTTAGTGAATGAGAGATTTAAGTCCATGCAGAACTCAGCCACCCCCACCCCCTGACTTGTAATTTCCTTAAGACAGCCAGAAAAAGCTGTAAGTAGAACACAATATTGCATTGCTTGCATTGAACCAATCAAAGCTTTCATTATAGAGATTTCCAGCCAATGAAGATTGACAGGATACTTAGTAAAATTGGCAGTAGAAACACTACAATAGCATCACAAGTGTAGAAACAGGACAATACATCTACTAAAGTGTGTTCAGTGTGAACATTTTAATAATATAACAGCTCTGTATAAGAAGATAGATATACAGTAAAGCACTAGTCACTTTAGTAGAATGTCATCATGTACTTTAAGAACTATATTTTATATGTTGAAGCTGCAGTCTTGTGCTTATTTTCCTGGGAGTAATTTTCATTGAACACAATAATATTTTAGTAATGCATAATAGTATTATTGGCATGTCTTCATGATAAGAGTGAAACAGTTATTTTTTCTTAAAGGTGAAGGTTTTTTCTCTCTTTTTAAAATTCTTATTCCCGGGCACTTAAAAATCATATAGGTTAAATGTTTGAGAGTTTTAAGCCTGTTCTCACTGTGCTAATGTAAGATCCAGTTCCCACTCTTCTTAACAGGACTAAAACTCGTATTTATTTTATTTACTTCTTGAGTTCAGCAGGAAAACAAATTATGTATTAAGTTAAAATCATAAATACTAACCCTATTTCTAGGCTAATAATAAAACGGTAATATAGCTAGAGCTTCGAAATAACAGTCCCCTTCCTTGTTAGCTATTTCAACTAATAGAACAACACAACCTTTTTAATAATCTATTGATAGCCCATAAAAAAAACTACGTGGTAGAAGTTGATAGATAATATACCAGTTTAAATCCAGTGGTTACTGGTTACTAAAGAAATTATTCGAGTTTAAAACTGTTTAAACTTGCAATTCTGGTTGTTTCTAAGTGAGCCAGAAATTTCTAAAATGCTTAAAGCAGTAGAGTGCAATTTTCACGGGCATTGCAGTCCATCTATTTTGAAAATCTTGAAACATTCCTTTAAAATATATATTAAAACAATGTATTTTAGGAAGATATTCAAAATATAACCATAATTTATTCTATGTTTATTTTAGGAAATAATTTGGCTCCCCAAATGCTGTTTACATAAATATGTATTTCAAGGTTTGTAAAACCATTTCTATGTAGAAATTTGCAACTACATATCGTTTAAAATATATATATATGTGTAACTTAAAAGCAGTAGCTGGCATTATTCCACTCTGGTTCCAAATACACGTCTTGAAACAGATTTTCAAGATAAGTGAGTGTATTTCCTGGTTTGCTTTTGGAGTTTAAATCCCTAAACAAATAACCCTTAAGAGAAAAACTGGTTTTATTACATTTCTGGTACTATACCAGTTCTTGTACCCAGGTATTCAGTGATCATGTCATGAGGGTCTGCTGTACTGCAGTATTAAGTGATATGTGCAGAAGATTATGAAAGATGAATAAGTCCTCATTAGTGCTAAGATTCATGTTGCTCCATAGGCTTTTCATAGAGATTCAACCATCCAAGCCATACTTCTCCCCCAAAGCTTCATTTTTGAATAGAAGGTTTTCATAGATTGTCCCCACTTTTTTGATGCCTTTTGTAAAATTCCCTGATCATGTTATTTATTGAGGAACTTGAGCTGACCCCACAGTGCTGTTGCAGAGTTCTACAATGTAGACATAGAAAGATATTGATGCGGAATGGATGATTTTGATTGACTGAAGCGAAGAATAATGCCTAATGGAATCATTACTCATGAAAATAGTTTGCCTTTATATCTTGTCACAAAATTGTTTTAACTAACAATAGAACACTAAGTGGAAAACCCAAAGAACAGATTTAGGCACAAACTAGTAGCTCATAGCTTGACATTACTTGAACGGTATTCATCAGTCCTCCTAGACCTTCTGAATGATATTTGTTCACAATATTAAAAAGTCAAATTAGCACAGATTCTGAAAATTAGGCATAGTGTGTGAAATCTTCTGAAGTTTCTGTAGCTGTTTTTGTATTTGCGTATGCTATCAAGTCCTGTGAACCTAGTAATTGTGAGCATTCCTACTCAACATGCTCAACATTTTGTCTGCTTTAAATAAGGGTTCTTTTAAAATAAGAATAAAATTTTATTTCTTCGTGTAAAGTAGTAATTGCTACTACAGGTTTTTTTTAAATGACAAATACTGTAAAAATGTGCATGAAAAGTGACTGTGGAGACCTTGCATACACAGCTGCAAAATATTTTAAGAGAATGTTATGTTTTGTGTCCTTATTCTGATGTAATTTTTAAATTTTAAAGCATACTTAAATTCTAGAACTTCTCACTTCCAATTACTTTGCTTGCTGTAGACTTTTGTCAGTATGCTCCACCCGAATACCAAAAGTGAGACAAGTTCATTTGTCAACAGTTTGAAGCCAACAAGGAAAACATCTGATTCTTAATCTGAAACTTGTTATTGGAAAAATATGTTCATACATACAAAAATAACTTTATAATAATACAGCATTGTTCACTTACAAACTAATAAATATTTTATTAGAGGCATTTATTGTAATTAGGATGGAAGTCAGTGCAAAGTTTGAAGGTAGAAAGCTGGTTGGTGGAAGTGGAGGGAAAAGACCTCTTCAGTGAAAACATTGTGTACTTGAAGGAAATATCTGGGAAATATGTAAATTGAATTTATAGCTGATGGTTTTGATAATTAGTGTCTATTTCAATAAAGTACGAAAAGTAAATATGAGTGAGTTTTACAAATATTAGTAAAAAAAAATCTACAAGTAGACTGGATGCAAACATGCTTCTTTAAATTGCTACTTTGAAGGATGACTTACTATGAACACATAGTACATGTTTTAATTTCTCTAACCACTGCTGCCAATGTAGTTTTGCTATCAAAAATAAGATGTTAGTGTAAGTATAATGGATGAGATGCTTCTCAAAGCTTATAACAAAAGACTTTGAAGTAGTAATTGTTGGGGAAAAACTGTTCTTGGTAGCACAATATGTTAATTTTATTTAATATTGGGTAAAATGTTCTTTAAAAATGGTTAAAAGAATTTGAGCTTTGGATTCGTTGAAAGAATATAAAGTGCTTCTACACATACAATTATTCATTAAGATGAATGTTAGAATAAGTAGATGAACTTGTCTACGTTGGTATAATGTTTTTAAAGGTAGGAGAATGGAGTGATACTTAGTAGGTACTAGCAAATTTGCTAATCTGTGACTTACTGCAAGAAATTAACATTCATTAGAAGAAGCCATAATGGTGTCTATGCACATGTTTCTGTTCATTTGTTATATTGAACTGAGAATTTTCCTATGGCAGGAAAAAACAAATGTTACATTTGTGTGGTAAAACTAGAAGAGATAGAGTCAAGAATGAAATTGAAAAAGATTGAATATAAAATGAGTACAGTATATTGGCATGGTTTTTGAATAAGAATCCATTCAAACAAGAAGATGACAGCTTCTTTATCTCTTTCCTTTTGAGGATAAAGTGTTAAAAAGAATAAGACCTAAGAATTTGTGTACTGTATGGGTGTGATGGAAGAAGCAAGGATGATTTGCACGGTTGCATGGATGTATGTAGAAGTATGAAAACCCGTTCTACTCAAATCTCTCATAAAAATCTTACAATTAAGATTGTACTATTATAAAAAATAGCCTTTAATACATTTAAGAGCAGCTTATCCAACCTTTCTACTATTCATTTGTGTTAAAACACAAATTACAAATGTGTGATTTTTTTAAAAAGTCTGGAGATTGTAATGCTATCTGCTTGTGTAATATGCAGTAAATCATTTAAAAACATTTAGATTTTTTTAAAAATAATACCATTCCTTTAATGACAAGTTTGTAGCAACCCAAACAGCATAGCTATACCTCAATCTTTTACAAAATGAAATGCTATTTTGTAACATTTATTACTTCTGGAATACATGAAAGAGAGCATGAAAATGAAAACAGTGATATTAGGATCTGCATAACTAAAATGATAGAATTGTTTTCTAAAGAAATTAAACAATGTTTTTTCTTAGGGATTATGTTCTTCAATGACCCTTCCCTGAACCACATGTGTCGCTTTGTATCTTCATTATCCAGTAGGAAAACTATTTCTTTGGTGAAGAAGAAATAGTTATTAGAAATCATTGTGGGAATCACTGTTCACCAACTGCTGGTCATCGGAAACCTGTTTTTTAAAAAAAAGGTTATAATCATTTATAGCAATAGCACTTAGCAATAGCACATAGACTTATATACTGCTTTATCGTACTTTACAGCCCTCTCTAAGTGGTTTACCGAATCAGCCTATTGCCTCCAACAATCTGGGTCCTCATTTTATCCACCTCGGAAGGATGGAAGCCTGAGTCAACCTCGAGCCTGATGAGATTTCAACTGCCAAATTACAGGCAGCAGAAGTAGCCTGCAGTACTGCATTCTAACCATTGCACCACTGCATTCTACTGCACCACTGCATTCTACTGCATTCTAACCATTGCACCATTATTCATATTATTTATGAATAATGCTCTAAAATTTGTTAGCAAAGGAGTTAGCAATATATTACAAATGAGCAGAGGCAGTGGTGGGTTCTGGATTCCATTCCAACCGATATGGTTGGAACGGGCCCGATGGCATCCACGTGGACGCACGCAACGCGGGCATGTGTCTTGGTGCTTCCACAAACCTGTGACGCTCCAGCTGCTCAGTGGAGCATCATGCAGGTGCTGTATGCGCTGTATGCATGCACAGAAGCGCCGAAGACATAATAGGACAGTAAGAAGCAAGGGTGGGCGGGCCCTCCGGGGCTCTACCAGAACGGGCATACCGCCTGCAACCCACCACTGAGCAGAGGGGTTACTTTCACTCTAAAATGATTTCAATTACTGCTTTCAAAGAACTGGTAAAGCAGTTAAGTTGTTGCCTTCTCCAAATGAATGCCGGAAAGGGGCCAGATGTAAATGCCTCATGTCCATGGAACCATTGCTGAGATCCCTATTTCTAGTAGATTGCAGAGCAGTGTGATTTGAAAGCCATTATTCAGACAAGAAACATTAATGAACAGGAAGCACTACTAAGTCATTGAAGGTTCTGTTAATAATCAAACAATTGTGAGGTTGGTTCTGCTCTGGGTAGAGTTGATAACATAGTTAGCATTTCAAGCTGTAGACTGGATTAGACTGTAGACTAGTTGCAGAGGATGTACTTCAGATGCAGTTTCTCAGAGAGAGCATGGTTGGGTTCAAACGTTGCACCAAATATGTGAGGGAGTTTTGCTTTGATTGCAAAACAAGTTATTTTAACCAGGGCACCCTGCTTTGACATTCTGCCCTGCCTAAGAAGTGCAGATGTGCCACTGGTATTTCGCGAAATTGCCTTCCAGAAACTTAAGCCAATCTTGAGCCAATCCTAAAAAGTATAATCCTACCCAGACGGTGCAGCTGTGGGGAAAGCTGCGTTACCCATCTCTTGGTGTGTGGTTTGAATCCAGTGACTAAACTTTATTGATGGATTTTCTATTTAAAAATACATATTGAAAGCTAAATGGCCAAGATAGGTGCTTAAGATTATCTTTGATGTTGTCATAGAGTTGTGGTATATATCATCTTATGGCCCCAATGCATGCTAATTCAAAGGGGATAACAAAAAGGAATAAAATATAAAAACACTCCATACTATGTGCTGATAGTTCTGTGGCTAAAAGAAGATAAAACCATGTGGTCAGTTAAGTAGAAGCCACAATATTTTGTTCTATAATCCAAATTCTTGCTTCTGACATATTTGGAAGAAAATCCTACCCCATCAGTATAAAAACTTACCAAAAATGCATCATAAGGAGGATCTGATGGAGGAGATGATGAGTTTTCATAATTGGGATTTGAGATGTTGCTTGATGGTGCTTTGTCCAATGTAGTTACGTCAATATCATCTTTTTCCTATGTGATATTTTTAAAACAATAGTTTATGTTCATTACAAATCATTACAAAGAAAGCCACTTTGGTGTAGTATTTAAAGGCATTGAGCTAGGAAATTGAGAGACCATGAATGCTAAGCCTGCCTTTGGCTTAAACCAGATGGGTGACCTATTCAATCTCAGTCATAGGAAAGCCATTGGGAAGCCATTTCCAAAAATAGCCAACCAGTTGCCAGGAGTCAAGATGACTTGAGGACATCAAAAAGCAGAGCAAACAAGGAAGTCAGAACTGTTGGTTGTATTTATAAGTTATTTAAATACTAGGATTTCATTATCAGGAATGCACTAAACCAGTGGTTCTCAACCTGTGGTCCTTGAACCACTGGAGGGTCATGAAGGCTTGAAGAAATGTAATGATTTAAATCTTGAGTTAAGTCTTGGCACTACGTGCCATGGTCCTTGGCCACAAAAGGTATTTAAAAGGGGTCCATGGTGAAGAAAAGGTTGAGAATCATTGCATTAAACTAAGTCTCATGTACAGTACTTCTATATCCCTTGCTTGTCCTCTTCTAGATTACCATATTTTTTGGACTATAAGACACACCAGTGTATAAGACGCAGCAAGATTTCAAAGAGGTAAGTAAGAAAAAAAAGGTTTTGTCCTCCCCGGCACCCAGGAGCACTCACTTTACAGGTTTCAGCAGGGCTGGGAAAAGGCAAAAACACCTCCATTTTTGAGAAAAATGGATGGAAAATGGGCCATTTTCTGCAAAAACTGGGGCATTTTTGCCTTTCTCCAGTCCTACTGAAGCCTGAAGAGTGCTTCTGGGGGCCGGCAGAAGACAAAAAAACGTCAGTTTTTGCACACACAAAAAGCCCCATTTTTTGCAAAAACCACCCCGTTTTTTGCAAAAACTGGCCCTGTCATGACTGTTTCCATCAATCATCAAGAAAGAACACACTTGACTTCATTTAGAAAGTTCAAAGCTACTTTTACTGATAATGATGAGACTCCAGTCAAAGTCAAGCAAGGAATGAAACATTTAGGCGCGCAACATACGTAACAAAAGCATAACCCAACCTCCCCCCTTTGACTCCAGCATATTGTCCAATGCAAAGGCAGCCACGACATCAGGTGCAGCTCCTTCTCAGGGTCATCATCAGAATGGAATGCAGTTCATTAGCTGAATGTGATAACAACTGTAACCGCCTCTATCTCCTTACCCCTTAGTAGCTTAGCAACCCCCAGCCCTCCCCCCTTTTCAACATGTCAGCCTTTGCAGGCAAAAGCAGAACAAAATCAGAGGCTGACAGGCCCATTAAAAAAAAAATGGGATCGGGGATGGGGCTTGGGGAGGCCAAAAATGGCTGTATTCGGTATATAAGGTGCACCAACATTTCCATGTTGTAAGGTGTGTCTTATTCTCTAAAAATGGTATATTCCATCTTGACTGAAGTATTGGATCTATTCTGGTTAGGGTTATTGTTATTCAGAAGTTGCAAAAGCTTCATCACTAGAAGTTTTTAAGGAGAGACTGGACTGTCAGAAATGGTATAGGGTCTCTTGCTTGAGCAGGGGGTAGGTCCCTTCCAACTCTGATATTATTCTTTTATTCTGGTGTTAGATCATAGTCACCAGAAATAGCATCCTCAACAGCAAACTCGACAGGAGTGATGGCCATTTTTTTCCTCTTTTCTGCATGCTCTACTCAGTGAAGCTGAACGGATAAATCTGTTCTTTGTATGAAAGGAACAGCTTGTCACATGTTTCTTGCTTTTGATCTTGCATGATCAAAGTTGCCTAATTAAAAAAATATCCATGTTCTAAAAATCCATTTACGTTACTATGCTTATTCTTACCCTGAAAAGTTGGAATTGAATAGCTCGGTTCTTAAATCTGAAGTATGAATATCCAACCAAAGCGATGATTCCAATGACCAGAATGATTGCAAAGAATATTCCTGTGCCAGCTCCAGGATGTAGAGAAGCCTTGAATTGAGACAAAGAAGGCAAATGAATAATAGGTAGGGAGTAAAATTAAACATTTCACAAATTCTAGAGGGAGAGTGATGTTGTGTTAAAATACACAACAGAACATGACATCACATGTTATTTTTAAAAATGGTCTAAATGTATTGTGGCACAGAATTTGGTACGTTAACTCAGGATGAAGGAAAATGTCAGTTTTAAAGCCAAGAAGCAGAACAGGTTTTCTTTATGCATGCCGTTTTGCTATGAAGGTCTCAGTGTGAACTATGGTAAAAATATGCATATAGGAAATGTGTACTACATTGCCTAATTTAAGACTGTCTATATTAGAGGAAACAGAAACAACAAAAACCCAATATTTTGTAAATAAATCAACAATGTGTTCACCACATTTTGATAACTCAAACAAATGTTTCTAATGAAGGAAGTTCAAAAAGAGGAGATGGTTGTTTTAGTTGTGTTGTTTTCCAAGTACTTTCATGATTGTCCTGAAGCTGGATTCTTCATTTTACAAATCTCAAGATTTGTAAGTTCCCCAGTCAAAAACTCTTCCATGGTAAGATGAGCATCTCTATGTCCCAAGGCACGTAACCTATAGCTCCAGAACTGCATATTCCCTCCCTTATACAAAAAGTGTTGAGTAAGATCATCAGACTATCTCCAGAAGATGAAGTAATATTAACATGACAGAAAGGGAAAGTGTGTAATGGCAAAGCATATTGCCACTTTAAATTCAGCTTTGAATTAAAATCTAATGTTGCTATTTTGATTCTGAGTTAAGGCCCAAAAATTCCACTAAAGCAAAAGATGACCAAGTGCCCCAATATAGTTTTTCCTTCTTGACATATTCCATCAAGCCTGCTTCCAAAAGAAATATTCAGAGTTTTTTGGGAAGCTACTCCGTTTAAAAAAATGCATTTCTATATGCAAAGCACTTACACTTACAGGAGGTGCCTTTAGTGATGCTTCAATAACATGGATGACCCCATTGGAGGCAATAATGTCCCACTCACGGATAGCTTTACCATTCACATACTTGGTAGGCATCTGAAAAATATATATATAACTTGAGCCACAACATGATGAACATATTATATCATCTTACTAAGATACTTCCTGTAACACAACTGAGGTTTACTTTACAGTGTGCAGATCTTTCGTATATGATTTGCTTTGTATATGTATACTACTCCTGCCTACAAAACTCGCCCTTTTTGCCTGTTAGACATTAGCCCAAAAAAGACTCCGTTCTTCCTCGGCTGAAGTAGTGGAAATGGTTGGCCAAGGAGGAATCTCATACAAAGAAATTTGCTATTGCTACTCATTCAGTGTAGAAAGAAAGTTAACTCACTAGTTGGGCAAATGCCCCCCCCCCACTCCCATGTTATTTAATCCAGATAAGTAATATATAGTGGTTGTTATAATAGCATTTAAAGTGAAAAAGACTACATTGCTGAACTATACACTTAGATTATACATTAAACGTACATACAGCAGGGGTGTCAAACTGGCAGCGTCATGTGATGTATTGCAACTTCTCCTTTGCTAAACTGGGTGTGGGCATGGCCAACACGTGATGCATCTGGTCCGTGGCAGAGGTGTGTTGCGGCTGGTTTGGCCCGGATCGGCTGAACTGGTAGCAGTGATAGTGGGAGGCTCCGCCTACCCACCCGAATGTTTCTGTGCATGTGCAGAAGTGTTGCACATAGCCAGGAGCACACCCATACCAGTGGTAAAAAAATTAGCAATCCACCTCTGGCCCTCAGGCTGTGAGTTTGACACCCCTGACATACAGTATATAAAATTAGATAAACCCTGTGGAAAGTGTAATTCTTTACTCTTTAAAGAATGTAGAAAGATATTTATATGCAAAATCATAGAGAAGGAAGTCCAGGAGAACCCAGGCTACTAGCTTAAATTAAGAAAAAAATATTAGGGCTGCCACTGATGTCCAGTGGTAATAGAAATAGAAAATGAGAAGGTTAGAAATAAAAAGAGTCATCCTGGAAGACAGAAGAGGACGACAGAGAAATATGAGACATGTGAAGCAAGGGAATAAGCTTGTACAGATTTTGGGATGTTCCAGGCTCTGTGATCCTGAAGTTCCATGGAGTGCTCTAATCCAGGGGTCTCCAACCTTTGCAACTTTAAGTCTGAAGGACTTCAGCTCCCAGAATTCTCCAGCCAGCTTTGCTGGAGCTTTGCTGGCTGGAGAATTCTGGGAGCTGAAGTCCTTCAGACTTAAAGTTGCAAAGGTTGGAGACCCCTGCTCTAATCTTTCTACATTTGGGATCTGCATTATGAGTACAGGTCCTCCACTTGCAACAGTTTGTTTAATGGCCATTCGAATGGCATTGAGAAAAGTGGGTTAGGATCATTTTTCACACTTACGACCATGGCAGCATTCAGGGAACTATACACATTTAAAAATTAACTTTCAAAAACACTTTGTTATGTACCGTATTTGCTGGCCTATGACTGTAATAAAGATTTGAAAGGCTATATCTCCCCCTGAAGACTTTCATTCATGTCCAATTCATATCAGAATTCCTCAGTTTTGGCTTTTTGTTCTTTTGGAGGGAAAATAAAAGCAATGCAATACAGGCAACACACATCAGGCTGTATCCTTATGAGCAGCATATTGATGAACAAATCCTCTACCTTTTTAGTGAGTGAAATCTGCTCCTGTTTTTCTTCTTGGTGTGTAATTAACAGACTTTCCCCTATTATGCTTTGGAGAGTTGTTCCATTGACCAAATCTTCATAGTATGTGGTGTCCTTGGTTAGATGATATTCAATGTCTCTTCCAGAGAGTGTCTTAAAGCAACAAAAAATAACATTGTCCACAATCAAAAGGTCTGCATTTGACAACTGATATCTTTTCCCTCCATTTTTTATTCAAAGCTCATTCTTTACCTTTGCAGCTAAAAATGAATAGCTTTATTCCACAAATTATAAGGGGAGAATCTTTTATTTTATTATTTACTAGCTATACCCGGCCACGCGTTGCTGTGGCCCAGTTTGGTTAAATGGCCAACCAATCTGTGTGTAGATCTACACCTGCACACATACACACAACCACCGTATAACCCCCAACCTACCTACCTACTGTATTTCTCCCTATCTACCCCTCTACCTACCTACCTATTTTATTTCTCCCTATCTATCCCTCTATCTACCTACCTACCTACTGTGTTTCTCCCTATCTATCTATCTATCCCCCTACCTACCTATTGTATTTCTCCCTATCTATCCCTGTACCTGCCTACCTATCTACCTACTGTATTTCTTACTCTCTATCTATCCCTGTACTTACCTACCTACCTACCTACTGTATTTATCCCACTATCTATCCCTCTACCTACCTACCTACCTACTGTATTTCTCCCTCTCTATCTATCCCTGTACTTACCTACCTACCTACTGTATTTCTCCCACTATCTATCTCTCTACCTACCTACCTACTGTATTTCTCCCCTCTATCCCTCTACCTACCTACCTACATTTCCCCCTCTGTATCCACCTACCTACCTACCTACTGTATTCTTCCCTCTCTCCCTCTACCTACCTATTATATTTATCTCTATATACCTGTACCTATCTACCTACCTGCTGTATTCATCCCTCTCGTTTATCCCTCTACTTACCTAACTACCTACTGTATTTTTCCTCTCTCTATATTCCTCTACCTAAATAAATAGCCCTCCCCTCCCCACACACACACACCCTCAGTCAACCCCCTCCAGCCCCCCCCCCTTCCTCCCTCACTTGTGCCTAACACAGTGGTGGGCAAAGTCATTAGTCTCTTTGTCCCTCTGTTCCTCCTTTCTTCTCTGTCTTTCTCTGTCATTCTCTCTCTCTCTCTCCTTCCTCCCCCATCTCTGTCACTCTGTTTGAGTATGATTGCCTGTCTATCTTTCCCTCACTCATTCTCTGTGTGTGTCTGTCTCTCTCCCCTCCCTTTCTCTCTGTCACTGTGTGTGTGCTTGTCGATCTCTCTCATTCATTATCTCTCTGTTCGTCTCTCCCTCCCTCTCTGTCTCTCTGTGTATCAGTCTCCCCCCTCCCCTCCGCAAGCAGCGAAAAGGCCGGCATATCGGGCTGAGGAGTCTAGGGCTGCCTTCTCCCACAGTGAGCGTGGCCATCCGGGCACCGCATGCCCACCCCCACCAGCCCCGCGCCAACGGCTCCGGAAAGTGCACCTCGGTGGCCATCGGAGAGAGCTAGTGGAGACGCGGCCGGCTGCCCCGCCCGACAGGCGACTACCACACGGGGCTCGGACGCTTCTGATCCTGTGGTCCTGCGTGCGTGCGCGTGGAAGAGAGCGGCTGCAGGCAGACAGGGAGGCGCATGCGTTGCTTTCCACGTTGCCCCTGGCAACGTTCCTTCAAGGCGGTTTTCTGCCGTTACGTGTCCATGACGTACAGCCGGATGGGAGGAGTTACACGGAGCTTAAACCGTGTTCAGTGAGTAACTTTTATTTGTGCCTGCCTTGTACACGATACACGTGTGCTAGGCACAAAATGATTTGGTATTCTATTATCCGAAGTGCTTCGCTACATTGTGTGAAAGTTTGGTTTAAATCGGTCCGGTACTTTTTGAGATTAGTGGATTCGTACAAACTATTTTACATTTTTATTTATATAGATTCAATTTATACCCCGCCCTTCTCCAAACGGACCCAGGGCGGCGCCCAAAGTCCAAGTAGTTTCTGTTATAAGAGCTCAATTTCAATTAAAAGAATTTAAACAAAATGAAATCAGGTGGAACAAGGAGCCTGTTGGATGTTAAAGGAGATACCAGCAAATACGTAAGGGGTTTAAGCATCATGATTGGGAATGAAACTGTAAATATTAGTATTTTTACAAGCTAATGTATATATCAGTGGTTGGTTCATCTCCGTCACTACTGGTACACTGCGCACGAGGCTGGCATCCTAGTGATGCATGTGCACTGGGCATGCATGCGCACTCCACAGCCCCTGCGACACTCAGCTGCTTCTCGGAGTTTGTGCAGGGGCCGCATGCTGTGCACGCATGCGCAATTGGCCGGTTGCTTGAAAAACAGGTATGGGCAGGTGGGTGGCCCAAACGAGCCACTGTACCGGTACGTTGGCCGCTGCTCCTGCCTTACAATACAATAGCAGAGTTGGAAGGGACATTGGAGGTCATCTAGACCAACTCCCTGCCTAGGCAGGAAGCCCTATACTGTTTCAGACAAATGGCTATCCAACATCTTCTTGAAGACTTCCAGTGTTGGGGCATTCACAACTTCTGGAGACAAGCTGTTGCACTGACTAATTGTTCTAACTGTCAGGAAATTTCTCCTCAGTTCTAAGTTGCTTCTCTCCTTGATTAGTTTCCACCCATTGCTTCTTGTCCTGCCCCCAGGTGCTTTGGAGAATAGTTTGACTCCCTCTTCTTTGTGGCAACCCCTGAGATATTGGAAGGCTGCTATCATGTCTCCCCTAGTCCTTCTTTTTATTAAACTAGACATACCCAGTTCCTGCAACTGTTCTTCATATATTTTAGTCTCCAGTCCCCTAATCATCTTTGTTGCTCCTCTCTGCACTCTTTCCAGAGTCTCCACGCCTTTTCTACATCGTGGCGACCAAAACTGAATGCAGTATTCCAAGTGTGGCCTTACCAAGGCATTATAAAGTGCCTGCTACTGGTATAGCCGTACCGGGGATATACATGTTATGCAAACAGCCGGAAGCAGGCAAAATTTTAGGATATTTGGTTTAATTTCATAAATTGATTTATTTTTATTTTATTTTATTTACATTTATATCCCGCCCTTCTCCGCAGAGGACCCAGGGCGGCGTGACATGGGCATTAGGAACAATGAGAATTCAAAAACAGCAGAAGAAAAATTAATATTATTTTCCATGATCATTCCATTTAAGCTTCTGGAACTGGCAAAGAAAACATTCATTTTTTTTCATTTACCTCATTCTTCCTCAAGCCATCATTGCTTGGTACAAACAAGGTTGCTTTAATGGAGAGATTTGAGAGGTATTTCGTGAACTCTTGGCCTTTTCTTGAGGTATTTGAATAAGTGGAAATCTCCTGTGAAGATAGTAAATTGTGATAGTAAATCATTATGACATATATTCTGCTATGGTAAGAATCTTGCAAAATAATTCCTGAGAAAAGAAAAGAATGCACGATAAATGAATAATGCTTCAGGGATATTTTATGAAAACCTCAGATTCTTCTTGCATGCAAGGATCCAAAATGTATTTCTTAATGACACATATTTAAACAAATGAGTTGAATCAGGGTTGGCTTTTTCCTTTGGAAATGGAAATCTGTGCTTTTAAGGGCAGTTGCTGAAAGAACAATGGGAAAGGTGAGATCACTCTCATCTAGTAGAGTAGTAGAGTAAGACCTCTGAAAGAAGGCATATGTAGTCTGCACTTTCAGGTTGAAGCTTTCACTGATAACTATTTTACGCTGTTATACTATTGTAGGGGAGGCCAAAAAATCTTTTCAGAGCTTCCTTTTCTTCCTCTCCTCCTCCTTTTCCTCTTCCTCCTCCTCTTTGGAATTCAACCAGCAGTCTTGTCAGCCTGGAGGCAGAGCAGATCAAGAAATAACCCCATGGAAGACTATAGACGTATTTTATTTAGATTGGCTATAGCAACATAATCTTGTAAGATTGATTGTGTTCTCTACGAGTCCCAAGCAGAGTTATTGGGAAGTAAGAAGCATCAGCAAGCCTTCCAGAAATGGAGTCAAATTGCTGCCTTCTTGTTGCTATTGGTAGAATAAAATGAGCAGAGACCGGGCAGCCCAATGGATTGCAGGCTTGCAGAAAATGTATAAGGCATTTATTATAAGAAAACATAGGAAAAGTGGCCAGGTCTCTTCTGGCTCCAAGGATGTCATATTTTGCAGCTGAGGATCTCATGCCATCCGTAAGCTATAGGATATCAATTTGCATCTTGGATCACAGAACAGAAAAGGAAACCTGTTGTTCCATTCTCTCAGGAGGAAGTGTTACTGTTGTTAATCCATCCTGTAGTTGGATTTGACTGTTTCGAAACACTGATAAAAACAAAGGAATTTAAAGCGTCTGTCTATAAATGCAATGTCTTCTTGACCTTGAATGATAATGAGCCCATTAATAAAACCCCAGCATCCGACCATTACAATATTTTCAACTATAGTAACAGACTATTTATGTCACATTTATTGCTCCCCTTTAAACAACTGATTCAAATCATATTTTATTTTATTTTATTTATTTATTTTATTTATTTAGTTTGTCACTCATGTACAAGTTAACAGGAATAAGAATAAACATGTATAAGAACAAAGGAAATGGGTACAAATAAATGGGGACAGTAGGACAGGGAGGTTAGGCACGCTGGTATGCTTTTGCACACTCCTTACAGGCCTCTTAGGAATGATTCAAATTTCTTCCTTTGCTTTCTAGGGGGAAAAAAGATTTGCGTTTATTACTCACCAAGCGAAAGTTTGAAAATGTTGGGAAAGTAAAGAGGACTTGAAGTAAGTTTCCACTGCATGTAAATCCATCTCCCACATAACCAGTCTTACAAGTGCAATTGACATCTATAAAACAACAAAGAGAGTTTAGATAGGAAACTGAAATGGTTCAAGGACTTGAATATCTATAAGGAATGGAGCGGGGGGGGGGGGGCTTTACTCAGCTCCCAGGCCCACAAATAATTAATTTCCCTGCAATATGAATTACATAATTATATACTAGGACCTATGCCTATTAAAATGTTTACATATTGTTTCTCATTTTAAAAATGGCTTATAACTGTAATATGCTTAAATATAATAAGGTAAAGGTTCCCCTCGCACATATGTGCTAGTCGTTCCCAACTCTAGGGGATGGTGCTCATCTCCGTTTCAAAGCCAAAGAGCCAGCGCTGTCTGAAGATATCTCTGTGATCATATGGCCAGTATGACTAAATGCCGAAAGTGCACAGAATGCCTTCCCACCAAAGGTGGTTCCTATTTTTCTACTTGCATTTTTACCTGCTTTCAAACTGCTAGGTTGGCAGAAGCTGGGATAAGTAACGGGAGCTCACTCCGTTATGGGGCACTAGGGATTCGAATCGCTGACCTGCCGACCTTTCTGATTGACAAGCTCAGCGTCTTAGCTACTGAGCCACCGTGTCCCTTCTTTAAATACTATGTAAATTTGTAGATCTGATGCAAATCTGCCTGAGACTGCTACAATTAAAAAAGTGTCCAAGGTCTATAAAAACTTTAATTCAGACCTTGATGGGTTGAGCCTAGAGCCAAGATGGCAGATTCTGAGAATTCAAGCATTCTTTTATTTTTACCTTTGACTCTGTAACAGAAAACATCCCAGGTTTCAGACATGTTGATTCTGATTCCGTAATCAATAATGCCAACAACTCCTCCACCACATTTTGGGGCTGAGAAAGCTGTTGGATATGCAACTCTTCCATTAGCCAGCCAACCAGCAGCACACAGATGATATTTGGCCTGTAGTTAACATGTAAGGAATAAAATCATGAAGCAAAAGAAAATGGATAACTATCCTAAGTTAAATGGGTTCAGTTTTTAACTTTTATAAATTTGTACAGGGTTATTTAATTCGTTTTTAATTTTGTATGTATTGTCATGTTTTTAGTAGTTTTAATTTTTTCCTGTACACCGCCCAGAGTCCCCTTGGGGAGAGGGGGCAGTTTAGAAATCCAATAAATAAATAAATAAATAAATAAAGCTATGGGGCTTATCCGACATCTATCTATATACATAAAAATGTAACGAGTTTGTTCAAAATCGCTAATCTCTGAAAGTACTGCACCGATCGCTTCCAAATTTTCACACAACGTTCCTGTCAAATAAGGCACCAATGACTTCCTGTTCCGGCTTCTGGTGGCGACGGATGAACCTTGGGGTTCGTCCGCCATTTTGCTCTTTTTTCTGCCCCTAACGGGGCGGGGTGCCCCCCCTTTTTTTTCTGGGGGGGACCCTCCGTAGGGCTGGCTTGCCTGGACTGGTTCTGCCGGCGGCAGCTGGGGAACGGTCCTTGTCTTCGGTCCAGGTGGAAGAAGACATGCTGCGGGGGGCTTGGTTTCCTTCGCCAACGGAGGACGGCAACAAATAATGGATTCGGAGAGAACGGAGCGCTCGAGTCGGATGGCTTTGCCGGGGCTTGAGATGCGAGGCGGAGAGTAAGTGACTTTAAAACTTTTTTTTGCTGGCGGCTTGGACTGAGAGAGACGTGGAGGGGGGTGTTTGTTAAACCCCCCCTCGGATTTACAACAGCGGCGTTTAGAAATGGCTCCTCGTTGCGAGGAAGCGGATATTTTTCATCCGGACTTTTGCAGAACAAGTGAAAGTGCTTCGCGGCTTGTTTCTATACAATGTATCTAAGTCCGGCTTTATTGAAACAATTTCTTTTTTCATTCTCTCCTGCTGGCTGCCTGGCTGGGCGGTGGAAGATGGCTCCTCTTTGTTCCTGAATGGCTATTTCGCCAACATTTCTTTGTAATTTGGACTGTCTCTCTTTATTAATGGAATTTTTTTTTTGAATAATTGGTTCCTTCCCTGGAATACCTTCTCTTTTTTAACAATTGACTGTGGAAACTGTTTCTCTTCTGGGCTCTATAACTTGTTACAACTTTGAGCTGAACTTTTTTCTCCTGACTTGCTCCAGCAGCTGCACCCAAAAAATGCCATCTTAGTGGCACTGATTATAATAGCTCACCATGGCTTCAAAAAAACAACCAGAGAATTCGGGATTGGAACAAAGAATGACGGCGATGGAGGAAGCATTAAACTCCTTGGTGCTGGAAATTAAAGCGATGAGGAAAGACCAGTGTAGCTCTAAGCTTGAACTTTTGGAAACACAAAAAAAATTGATGGAGAACACACAGAAGACCGAGGAGCTGGAAGTGGGGTTGGCTGGGGCAAAGGGAGAACTTAAAAATGTCAACACTGAAATTGGAGATTTGTCTGGTCATATGTCTAGGATGGATTTTGAAAGAATGTCATATTTTTTAAGATTTCAGAACATTTTGGAGGAAACTGGTGAATGCCTTCCTGATCTCATGAGTACAATTTTAGCAGACTATTTACACAAACCTAAAGAGGAGATCAGGAGGGACATTGACCTAGTCTATAGAATTAACTCAACATATGCCAGGTTAAATGAAGTACCCAGAGAGATACATATTAAATTTGTTAGAAGGTCGACCAGGGAGGGAATTCTGAAGGCGCAGAGAGACGGGCCTTTAATTTACCAACAAAAGGAAGTCGCCATCTTGAAGCAGATCCCTAAAAAGATTAGAGAGGTGAGGAGGAAGTATTCCTTCTTATCTAAAAAATTGTTTAACCACGGGATTTGGTTTAAGTGGGCGATGCCAGAAGGGATGTTGGTGTTCTGGGAAGGAGGAAGAGTAAGGATTAAAACAGTTGCTGAGGCGGAAGCCTTTCTTAAAAAACATTCCTCTATCCTGGGGGAAGATCCAGGAGGGGCAGAGGGGGCCATGGCCCCGCCCACTGGGGGCCAGGGAGGAGAACAAGAAGACACAATTGCCAAGAGACTTAGATCTAAAAAATGACTTTATTTTTTATTAACATAGTATAATTCTTTGTCTGGATGCTTGTACATGATTGCCAGCATATAATTTAGAATGTATGATTTACGCATTTATCTTCACCTTGTTGTATTAATGAACAATGTATTACCAATGTCTTACCAAGCAGCCCGGAGGGGCCAACGACTTCGACGTGAAAGTTCTCAAAAAATTTTTTTGTATCACCTTACCCTACCCTATCCCAAAAATTTGTAAAACCAATAAAACTTTTGCAATACAAAAAAATAAGGCACCAATGATATATATATAGATTGTGTAGATGTCACACCTGTGCCAGGTAGACACAACAGAAATGTAAAAAATTATTTAAAAGGTAGGTAGATGGATACAGAGAAAGCAGTAGGCCACAGGTATTATGTCATCCTTTATGACATAAAATATTCTGTCCATAAGATAGGTAGGTAGGCAGCTATAGGGATAGAGAGAAGGAGGGAGAAATGCAGTAGGTAGGTAGGTAGGTAGGTAAGTAGGTAGAGGGATAGAGAGAGGAAGAAATACAGTATGTATGTATGTATGTAGGTAGGTAGGTAGGTAGGTAGGTAGGTATGTATGTAGGTAGGTAGGTAGGTAGGTAGGTAGAGGATAGAGAGGGAAAGGTAGAAATACGGTAGGTAGCTAGGTAGGTAGAGGGAGAAAGGGGGTAGGTAGGTAGGTTGGGGATTATACGGAGGTTGTGTATACGTGTTTGTGTGTGTAGGTGTAGATCTACATACAGATTGGTTGGCCATTTAACCAGACTGGGCCACAGCAACGCATGGCCGGGTATGGCTAGTAATAAATATTGGAAGATGAACTCCTTTCACTGGGAGACAATGAATATAGCAGTTCTACTCCATGAACATGCACATGAGGGTTACATTAGTGAGAATGCTATTGACCACAGACTTCTGTGATATTTATAGAACCCTGGACACATTCTTTGAAGCTTCAACAGGTTGGATGAGTCACAGCAACAATATGAAAGACAGATTGACTCATTTTCCAAATAGAACTTAGAATTCTATCCCAACTGTGGTTGGCAGACTGTGGCTATTACACACTGGCAATTTGTATTTTTCCACAGAACTCATATTTGTAGAAGAAATTTTTCAACCTGGATGTCTATGAAGTTTCTCAACCATCCAGGCCATGGTCATTCCAAAGATGGTGTTCAAAAGGCAACTTAATTTTTTGACACCCCCCCCCCCCCGAAATCATTTTGCTTCTCATCCAATATCTATGGAGACTCTCAATCATCCAGATCATGGTTGTCCCAAAAGAGCTTTTTCAAGAGGCAATAGGACTTTTTGCTTTTTCTTTTAAGACATTTCGCTTCTTCTGTTTCTTCAGAGCTGCAAAGCATCTTCAAAGAAAAGCCAGAAAGTCTAGTTGCCTCTTGAAAAAGCACTTGTGGGACATTCTCATCTCATGCATATTTTTCCTCTTGGCTAGGATGAATAAGCATTCTTACCTTCTGAGCGTATAAGAGTTGAGTGTATGTAGCTACTGTAGCACTTTCATCTTCACAAGTCTTATTTGCATCAGCAAAAGTCAATTTATACTGCCCCTTTGCAGAGCGTATGTGAAAAACACCAACTGTAGTATCTGCAAAGAAGAAAGATGCAAAAATATTTAGGGGTTTCTAGACATAATGATTTATAAAAAGCCGGAAAACATCAGATATAAATGGTGTTACTTTGTAAAGACAAGAAAATGAGGTATTTCCTTTGCACAATTGTATATTTCATACTAGCTTCGGTATATTCTGACAATATGATTATATAAAATGTTGAGTCTGTGTGATATCTCAAAACTTTATGCAGATAATACAGTAATTCATTAGTCTTGATATACTAGGGACTGATGCACACACTTGGTGCGTATTTAGACATGGTTGTATCACAGTCACATGTATCCATGTTGTAAACAAGGTGCAGATTCTACACCTCAATGTTATATTTTTGTTTTGAATATTTTTGGTAAATATGTATATGCACAAATTGAACTGTCATGAATAGTGTGGGAGTAGACCTGAGTTGTCAAAGTCACTACATTATTGTTTAAAAAATACTTATAAAGATTGAGTTATTTCATATTAGAACCACCACTTTACTGTAAAGAATTCTCAGATTCAGCATCATTAAGAAGCATAGACATATGCTTCTTCATAGCATAGACCTGGACAACCTAGAACTATGCTGCCTACGGTCGGACCTAAGCATAGGACACAAAATTGTCTGTTACAACATCCTACCTGTCAACGACCACTTCAGCTTCAACTGCTATAACGCACAGGCAAACAATAGATACAAACTCAATGTAAACCGCACCAAACTTGATTGCAGAAAATACAACTTCAGCAACAATGTGGTCCATGCCTGGAATGCACTACCCGACTCTGTTGTTACTTCCTAAAACCCCAAAACTTTAACCTTAAACTGTCTACTGTGGCCCTTACCCCATTCCTAAGAGGTCTGTAAGGGGCGTGCATAAGCACACCAGCATGCTACTGTTCCCATTTATTTGTATTCATTTCTTATGTATATAAGTGTACCTGCTTATACTTATATGTTTATATATTATATTCGTACTTAAACCTGTTTTCTCATACATGCTTGACAAACCAAAATAAATAAATAAAATAAATAAATATTTCTAAATTAGCAGACTGACCCTGGAAATGGAGGTCGGCACAATTAGCATCTGCATGGCACTGTCCATTGTCCTGTAAACATCTGTCTGTAGGCAGTTGATTTACTTCACAATCAATTCCATCCCCAATGTAGTTTTCTTTACATTCACATTTACGCTTATCCTGAAAGGAAATTTTAGTATAACTGAGTATATCAACTGACTTATAGATTTTGTGTCACAAGTCACTCGAGCTGACTTTAGACTTCTATTTAAAAACAAAAACTACATTTCAACCACTCATGATAATGTAAAATTTTGCAAAGCTTAAAAACAGTTTTTCTTTCATGAGTAAGTCTGTTATTTTGCTATAGATCTAGTTAAAGAATAGACAACCTGATGTCCATCAATAATCTTGGCTTCGGTCTCATGTTTATATTAGAGACCTTGTGCCAAAATCAAGGATGACCCTATTTGGATCATTCTCTATGACTCTCTAAAAGGTGATTAACTGGATGACTGTCTACAATAAACTAATTTTTCTCCAGGAAACTGTTGCATATGAGATAACTTCATTTGCAGGCATCTATGCATGCTTCTTTATATAAACAGGGAAACTAATTCTACCGCAATATTTAAATACATAATACTTACTGGCCCTGTCATTGTACAGAGAGCATGTTCATGACATCCACCATTGAGTCCGTCAGTACAAGGGTTAATAGCCATGCAGGCATAGCCATCTCCCTGGTATCCTTTCTGACATGTACAGTTGACTTTCACATCAGTTTGTACACATTTGGCATTCTTATGACATCCACCGTTGCTTTTCTTACAAAGCTGCTCAGCTGTGAAGTGCAAAAAAGCACAGATCAACCTCTATAATAAAGGGAGATTTACATCAGAGGGTCCATGGGACCTTGTGAGAAAAGTTTCCCACCATTTTAAGATAGGAAACATAATCAAATTTATAAATACACTTAACATCATTTAGCAAGCAAAGAAAACCTACAAACTCCTTTCAAAAACCAGAGGGGGGGGGGAAGATACCACCCATCAAAGGATTACCCATCCCTGTTCTGCACATGTCCCATCTGGTATAGAAAGCAAGTATGTCAGTTAAGTAGAAGATAACAGAAATAACAAAAGATAGAAATGCTTATATAACTTTCAACATTACATAGTTCATTCAAGAGGCATAAAACAGGATTTTTAAATTTTTAAATTTAAATTTTTATTATTTTAATCAGGGTTAGTTTGGGTTTTTTCCCACGTTTCGGCCAATATTTTAATTATGTCTTTTAAAAGCTTTCTTTTAACTTTTATATATTTGTTTTTATTTTGGCTGTACACTGCCCTGAGTCCTTCGGGAGTAGGGCGGTATAAAAAACCAATAAACTAAACTAAACTAAGCTAAGCTAAGCTAAGCTAAACTAAACTAAACTAAACTAAACTAAACTAAACGTAACTTTGAAGGAAGAGTTATTGTGTTTGAAGAGATTTAACCCTGATGATCAGAACTGCTAGTTCTAATGGTTAAACAAAATATTGTTCCGTAATAATAGGTGATCAGAGTACAGAACAGTTTTCACCTCAACGTCAGAGATGGTATTCAGTCAATTTGGACTGATTTGCTAGAAGCAGTAGGGAAATCACAGGTGGGCCTGCCCACCTGCCCTGGCTCTATGCCGTCCTATTTAGGCACATTTTTGAGGCCGGGCGCATGAGAGCAAAGCACATTCACGGATGGCTGGGCATATGCATGGAAGGGGTGCATGAGTCAAATTGATAGTAACAAAATGTGAATCCCACCGCTGCTCAACGTCTGCTTTTTTCGGTAAGAATCCACATGTGGCATGTGGTTTGTAGGTTACACTTTATAATCCAGCAGGTCAAGTAAACACAGTTTCTTTTCATTCAGAAAGTGTCTATACTCTTTCTTGAAAGCTGACCCACTAAAATTTATCTCACTAAAATACTTCTTTGTGGACCACATATAGTTAGTTTCATATTCTAGAATGTTCCATGGAAGAATGGGGAAAGAGTGGTGAGGAATAGGAGTTTATGAAGAAAGATTCCCATGGGAATGATAAAGATAAATGATAAAAATGCATTCCTCAATTTTGAGGAGCAGCTGATATTTATTTTGTGCTTATGATAATTTTTACCTGTACATGTAAGTCCATCCCCAGTATAATAAGGCTTACACTGACAAGTACCATCAGCACTACATACTGCATTGACGGAACAGCTGGGTGAGCATACTGGGGTTGAAGCTGTAAAGGAAAATTAAAAACCATAATTTAAATCCATGTTCTTCTCAGAATCTCAAATCTAACAGTAAAGAGTAAAACAGTGAAATAAATATTTTGAAAGATAAAAAGAATGGGCAGCCTTATTGCATCCATGATTACTGGCTAAATCAAATTCAAATAAATCAAATGCAATTGCAAGAGTTTGCTTTAATTATTGCTGTTTTGTCTTTGCTTCATATATTATTATGAATAGTTGTAGCTAATCATAAAAAGAAGGATTTTTTTTTGCTTCAAATATAGGTCTATTAGATCTAGCTGTAAAACCCTAAAAGACAATAAATAGCTGTGAGGGGAGAGATAAAACTCTCTTTACTACTATCTAGAGTTCATTAGGAATTTTCAGCACAGAGAAGTCATTTTCAAAGTGAATGAATTAAGTCCAAGTGTTATTTCTTGGTATGAGGCATCCATCTTACAACTGTTGTTTCTACTGGATATAAGTAGACAATAATCACTCTTATAAAAGGCCATTCCTTCAAAAGTTACTCAATAAAGCACAGAACTATCTGTCAAGAGAATATCTTAGGTAGGAAACAAGGTTGTAAAAAGGATTTGTGAGATAACATTGAGAATCATGAATCACAGGTTGCTCAATGTGTAAGTTGTTTAAAACCTGACATTTAAAATCAATTCATACTAGATTTGGTTGTTATGACATATAAACACAACAAATAAGTATTATTTGCATAAGTCAGAGTATCAAGACCGTAGCAGCTACTCACAACCAAAAATTGAGCTGCTCAAATTTTTCTCTAACCAGTTTTATTGAAAAGATAGGGACACTTGTGATACATACATCTGAGTAACTGAATATAGTAACCTTACTACCCAATTTATTTGAAAGATTTTCAAGGACGAACATTCTTGACCATCCCACTGATCTCCAGCTAATGCACTGGGAAGGTTGGCTATTTTTCCTGATGAAGGAAGAATATGCAGATAATCTACACTTTTGGATATTGTCTTTCTTGGGTTTTGATAAGCCAGTTGCATACAGCTTTTGTATTTGTTGTGCTACTACTTTTGTTTTGCACTTGCTCAAAGTATCAATGTTGTAATATACTGTAGATACATCATAAACCAGCCATTTCCAATCTATTAATTTGGGAAGTGCAACTTTCAGAATTATATTCTCTTGAGGATATCCAATTGGGAAATGCTGCCCTATTGTTGTTTAAATCTATCAATCTACCTATCCATCTACTTTAGGAAGCAATATGAGATTATCTCATAGTTCTTTAATATCAATAAAATATGAGAATAATATTGTTTTCTTTCAAGTTCCACACAAGAAATCAACATAGGAAAATAATTTAGCCATCTGATCAGTCAAAAAGACAAAAGCAAAATGAAATGTTCTCTACAAGCAACAGGTTGACATGATCAAATATTGTAGTCAGACCTAATTCCGTTTCACAGCGCTGTCCAGTCCATCCAGTTTCACAGAAACAATGTCCTGATCCAGAAATCCCTTCATCACACTGTCCATGTGCTGTACAATCACAGGCTATAGATAGAACATTATTAGATTATTAGGAGAATGATCCACATGGATGATTTAATTCATAAACTGGCCTTCAGCCTTAGGATCATTAGTTAGTCTTAAAAAAGGCAATTCTCCCAATAATTAGAAAATTAACAATGGTCTAGAACAGTGGTAGTCAACCTGGTCCCTACTGCCCACTAGTGGGCATTCCAGCTTTTATGGTGGGCAGTATGGATTTTGTCCGATACTGAACCACTTTTCTTTTTTAAATTTAATTGACTTCCCTTATAAATCACCATTACTGTAGAACTGGTGGGCGGTTAGAAAATTTTACTACTAACAGAGATACAAAAGTGGGCAGTAGGTATAAAAAGGTTGACTACCCCGATCTAGAATATGGCTTTGCACAAAGGGCTTATTATAATAGCAGTCTGTATTGCAGATTTCCTAGTCCCGCTGAGATGAATAAATGAAGCTTCCTTGTCCTGGATTGTAGGTTTTATTACTGTCTACTGATTCACATGAAGGCTGTCCTAAAACTCTAGAAAATAGAAAATACACTCTAGAAAACAGACTGTAGTGTAAAGGCAAATGTGATTCAGAGACATACAACCCACAGCCTAGGAATCAAAGTAAACTAAAATTAGCTTTTTCCAATACTGCATGGGAACTGCATAACAATTTAGAGAATCTTTGCGACAGAAATTCCTGTGAGCAGGTCAGAAATTTAAAATACAGAGAAAATTACTTATGCATAAAGCATTTTATAGTTTTTTTGTATATTTTTTTGGGGGGGGAACCCAAATACACAAGGAAAAAATGATAACAATATAGATATTTCAGTTCCTAAAAGCTGTCTAGACATTTCATTATTTTTGTTAAATTTTCATTTTATCATCCAGGTGACCCATGATATACAGGCTTACAAGCAATCTCTGACACAGGCATAGAGTAAATTTAGTTCAGCAGCATTCCTGCATTGTTTGTTTCAGATATGCTATGCATGATGGTTTGGATTAGAATAATTGAATTTAGTTCTCCCAGATTTAGGCTAGACATTTGATCCAATGAATCATGCAAGTACTCCTACACTGGCTCAATATTACAGTATATTTGTTATTTAACAATAAGTAACCTACTTTTGCATTCCAAGCCATATGTTCCTGGCATACAGAGCTCACATGCAGTCCCATTGAAGGCAGCATTACAAACGCATGCTCCTGTGCCAGCATAACCTTCATCACAGTATCCATGCTTATTGCATGGAGCTTCTGGACCTCCTGGGCAAGCTGAATAGGAGTAAGAGGCAATGAGTCAATTCTTACACATATAGATTTAGGGGGGAAATCCCATCTGTGCCCTCTAATAACACATTGGTATTTAGTTGCCATAATTCCTTGGTCCATGCTGACTGGCAATTCTATGGGCAGAAGTCCAAGATATCTGGAGACCACTAAGTTGGTGAAATCTATGTCAGTTAGGATTTCTAGTTCCACAGGAAGTGTCTCCATTTCCATACCCAGAATACCCATCCATCTTCCTTAGCAAAAGATCAAACTATTTTCAATTTCTATCAGGAAAATATAGAGAAACTAAAAATTGCACCAGCCTATTTTTCAGACATTTGTTGTTACTTGTGACGTCATGTCCAACCCATCACAACCCCATGGACAATATTCCTCCACTCCTTTTTCTGTCCTCTACCATCCCATGGAGTCCATTTAAGCTGATGACTACTGCTTCAGTGACTCCATCCAGACACTTCATTCTTTATCATCCCCTTCTTCTTTTGCCTTCAATCGTTCCCAGCATTAGGCTCTTCTCCAGTGAGTCCTTCCTTCTCACTAGGTGGCCAAAGTATTTGAGTTTCATCTTCAGGATCTGGCCTTCTAAAGGGCAGTTAGGGTTGATCTCTTCTAGGACTGACCTGTTTGTTCACCTTGCAGTCCAAGGGACTTGCAGGAATCTTCTCCAGCACCATAGTTCAAAGGCCTCAATTCTTTGGTGCTCAGCCTTCCTTATAGTCCCATTGCAACTGGGAAAACCATAGCCTTGACTATAAGCACTTTTTTTGGCAGGGTGATTTCTCTGCTTTTTAGTATGCCGTATAGCTTTGCTATGGATTTCCTCCCCAGGAGCAAGCATCTTTTAATTTCTTGACTGTAGTCCCCATCTGCGGTGATCTTGGAGTCCAGGAAAATAAAATGTGCCACTACCTCCATTTCTTCCCTATCCATTTGCCATAAATTGAGAATGCCTAGTGCAAAGATTTCAGACATTAAACATCTCAAAAGAGTATATCAAGAACTGAAGATCAAATACAACACACTAGGCAAAGTAATTTGCAATAATAGGACTGTCCTGCAATAAAATAGGGCAGTGTGGGACTATATTCATATTAACTGTTATAACCATCTATATTATCTTTGATGATGTTCCATTTTAATTCTTATCTCTTTACCCATTTTTGTCACTTTAGTAGTCTATTAGCATTCTAAAGCTACTAAGAATGTTCAATCTTTAACTTTTCTGCTTTTTTTGTACTTTTATAAGCCTCTTTTGCACTTCTATAAACTGGAGGCCACCATTGATCCTGCAGATATTTTCCTAATGGCAATTGGGGGGATGTCATTTTGGATACAAGGAATTTACATTCAGAGTGAGTTTGGTATTTGTATGTGAGGGCACCAACATTCTGAAATTATTTTAGAGAGTACAAATGAAGATATAATACAGGGCAAGCTTCAGTCCAGTCTGTAAAAAGCAGATAAGATGCCCACTGGAATCAAGATACATTTCATTTATAACAACATTATTTCTTGAGCTTAATTATAGGCATTAGCCCAATTAAAGGCAAGGAACGTTAATCCTTTCAGTTGCTTCAAAACTTAATTATACAGACAAGGAAGCAGAAACTCTTGATCTCAGATAATTCAATTCCCCTACTACAAAGCTCAATCAATTCAAAGAATTGAATCTGCTGAACAAAAATCTTCAACTAGTTTAATATTAGCTTTTCCAACCTGACCTGTTTAGATGTGTTACACTAGAATCCTGATTTTGTTTCACCAGCACCAGCAAACTGAATGAGGATGAAAGGAATTGCAATGCAACATAATCAAGGAACATCACTTTGGGGATGGCTGATCTAAATAAAGTGATCTAAGACAAACAACTTTTTAAAAAGAAAGATGATTTGGCTATTGCCAACTTAAGTTTCTACAAGTTTCTTTTGGTTCAGTGCCTCCACTACTCAAACACCTACTCCATTTTTGAAACATACTGAAAATCCTCTAAAACTTACTTCAATGTATGATAATGGGGAAAAAAATATACCAGGAGTAACAATTTTTCATTTTATTAGTTTTTTAAAAAAAATATACCATCTGTCGTTATCATATGCTACATGATTGGCACACCAGTTTTTCTGCTTAAAGATCAAAATAAACATTGTGTGGGAGAAATGTTGTAAGATATTTCAGGTTTTTTCCTTAGACAGTGAAAGAAGAATCCAGTTTTCACCAGAACAGTGGACCAATATTTCCCTTGTTTTTTTCTGGATATGAATTATGTCCACTCATAAGCCTGCTAAAAACCCTATGTAGATATCCATAGTCCTTCATCAAAGTTCAAGTATTTAAGATTGCAGAGACTGACCTTGGCATTTATTTCCAAAGAATCCTTTGCAGCACTGTGGTATCCTCAATGCCAAAGAGCAACTTCTTCGACAGCCCGGCCGGGTCATATGGTGGCCGATGGTATATTCACATGGCAGCTTGTCTCCCTTATGATTTTGTATATGGAAATAGGAAAACAAACTAACCAACCAGGGTATTAACAGGCATAAGCATCTCATAAGGCATAAGCATCTTTGTCTGACCGTTGGCATGAATTCCAACCTACTATATATAAATAATGGTAAGTGCTGACTTTGTTAATAAGGAGACACCAGTTTAGTGGTTAAGGTGTTGGACTAGGGATAAGGACCCAGATTCTAGGACTGCATGGAAGCCAGCTAAGTAAACATGAGTTCTCAACTCTCTCAACCCTAATGAGGGTCAGCCTGTGCAACAAACTGGCTGGCTACTCCTCATTGGATGAGACACTGATAGTTCCTCAATCTCCTTGTGAACTATGTGACCCCAGTTAAAACAAGCTGACCTTGGAACCAAATGGGATAAAGCTAAGAAAAGTAACAACTTAGTCCAGTTACAGCGAACCTTTTTGGCAACGAGAGCAGCTAGCTGGTGTGCATGAGTGCAGCGGCCAGCTGCTCTTCTGGGTTCCGTTGCATGCATGTGTGCCAGCCATTTGCACGCTGGAACCCAGAAGCAAGCAACTGTCCATGCGCATGTGTGCTGAGCCAGCTTTCCTGCACATGACGGAACCCAGAAGAGCAGCTGGTGATGGCACGTGTGCCCCCAGAGAGGGCTTTACATTTACCATCATGGACTTAGTTTTTTGCACACTCTGATTTGTTCAGAGCAACAAGGTAGTATGCTTTTTCTTCTTCTTCAACACTTTCAACATCCTAGGGCTACAGAAGATTGGATAATAAAGTCATAATGGTTTACAAATAACGCCCCCCCCCCCTCAGATTTCATGATTATTTGGGGAGGATTTGTGTGGTGATTTATTTGTTTATTTTTTGGCCTTTAAGCTACACTAATCCTATGTGAAGGCATATAAAACATCTTATGTCTCCCTGATCATCTTCACATATACGAGTAGATATTTACCACCAATATTTGGTGATTTATCAGAAAATTTGGAAATATAGCAAAGAAATAGAAATTGGGGAGTTTGTTTCACTTTCTCTGAACCCTTTAAAAAATCAGTTGATTATTTGAAAATTGAGTGAAAAAAATGTACAGTCATAATTACCGTTATTTTACTTCCACTAGGACACTGAGGGGTCCTGAAACAGTTGACACAATCTCCCTATTGAGAAAGGAAAGCACATGCTTTAGACCAAATGCTTAAAATAACACCATTTTTTAAAAGCACATACTTCCTTATGCATACAAAGAAAATGCCTTAATGCATGAGCTACATAACCCAGCATTGTGAAATAACAGCAGACATAATTTCCCCTTATTTTTGCAATCATGCTCTTGCGTGGAAAGATGTAGTGATTTCCATATGCCAATATAGAATCTAGATCTTGCTATTTGCAAAAGATCCATAAAATCAGCATATTTGTTTTACCGGCTTTGCTCATGTTAAGACTGTATGGAATACACAAATCACTGTCACAGAAATACAAGAAGAGTTGACAAGGTAAAAACACAGCTCCCTATCCTGATGAGGCTTCAATGCTTTTGGTTGAATTTGGCAGAATCTGTGCTTCTTGAACCCACAAGGAAGCTCAAATGCATAATGGAATTTTTTTCAAAAAGCAAGTCCAGTAAACAAGATAAATGAAGATGAAGAAAGCAATACACTTCATCAAGTTGTATTTATAATAGGATCTAATACCACTGATTCATAATGCTTTCCATTTTCATATATAAGACAATTATTCTTGCTATGAGCCATAGTGGCGCAGTAGTGAGGGTGCAGTACTGCAGGCTACTTCTTCTGACTGCCAGCTGCCTGCAATTTGGCAATTCAAATCTCACCAGGATCAAGGTTGACTCAGCCTTCCATCCTTCCAAGGTGGGTAAAATGAGGACCCAGATTGTTGGGGGCAATTTTCTCTTAAATCTGTAAACTTAGAGAGGGCTGTAAAGCACTGTAAAGTGATATATAAGTCTAAGTGCTATTGCTATTGCTAGGCCACAGTAACAGCTAGCATATTGGCTACTTAAATGCTGTTGTTTTTTAAATTACAAAACAACTAGGAAGGACCAAATGACATAAGAAATGTCAGAACTACTTTAACCCTTGGTCTAAATATGACCATCCATATAGCAATGAGAGCAAGTTTGGTATAGAGATGAAAGACACCAAATGGAAGACTTCCAGGATGACCTTAAGCCTGAAACCAGCTGTCACTCTTACTCAATTTTGGAAGTAGGCATTGACCAACTACTTTCAGAAATCTTGCCAAGGACTTCTGGGGGGGGGGGGAATGGAGGTCTGAAAATGGCCCCATTAAAAGCAGAGCCAGAAATGTGCCAAACAATGAAGAGCCAGATTGTAGATCGGCTCCTCAAATCTCCCTGAATAAGGAGAGGAGATGTCCACAAGCATTCCAGACATTTGGTCCTAAACAAGGAAACAGCAAGACAGAAGTCTCTGGTTGGTTTAGAGCACTGGAAGAGTTGGAAGGGCTGGGATTCAGCTGGTTTGGAATGGTTTTGGTGAACTGGATGTTAATTTTAATCTGTTTCACCAAACTGGTAGTTAAAAGAACCAGCTGACTCCGCCCACCCTGCCCCTCCCCTCCCAGGAGTCTCCACACAACCTGTTTATCATGCCTGGTAAGTGCAGGGTCTGCGTAGAGCAGGGGTGTCCAAACTTGGGAACTTTAAGACTTTTGGACTTCAACTCCCAGAATTCCCCAGCCAGCATAGCTGGCTGGGGAATTCTGGGAGTTGAAGTCCACAAGTCTTAAAGTTCCCAAGTTTGGACACCCCTGGCGTAGAGGCTCTGGGAGGTAGAAAATTTGGGCCTATCAGAAATACCAGAAGACTGGGAATGGGCCCATTTCCGGCCTGTGGAGGGCCTCCAGAACCTGGAGGAGGCCATTTTCACCCTACCAGAGGCTTGAAGAAAGCCTCTGAAGCCTGGGGAGGGCAAAATATGGGCCTACAGGAAGTCTGGAAATGGATCAGTTTCTGGCCTCTAGAGGAGGAGCCTAGGGGAGGCTGTTTTTGCCCTCTCTGAGGCTCAAGGAAAGCCCCCCCCCCACCGGGGTGCAGGAAGCCAACTAGGCCAGCCCCCCATGGCCACGCCCACCCAGCAACCGGGCAGAGAACCGGTTGCTAACATTTTTCAATCCCACCCCTGAATAGCCATCCTGCTGAAACTGCAATTGGTGCCTTTAAAAGGACAGTAACTCCACATGCTTCCTTTTCTAATTACATCTGGAAATTGGTTGTTAATTGCTTTATAACTATTATAATTACTTTTGGATCACCAAGTCTGGAAACACCAGGCAAGTTCTCCCTACAATCCTTAATGAAAGAAAAAATTAACTATAAGCTCTTATGAACTTAAAAAAAAAACAGCACAAAGCTAATTAAGACTTTAATTTCAGAAACTTATACCTGGATTAAGCATCCAGATAAATTTGTAATAGGCTTGTGGCATTAATTGTAAAGAATGCTTCCTGTGAGAAAGGCAATTCATTTTGGATTTTTCTAAGAGACAGTAGAAATAACCAATTTTAAAAATTGGGCACTAGAGGGTACCAAATATTTTAATTAAAGAAGAATATATAAATATAATCTAATGAATCCCACCACCTCAATGAGTAATAAATAGATAAGCCTATGCTTATACATACATAGGGTATTCCAGAAATAATAGGGCAGCTACTGAAATAAGTGCCAATGACACCATGTTGATATTGTTATTATCTTCATTTTAATTATTACATTTTACACTTATATTTGTGCAACACTAATAATTTCTCTTTGAATAATTGTTTAATTAAAAAAATTAATAATACTTTCAGATTTGGAGTTCTTAAATGGTTGTGGGACAGGATGGTTGGGTGGTTGGATGGATGGATAGATAGCAAGCAAGCAAGCAACTGCATAAGATTCATGTGCTATCTGGAATGGCAACAACATTTCATTAGAAGGACTGACCGGAAATTCAGTTGTCATAAAAGTGTCACAACGACCACCAAGGATGGGATCAGTTAACATGCAATCAATCCCATAAGCAATGCCACCATCAAATTCTAGATGCGTTTGTATTATCTTGCATCTCCTTTCATTAAGGAACAATTCACCCTAAAAATAGATATAAATTCATGTTGATATTAAGAAAAAATATATGACATGGTTAGGGAAAAAGATTAAACTAGTCAACCTGTTACTTTTCTTACTTCTGGATAAACTTCCATAATCTTAGCCAGCATGGTTTATGGTAAAAAGCTTATATATACATATTTCTCCATCATACAATTCTGTTTTAAATAACTTTATGTAAAGCACCAAAAAGGAATAAAAAATATTGAGAATAAGAAATCAGCCTTTCCTTGACTTAACAACTACCATATAATGGAACCTGCCCATTAGGATAATAAATCATGATGGTCATAAAGAAGATTATCATGTGATTAAACCCAATTTTATGATCTGTATTGCAGTGATCATAAAAGGACTACCATGATCGTAAAGTGAATGCCATGGTCATTAAGCGAATCCATTGTTCTCTACTGGAAATAAAATGGTAAAAAATGTAGTAAATCACATTTATGTCAAAGTATGTTGGTCTCTATTTTTTCCTTCATGCTGCTAAATGTAGAATGAAAATATTTGATGGTCCTTTCTACTTATTTGAAACTGCCATTTATTTATGATGCTGTACAATGGTTAGCATAATAAAAATATGGATCAACTTCAGAGGTGAATTGCTCCCTGTTCAGTCCAGATTGGGCGAACCGGTAGTGGCGGTGGGAGGCTCCGCCCACCCACCTGGAGACTTCTGTGCATGTGCAGAAGCGTTGCACATGCGCATGAGCGAACTGGTAGGGCTGGGATTTGCAACCCACCTCTGATCAACTTATTTAAAAATGAGAAACGCTCACAGCATTGGTGTCTTCATCACCACATTTCACACTCAGATCTGAACCTTGAAGTGTTTGCAATGAATCTGAGCTTGGAAGGTCATAAGCTAAAATCTGTGGAAGACACAGGGAAAAGATGGAGGAAATTCAAGTTTAGAATACAAAAGTTCTGTTGTGCCCATTTTATGAATTTAAAAATAAATTTGCAAATTTTATAAATTGAGACCTGAGAACTCCTTACCTTAGTGCTCCCAACAACATGGAATTTCAAGAGCTGTAGCAGTTTGTCTTTGTTTGACATTTTGAATAATTCATCTTGCTGTTCCTTTGGCAGAGCTCTGATTACTTTGTCAGTGGGCCAGAACAAAGTGATTGGCTTATGAAGAGGATCATTAATAAGATTTATCAGTCCTGACTTCTAAAAAAGGACAAAGAAGACATCTGATTTTCTTTCCCAAAACAATGTGCATGTCATCTAGCAAGCAAACAGTGAAAAAATGAATGTGGTTCTTTTTGACATCTACAGTCAATTAAGGCATATCTACCATGCAGACTGATTTGAGTCGAATTATAATTTTGAACTCTAAGTCAACCATGTAGACAAGGGGTGTCAAACTCAAGGTCTGCGGGCCATACCTGGCCCGCAGGGTGCTTACATCTGGCCTGTGGGCTTGCCCTAAGAAACAGTGAAGGACTGGCCCATGGTGCCTCTGCCCGCAAAAATGGAGCTCGGAAGAGCTGTGTGCGGCCCTCCAGGACTCCGTTTTCAGCTATGATGGCCTCCTGCAACTTTCTGCCAGAGAAAACAGAGCTTGGGGAGGCGGTGCCCGGCCCACCCAGACTCTGTTTTCAGCCGTGATGATTCCTGTCCCCCTCTGCCAGCAAAAATGGAGCCTGGGGAGGCCATCCCCCCATCCTTCCCCACCAAGGTCAAGCACAACCCCGATGCAGCTCTGAATGAAATTGAGTTTGACACCCTTGATGTAGACTTACTTCTATCAGGTTGTAGAACATGATGTGCTCATTGTTTGCTGCAACAGTTTTGAGGTTTTCCTAGGAAGAAAAGAAATACTTGGCTCAATTTACTTATTTAGGAAATAGAAATTCATGATGAGAAATATTGTCAGCACACTAATGCAACAAAAAAATGCAATGCTGTTTTCAGAAATATATCACAGGAAATATTTTTGGTTGTAGGGGCTTCATTATGTATCTTAACAGAAGTGGGAAATGGGAGCAGTTGCTTTTCCAGATTCCCAAGAAAAGGAATGGAATATGCATACTGTACTACTTGTTCTGAGAATAATATGTAGATATAATTCTAATACATAGTACTAACTTGGGGAGACAATGGAGGACAGGAGAGCCTGCTGCGTTATAGTCCATGGAGTCACAGAGAGTCAGACACAAGTTAGCAATTGAATAAAAATAACACACACTCTTAACTGGTGCAGTGGGTTGCATTTTAGTGAAAACAGGAATTGATTTTTGAAGCCAAAAGGCTGTGAAGACGTATCTTTTTCTACCAGCATCAAACTGTTCTTGATTTTATCTGGAGTTTCTGCACTACCTATTAATCTTGATAGTTTATATTCAGTTTACATGCTGAAAATAGTAGTTGTTAGAGTCTGACAATGAAGAAAGATTCTCACTGTCATGTCTTTATTGTCATTGTACTAAAATTACAATGAAATTGTATGAAATATGACACTGAGATCCAAAATGCTAGATGAAGAAGTATTGGCCTGGTGTGTGTGTGTGTTTGTGTGTCTTAACACACAGTTTCAGTAGTTATTTCAGCAGTTAAATCCTAGTCCATGGGATTTAATATCCATAGCAGTTTTGTTTGTGACTGCATTGGTTACCCAAACTATGAATGATAATCTTTGTTATTGAACATCCTGGTTTATAATCTGGATTACCAGATGTCTTTTTCTCTCAAGGCATGTGATTCTTACTAACTCAGCCTTTTGCTGATTAATGTGCATACAAAGACAGTGTATAAATTTGATGAATAAACAAAATAAAATAAATAATATGTACATTTGTGTGTGTAAGCAGCAAATACATGTCTGTTTTATATAGTTAACCTAAATCATAAACTGATAATTTATCAGTGTTTTCTTGAGGAAGCTTTTTTCAAAATTCATGTTCCACATTACTTAATTAACATTTTAATTCTATTCCAAAAGGTTCATTTGTTAGCAGCAAACAATTATTGTGATCCATTAGCCAGCAGCTTTTAATTAGTTGATAATTTCAATGCATATGGAGCAGACCTTTACTGGTTTTCCTTCTCTCAAAGGAAATTCTTGTGTCTTCGGTGGAGCCAGGACCTTATCTATGATATGGATTACTCCATTTTTAGTGATTATATCACTGGTCAGTATCTTTGCTTTGCCATTCAAAAAGACCGTGTTCTAAAAAAAATAAAAATGTACAGTATGAAATAACAAAGATTTCCTGCAATCTTTTTCTATATAAATAAAAATTTAAAATAGTTTGTGCAAAATCGTTAATCTCAGAAAGTACTGCACCGATCACCACCCAATTTTCACACAATGTTGCTAAGAAAGGGAGTAACAATCATACGTACAGTTTGTGTGCCTGGCACACATGTGCCATGTGCAAGCAGCACAAAGGTAAAAATACCACACTTCTCAGTTATTTTTCTCCCTTAAGCTCCTCCCACCCGGCTGCTTCTTATTATGCATCAAGCACACGCCCCTCACATTTCCAACTGTCATTTCCTCAGCAACCAAATAAGCCTCCAACGTTCCCTCACACATGGCACACTCCCATGTGGCCCATTTTTGGTCCCAGGAGGTTGTATGGATGCCTGTGAGGCCCAAAACTAGGCACAGGGGGTGGGCACACTCAGAGGTGGCCCATTTTTGATCCCAGGAGGCTGTGTGGATGCCTACTAGGCCCAAAAATAGGCATGGGGGGAGGCACACTCCCATGTGGCCCATTTTTGGTCCCAGGTAGGTAGGTAGAGGGAGAGAGAGAGAGAGAGAAAGAGAGGGAGAAATACAGTAGGTAGGTAGGGAAGTAGGTAGGTGGATAAAGAGAGGGAGAAATACAGTAGGTAGGTAGGTAGAGGGAAAGAGAGAGAGAGGGAAAATATAGTAGGTAGGTAGGTAGGTAGGTAGATAGGTAGGTAGAGGGATAGAGAGAGAGAGAAATACAGTAGGTAGGTACATAGAGGGATAGAGAGAGAGAGGGAAAAATACAGTAGGTAGGTAGGTAGGTAGGTAGAGGGAGAGAGGAAGAAATACAGTAGGTAGGTAGGTTGGGGGTTATACGGTGGTTGCGTGTACGTGTTTGTGTGTGCAGGTGTAGATCTACACACAGCTTGGTTGGCCATTTAACCAGACTGGGCCACAGCAACGCGTGGCCAGGTACAGCTAGTGCTGAAATAAAGCGAGGTAAACAGTTTTATTGCTGATTAAACAATTAAAGGAGAAACCACTTTTCCTTTCAGTGCTATGCACAGTGCTGCTCAGCATGCTTGCCAGGAGGAAAGCGCAAGTAAACATAGCATTCATTACAAGCAGGATTACACATTTGAACAAGTGTTGCTGTATTGAATGGGTTCAGTTTAAATGCACAGGAGCTGTTCTTGCATCTGAACCGTATACATTGATTACAGATAGAGGTTGTGAGAAGATATCTGTGCATTATGACTGATCAGAAAAGGCAACTTATTAACATACTGATTCAGGAAGGTCTAAAAACCTTCTAAAAACCCACGATATTCCCAAAGCCAATATAAGAGAGTGGGATGGCGATACAACATTTTAGTATTAGTATTTAGCATTGAGCCATGGTGGCGCAGTGGTTAGAGTGCAGTACTGCAGACTACTTCTGCTTATTGCCGGCTGCCTGCAATTTGGCAGTTCAAATCTCATCAGGCTGAAGGTTGACTCAGCCTTCCATCCTTGTGAGGTGGGTAAAATGAGGACCCAGATTGTTGGAGGAAATATGCTGACTCTGTAAACTGCTTAGAGAGGGCTCTAAAGCACTATAAAGCGTATATAAGTTTAAATGCTATTGCTATTAGAATTATAGGAACTTAGGTGTTTCAGAAGATTTAGCAGATCAAAAACTGCACAATTCTAAGACCGAGGCACAAAAACTATGACCGAACGACATGTTACACAAAGTTGAAAATGATTGAATGTTTTTACTTGTTTTTTATGTTGAAAATAAAAATTTATACCAAAAAAAATTTGTTTTTTAAAAACCTGCACAATTCTATCCAGAAAGGATCCCCTTTGCAAGCTTTTGTGATATGGTATCTCTGGTATCTGCAAGCAATAAACCATAATTTCAAGTTTTTAATTTTACATGTAATAATTTCAATATTGCATCTTATCCTTGGAAAATCCAATGAAGGTGTAGTTAAACACTCAGTTGATGAAAATTAGTTACCTGTGCAAATGTGATCTTGAGTGGTTCTCCTTGGAGTGTGATGACAGTTTTATCTGAAGTCAGATCATTATACAGCAATCCTGCACATGATACAATATGATAACGCAGAATCTGGGGCAACACACCTTTGGAAGCCCAATTGGTAATCTTGAAAAAGAATTGTTCAGAAATGATTTACTGTATTAAAGTGACAGGAAGCAAAGAATGAACAATTACATTTTGACTTTGCCATTATATTATTGTGCTCTAACCTCATAGAACTTTCCTAAGTGATTCTAAATGAGAGACTAGGATTTCACATTGGACTCTTCTGCAGGGTGTTCTGTTCCTTGTTTAATTGAAACCTATTGGAAGCAGCTTCATAGAGAGACTGCAAAATTTATGACCACTGAACTGTGCTGACTGTCCCGTCTAACATCGAAATCTTTTTGTATACTTACTTGTACTTCAGTTAGAATAGCTTCATTCAATGGGGCAAAAACAGTGAAGGGGCCTGTCCCTTCAATATCTTTAAGCGAAGCATCCTATAATAGTGAAAAACAAAATGCACATTTTAGTCAATATATACAGTATTTTAGGCACCTTTAAATCTCTCAGAAGGCTATTGAATCTGAAAAAAAAAATTCTTAAAAATGCTTTCTACAATTCAAGACACTGGGAAGGGATGGCTTATGACTTTCTTACCATTAGCTTCCCATAAAACCGAGTAGTATTGACCTCCTTTGAAAGTTCCTGTCATAATAATAACAATAAAAAAATTAAAATAATAAAATGGTACTCAGTAACACTGAACATGTAAATATATAAAATTATTTCTACATTGAAGACAGAAGCAGCTAGATCTGAGTTATGTTCTAAACTAGAAACTGATGTTTTAGCATCCACACAATTCTCTCTATGGATCAAGATGTCTTAAGGCTTGTTGGGTATAAAGTGCTGCTAGGAGCCTAGTGACCCTGCTAGAAAATGGATAAAATGGCTTTAATAAACCTTTTAGATGGCTTTGTTGCGTTGGGTTATGAAGAACCTAGCTAACATTACTGCTCTGGCATACCATTACTGTATTACAGGGGTGTCAAACTTGTGGCTCGCAGGCCGGATGTGTCATGTGCTGGCCACCCCCATCCCCAGTTTAGGAGAAAAAAAGTAAGGAAAAAAAAAAGAAAAAAAGTTGTGATACATCACATGATGACAATGCGACGATATGAGTTTGACACCCCTACTGTATTACATTACATTGACAGAATTGATAGTTATCCCTGTGTGCGTGCAATTTTATTATTTAAGTATATTGAAATCCAATGCTTCTTGTTTTTCTTAAACAAGGAGATGAGGATTATTTGCATTAGAAATGCATACTAAAAATTAAAGACTTTTGGTTACAAAATATTTTTGAAAATAAATAGATAAATAGCAACCATGATTTCCATTTGCCCATGCAGGCTGATACCAAGCCAACGTGCAATTGTCCTCAATGTTTCTCATCTAGAGGACCCCTGGATCTATAGATTTGGGCTCCAAGATCTAGGCTTAAGCTGCCCTCTAAGGGTGTAATTATAACTGGTCAATTGCTAATGTGCTTTCTTGTGATAGCTCACCCATACTCTGGTGTCATTTGGCCTGTTGGTACTGAGCACAAAAACTAATCACAAATAAGCAGCAGGAAAGATATCTCACCAGAGAAATTCTACCTCTGCAAAGAAACCCATCTCCAATGTAATTGGGTTTACAGCTGCAAGTCCTTTCTGGTAAAGTATAATTGCAAATGGCATTTTTTGAACATCCACCGTTATTCTGATAAAGAGAGAAGCAAGGAACATTAGCTAAAATATACTTTGTCTCAATAAATTTCAGTACAAAGTTCAACGTATAAACTAAGGGGAAGAAACGAAGGATGCAAAGGAGAGGATGGTAGAAAGAGTGAGGGCTGGATCCTTCCTTCCAAGGATCCTTTAGGGATGCCTTCACCATCAAACAAACAGGGAGGCAGCAGAGAAACAAATTTGAGACAAGGGCTGGGGGAAAGTAGAACAAAGCACACAGCTGCTTGCAGGAGGAACACTTAGACTAGAACATTTCTGCTGGACGCTTCTCCTGTGTATAGCATGCCACCCTGTGGAATTGTTTTGCTTAAGAAAAGCATGATGGAGGGAAAACAAAAATGAAGTTGTAGCACTCCAAAAAGTAAAAAAAAAAAGACAGTAAGACAATTCATTTCAGCTGCATTAGCATCAGAATCAAATTCCTGACCTTATTTTAGTGAATCCTAGCTTCAGCTTGAGTAAATTCAGCAGGATTTCTCACTTCTCCTTACAGTTTGTATAATGAGACAATCAGGAGCTAAAAAAAGCTGTCAGTTCTTGATTTGTATTACAGATTGTTGCTTGAACTGTGAAGGACGGGTATGAAGCCCATGGCCAGTCAAAGTCTAGACTCACCACTGTGCAGGGACTGATGAAAATACATGTTTTCCCATCTCCAGAATATCCAGTCATACAGTTACATGCTGCCTGTCAGAATAAGGAAATAATCTGGGTTAAAATATAGAGAAGGATAGCATTTTATTTCCTGATCCATGGAAGTCCTTGTGATAACTTTCTCCTGTTTGGTTTCTCTTGGGCATTAAGACTCTGTTTTCAGTTTTTCTCCCTACTTGTGCTATTATTCAGAGCTCCAAATGATCAATTATATCTGACCTACTAGTTATGTATTTATATAGTCCACCTGGTTCAGCACAAATCATATATTTTGGTATCATATTTCTTTATTCATCATTTCTTATATGATCCTAGGCTCAGTTTTTGACATTTCCAGTCAGATCTGATCCCTGGAAGCAAACAAGCTGTTGGCATGAAAAGATAAGGAAGCACTGTCAATCATAAGCAAGAACACCAGGCGAAATGAATAAGTGCCCTAACTCAGTTGAGTTGCATTGAATTATATTGTCAAACTGTAGCCTGTGATTTGCCACTATTTTATATTTTATTTATTTGTACATCAAATTTGAAGATGGTCCATCTCACTCACAGAGTGACTTATTGCTACATGCAGTATAAAGCACAATTAATAGAAAATGGGAATACTATTTTACCTTGTTGGGTCCAGTGTGAGTGCACTCTGCATTTTTAGCACATCCTCCATTATTTTCCAGGCAGGGGTTAATTTCTTTGGGATACAGGAAAAAAAGAGGAGAAAACCCCATTTAACTTTCATAAAACGTAGATTAAATGAGGGATAATTTATTGTAATTATTTTTGCTGTTTTGCTTATCACAGCTTCTTTTGCTTATCACAGTTTCAGTCACAAATTGACTTCCATGGACCTTATTTCATACTTAAGTGGTCAGTAGAGGGGGCATGCATAAGTACACTAATATACCTATTGTCCCTGTCATTGTATTTTTATTCTCCTATTCATGTTCTCGTTTTTGATTGACAAATTCCAATAAATAAATAAATCTACCATTCTAATACCTCTAAGGCAGTGGTGTCAAACTCACTGGGGGCTGGATCCAGCCCGAGGGGTGCCTAGGTCTGGTCCACAAGGCACTCTAGAAACAGCAAAGGATTGACTTGCAGAGCGTCTGCCAGAGAAAATGGAGGTTGGGAGCCCATTATCGTTGGCAGAGCTCTCGGGCCACCATAGACACTCTCAACATGAGTGACATTGAGTTAGCCACGCCCATCTTGGCTATGCCCACTCCAGCCCTCTGAGGTCAAACACAATCCTGATGTGGCCCTTAATGAAATCAAGTTTGACACCCTGGCTCTAAGGCAGTGCTTCTCAATTATTTTCTGTCATGCCCCCCTAGGAAGAAGAAAACATTTCGCGCCCCCCGCGCGACTGTAAATAGTATCATTTGTCTATAAAATTGTTATAAGTACACCTCTGCCGAGGTCAAACGCGCCCCCCTTTACGGAGCCTCGCGCCCCCCCTGGGGGGCCCGCCCCACTATTTGAGAAGCACTGCTCTAAGGGATATGAAGTTGAGAAAAGATGTTCCCATGTGTTGTCAGCTTGCCAGTTGGCTCATAAATACCATGTCTGTATATGTATATGTATATAAGTAAACATATGCAATAAAGAGATTGCATAGCACATAGCATATTTACTGATAAAAAGTGATTTTGCTAATTTATAGCAAAATCACCAACAAAAATATGTGTGCTGTCCCTTTAACTTATAAATTTCAATTTCAGTTAACAAAAACTGAAACGAGATATTTGCAGAGGAGCTGCTAATTGTAAATAAATGGTAAGAGAGGGAAGGGAGGGAGGGAAAGGAAGGAGGGTGGAAGGAAAGAAGGAAGGAAGGAAGGGAGGAAGGAGGGAAGGAAGGAAGGGAGGAAGGAAGGAAGGAAGGAAGGAAGGAAGGAAGGAAGGAAGGAGCAGACTTTGTCGTGTTAATCAGATGGAGTAAATTCAGATCTTGGAAAAGTGCAAAATATGGTAGCACTTACCAAAGCAGGCAATTCCATCGCCAGAGTAACCTGTTCTGCAAGCACATACTCGTTGTCCTGGAGTGGTACGTCTACATTCTGCTTTGGTAGAGCAACCCCCATTGTTGTTCTCACATGCATTAATAGCTGGAAGAGCATGCAGAATCGAAGTTATGTTGCAATGCTTGCACCACTTAAATTCCTTTACTTCAAAGCAAATTTAAGTAGGTCAAATTTAAATTTAATTTTACCAAAAAATGTCTGCATAGCAAGTATAAGGTACCTCTGTTATATAAATGTGGACACGCACTTGTGCGATGCCTTATATGTATACCTAAAATAAAAGTTGCCATAGATGGCAGGCCATTTCTTAACCAATCAGAATATCCCAGAAATTGTGGAATGTTATCTATATAGGAAAACTAATTGACAGGAGACCCCAAAGGACAGGTTTATTGGGAGGTGTTAGATGGGATCCCTTTGGGTGGGCAAAGAATTTGTTATAAGCTTTGTACATTTAAAAATAAATCATTTTAAAGAGACAAATGAATTAGCTACAGGCATGAATCCCTCTCTCAGGAAATAAGACGTGGGATTGGTTGTCTGTAAGGATGCCTATTGCTTCCTCTAGTTTTGAATTTTATTTGAATTTTATTGAATTTTTATGCCACACCTTCTCCCTAGCGGGACTCAGGGAGGTGTACAGGCAACAGTAAAAGACAATCAGTATAAATTTAATGATAAAAACAAGTAAAATGCTATTAAAAATATATTAAAAAAGAGGCCTAATTTTTAAATTTTGATAAAAGCCCTATCTAAAAGCAAGTTAAAAACTACGCCAGGCCGGCCGCACGAAATAAATGGGTCTTCAAAACCCGGTGGAAAAGGCACAGGTCCGTGATCGTGCGAAGGTCAGGGGGTAGATCATTTCAGAGGGCAGGAGCAGACACAGAGAAGGCTCTCCCCCTGGGTGTCGCCATCTGACATTGCCTAGCCGACGGCACCCTGAGGAGGCCCTCTCTATGGGAGCGGACTGGTTGGTGAGAGGTATTAGGTAGCAGGAGGCAGTATTGCAAATAGCCAGGTCCCATGCCATGGAGCACTCTAAAGGTGGTTACTAGCACCTTGAAGCGCACCCGGAAGGCCACAGGCAGCCAGTGCAGCTCGCGCAGGAGAGGTGTCACTTGGGAGCATCTAGAAGCTCCCAGAATCCCTTATGCGGCCGCGTTCTGAACTAACTGGAGCCTCTGGGTGCACCTCAAGGGAAGCCCCATGTAGAGAGCATTGCAGTGGTCCAGGCGGGAGATGACGAGGGCTTGAGTGACCGTGTGTAAAGCGTCATGATCTAGAAAGGGGCGCAACTGGCGTATCAGGCGAACCTGATAAAAAGCCCCCATGGCCATGGCTGTCAAATGATCTTCCAATGACAGCCGAGAGTCCAGGAGGATGCCCAAGTTGCGGGCCCTCTCTGTAGGAGCCAGTGATTCGCCCCCAATAGCCAGAGATGGTACCATCTGGCTATATTGTGACCCCGGAAGCCACAGCTACTCGGTCTTGGATGGGTTGAGTCGGAGCCTGTTTCTCTCCATCCAGACTCGCACAGCCTCCAGACACCGGGACATCACTTCCACGGCATCGTTGGGGTGGTCCGGGGTAGAGATGTACAGCTGAGTGTCATCAGCGTACTGATGGAACTCTACCCCGAAACCACGGATGATCTCACCCAACGGCTTCATATAGATGTTGAACAGGAGAGGCGAGAGGACCGACCCCTGTGGTACCCCATAAGTGAGGCACCTTGATGTCGACCTCTGCCCTCCTGCCAACACAAATTGTGACCGGTCGGAGTTGTAGGAGGAGAACCACCGTAAAACGGTGCCCCCCACCCCCACCCCCTCCAGCCGGTGCATCATGATACCATGTTTGATGGTATCAAAAGCCACTGAGGAATAACCCCTATCACGGGCCCTCCAGAGATCATCCACCAATGCGCCCAATGCCGTCTCTGTGCTATGCCCAGGCCGGAAGCTGGACTGGTGCAAGTCCAGATAGACAGTTTTCTCCAGGTGCTGAGGGAGCTGTCGTGCCACCACACTCTCAACAACCTTTGCAAGAAATCAAAGGTTGGAGACAGGACAGTAGTTGGCCAACACAGCCGGGTCCAGGGAGGGCTTCTTGAGGAGGGGTCTCACCATTGCCTCTTTCAAGGCGGCCGGCAGAAACCTCTCACTCAAAGAAGCATTAACAATTCCCTGAAGCCAGCCTCGTGTAACCTCCCGGGAGGTCAGTACCAGCCAGGAGGGACACGGGTCCCGTAAACATGTGGTGGCATTCAGCAGCCCCAGCAACCTGTCCATGTCCTCAAGAGTCACAGGGTCGAACTCTTCCCAGATGACAGACTCAGGACCTGCCACCATCAGCCCGTCTGAACTAGTCCAGTCGGAGGCCAACTCGTCACGGATCTGATCGATTTTATCATGCAGATAACACCCAAATTCCTCTACACGACCCTGCAAGGGGGCATCCCGCGCCATCTGGTGAAGAAGGGAACGGGTCACCCTAAACAGGGCGGCAGGGCGGTTATCTGCAATAAGAGCGATAAGAGTGGAGAAATAATTACGTTTCACCGCTTTTATCGCCACTAGGTAGGTCTTCAAATGTGACCTAACCAGTGTCTGGTCAGATTCGGAACGGGTGGCCCTCCAACCACTCTCTAGGCATCTCTTTTGACGCTTCATCACCCTCAGCTCCTCAGAGAACCAGGGAGCCAGGGTGGTTCGGCGCCGGGTGAGAGGCTGCAGGAGTACGACCCGGTCCAGGGCCCCCGTGGCCGCATTATTCCAAGCGGCCACTAGGTCCTCAGTCAAGTCGTGGGTCAGAGTCTCAGGTATTGGCCCAAGCTCCCTCTGGAACCTCTCAGCGTCCATCAGGCGCCTGGGGCGGAACCATCTCACCAATTCTGGTTCTGCCTCCCTGTGGTGGGGTGCAGCGGTTGGGAAGCCTAGCCGAAGGAGAGAGTGATCTGACCATGACAGGGGTTCAACGGCTATTTCCCCTAAACCCAGATCACTGAGCCACTGGCCAGAGACAAAAATTAAGTCCAGCATGTATCCCCCCAGTGTGGGTGGGGTCATGAACTAGCTGGGTCAGGTTCATGGCCATCATGGAGGCCATGAACTCCCAAGCCGTCTCAGATGCTTCGCCTATCGACGGCAAATTGAAGTCCCCCATGACTAACAGCCTGGGGGTAACAACCGCCATCTCGGCTATCACATTGAGAAGCTCGGGTAGGGCTGCTGATACATAGCGAGGAGCCAGGTACACAATCAGCAAGCCCATCTGCCTCCCATAGTGGCGCTCTACTTGCATAATTGCAAAAACACAAACATTACAGAGAGAATGAAGCCCATCAATTTATAACTACCATATTTCTCTAAAAATAAGACCAGGTTTTATGTTAATTTTTGCTCCAAAAGATGTATTAGGGCTTATTTTTAGGTGATGTCTTATTTTTTTGTTGCAATGGACATACTAAATATGTCCATCTGGCTGACAATGTTAACTGGGGCTTATTTTTTGCGATACTACTTATATTATGAGCATGCTGAAAAATCATGCTAGGGCTTATTTTCTGGTTAGGTCTTACTTTGGGAAAGATACAGTAGAAAGAAACAACATACTTAGGCTTCATATGGCATTACAAGATTTTTATAGTCTAAACCCCATTATGACTCTGCACTCTTCAAATTTTTGACATATGGATATGACTAGCTATCCTAGGCTATTCTTGAAAAAAAAAAAAGTAAGCTGAACTTGGTCAATACCTGGATGTGATACTGCCTTTAAATCCCAGGGATGTGATACTGCCTTTAAATACAATGCTGCTAAGGTAACATAATCAAAACCTGACTTAACTCCAAAGAGTGTTTTTCAATTTTTTTCTTGTTTGGTGAAAGAGAAACTGAGAGGAATACAAGAATCACAAAAATATTTCAGGATTGCTGGACAAGGTAATTGTTTCTAGGAATCTGTCCAAGGTCCTGAAAGGACTGCCACTGACTAAATAGAATCAACTTTAGATTTTAAAAAGTGTCTTCTTCTCAGGACCCTTAATTGATTTACAATTAATTGCCAGAGAGTAAATATTCTCCAATATCCGCTAGCTATCAATGTTTTCTTTGGCCGAATATTAATAAATCAGTATTTTTCAAACTTAAAAAATAAACAAATACATTAGAAATTAATTTCATTAATATTTTTAATGTAACCCATTATAACATATTAATTCCACCTCCTGCTAGATCAGATTTTTTAGAATTTCAAAAATTACACGAACAGAATAAATCACACTTACCCGAACAATATGTACCATTCCCTTTAAACCCAGCTGCACACTTGCAATATGGTAGACCAATAGGATTAAGAAAGCAGCTAAAATAGAAAATCAAGATAGATTATAATTTGCAATTGAAAAAAAGAAACGGCATGCTTGGAAAATGCAAGATAGTTGGCATCAGATAAACTCACTTCATTGACCAGGGTCATAATAAAAGTCTACTACATTTTAAGTAGATGAGGTGTGCATATACTAACTTTGCAAATGAAAAATACAAAATGTTTTCTCTGTTAAAAAAAGTTATCTGCCACACTGAAAATATTCAGTCTGCATCTTGAGCATCCTGTGGCTGTTGGTTTAATTTCTAAAGTCATTATAAGTGTCAATATCTTGCATTCGATTGGGAGAAAGTGAAGTCACAGAGTGGTGGAAGTCAACGGCAAGTACAATGAGAAAAAAAAAAAAATACACGACCCATTTAATCACTTGCAATTGCAAGAATAAGTCCCTGCAGCTTTCTTAGCAAAAATTTTTAAGAAGTGATTTGCTATCTCAGGGGTTGCCACAAAGAAGAGGGAGTCAAACTATGCTCCAAAGCACCTGAGGGTAGGCAATGGGTGGAAACAAATTAAGGAGAGAAGCAACATAGAACTGAGAGAAATTTCCTAACAGTTAGAGCAATTAATCAGTGAAACTACTTTCCTCCAGAAGTTGTGAATGCTCCAACACTGGAAGTTTTTAAGAAGATGTTGGATAGCCATTAGTTGAAGTGATGTAGGATTTTCCGCCTAAGCAGGTGGTTGGACTAGAAGACCTCCAAGGTCTCTTCCAACTCTTCTATTCTATTCTATTCTATTCTATTCTATTCTATTCTATTCTATTCTATTCTATTCTATTCTATTCTATTCTATTCTATTCTAGTCTAGTCTATTCTATTCTATTCTATTCTATTCTATTCTATTCCCATTCCCATTCCCATTCCCAATCCCTATCCCTATCCCTATCCCTATCCCTATCCTTATCCTGGCCCGGTTGGCTTTGTGCTGAAGGTAGGAGTAAAACTCATGTTCCTCCAGTTTCTACTCTGAAGCATTAACAAATGCCCCAAACTGGCTCTAATTGCATATCATTTCAAATTAAATTTTACAGTTAGAAAAAACATTAAGGTTAGAGTCAGGATCAAGCAAAGGATAGTATGGATTCATTAACTAGTTGATGCAACACATACTTGGCACTGGTGTGGCAGGTATTGTTGCACTGATCATCTTTGATTTCTGGAGAAAAGAAAAAATGTTTTTGTTAGTCAACATTCTACAGTCAAAGACTGACATCCTCTCCTTTCTCCCCTTTATTTTGTTGAGCTGAAATCTATGTGTAGAGCTCACCTAAATGCACAGATTTTCTTGGACAATAGCACATTAGAATTGAGGTGGGTTTAAATGTTTCTTCATTCCTTATTCTGGTATTCTGGTTCAAATGCCACCTTTGTGCTGTTAGAACTAAACTCACTCTGTCTAGAATGTACTAACAAGCACAGCACTTTTCTCCATGTACACGTTCCTTTTCTAAGCAAAATCTAAAAAAAACCTGCAGGAGATACAGCAGGGGTTCCCAAACTTGGCAACTTTATGGCCAGCTATGCTGGTTGGAGAATTCTGGGAGTTGAAGTCCACAAGTCTTAAAGTTGCCAAGTTTGAAGGCCTCTGAGATAGAGCATAGGAGACCCAAGAGAAGAAAGAAACAAATCCATGTTGTTTCTTTTGAACCCTCCCCAGATATTTTCCTCTTTTCTAACAGAACCAAGAATGGTCTTTTCAAGCTATCTTTCTGCCTCAAATGCCTTATTATTGTAAATTTAAGTTGCTAGATCAGCTACTTTCTGTTGCTAGAACGTAAGAGGCCTATTTTGTCCTTGACCTCCAGCAGCAAAACGTTGTTCTGACCCAGCCTTCACAAGTAACGATAAGCCTCTTAATCATGAGTAAAACAAACCCCTTTTCCACACAGGGCCAGAACAGTTTTTTATTCACGTGAATAAACAAAAAACAAACATCATTAGTCCTAACAAACCAGGTTCTGGCCAAAGAATCCAAATTGCTTGCTGTATACTAAAAAACCAACAGTTGTCTGCAAACAACTGGCCACTCTCAAACCCCTACTATTTATTTCCCAGCCTGGGCAGGGCTGGCTCGCATCTACATCTGCTTTTCCCTGAGAGCCAGCTTATTGCTTTCCTTTGCTCTCCTCTCCTTTCATCTCTATGCATATGCGCAGCTGGGATGGGCCCCATCTGTTCCACCCTCTCACTCAGCTCAGGCCCTGAAGACAGATGGCTCTCTACCTGGGGGAGGATGGAAGGTCCATGCTCTCCCTCAACCTCCTCCTCATCTGGCTCTGCTGCTAGCTCTACTGGCAGCCGACAGGCCACAATAAACATGTGTGGCTGGGTCCTGCATATTACACAGAAAATGAACTCTCTTGGACAGAGAGGCTTGGCCAGAGGTGCTGATGACACCATTACTATTTTTAACTCTGAAATAGGGTGCAGCAATCCACTTACCACTGTCACATTTGACACCTCTCCAACCAACATCACATTCGCAGGTCCCGTCTCCTTTAATATCACTGTTGCACCTCCCATTGGTGCAGGCACAGTCTAAAAACAAAGGGGCGATTTTAATTCCAAATAGCTCATAAAACAGTAGGAACAACTAGCATGCCATCCGCTCTGCTTTAATCTCATCCAAGCTTTTGCGATTCAATTTACTGACATATTTTAACGTGATAATTTATGTCTGGTTTGCAATTGCATCAGCTATACTTTTGTCTACATTCACTAAAAAGTGTCTAAGCTATAATATTACAAGTGTAGCACACATAACATGGCGTGAACAATGGTGCTGTTTCTTTCTTTTCAAAGCCTGAGCCCTGAAATGAAGTCCGAAGGATTATAGCTGGTTACCTTGTAGAAATCACTGAGATCTAGCAAGCTATTTTGCATACAGTTGGTCAACATCTAATGCAAATGGCAGAGTGGATTTTCATATTTATTGAATGATTGTTGATTCAAATAGAATAGAATAGAATTAGAATAGAATAGAATAGAATTCAAAGGGACCTTAGAGATCTTTTAGTCCAACCCCCTGCTTAGGCAGAAAATCCTACACCACTTCAGACAAATGGATATCCAACATTTTCTTTAAAACTTCCAGTGTTGGAGCAATCACAACTTCTGAAGGAAAGTTGTTCCACTGATTAATTGTTCTAACTGTCAGGAAATTTCTCCTCAGTTCTAAGTTGTTTCTAAGTACCTGCACATGGAAGGGTCATTTGTTGAATGACCCTTCCATGTGTACAACAGATAGATACAAAAAGAAGTATCTATTTACCAAACGGAAACAATAGATGCAGATACGGGCAATGGACAATACCATTATTCAGAAATATGAATTGCGATGAAAAATAAAGTAGGGAAATAAAATTGTAGCTGTAATGTTGTTACCTTTGAGTGTGTCAAAGAGAGTCAGAAGTTGGTGCCTTTTTTTCTTTTTTTTCTCCCTTTACACTATACCTCCCTTTCCCCCTTTCCTCTCTTCTTACTTTTCCCTATTTTTTCTATTTGTATTTTATACTTTGATAAACTAATTAAAAAAACTTTAATTGAATAAAATAAAATAGGAAAATGTAAAAAATTAGAATATAAAATTAAGCAAAAATTTGATAAAATGTTTGATTATTCACCGATAAACACTTCAGCCACTTGTATGCATAGGAATCCTACTAAAGTGCACTCCAAGGAAATCCCTCTGAAATTCAATATGATTCACAAGAAATAAAAGTGAAAAGATTGGTGTAGCATAATTTGTGATATCTGTGACTATAACAGTACTTGACAATTACTTGGAAACTTAGCAAAGTAAATGGTTTTGAAACCAGAAGTACCTTGGTCACAGTTTGTGCCATATTTGCCTTCAGAACATTGCTCACAGGCCACTCCTTTGAATCCTGTTTCACATTCACAAGACCCAGTGCCATTGATGCCATCCAAGCAAATCCCATTGCCAAAACATGCTTTTCCAGATATTCCTGGACAAGACTCACATTGTGGGCCATAAAAGCCTGCACAGCATTCTCTAGTCTAAAAAAGAAATAAAGACATTAGGTCTATTTGTCAACCCAGTGTGCCGCAGCAGTGAAAAAAGCAAACTCATTGCTAGGGATCATTAGGAAGGGTATAGAAAATAAGTCAGCAAGTGTCATTTTGCCTCTTTATAAATCTATGGTGAGGCCCCATCTGGAATATTGTGTATAGTTCTGGTCACCATACCTTCAGAAGGATATTATGGAAATGGAAAAGGTACAGAGGAGGGCAACCAGAATGATTAGGGGGCTGGAACACCTTCCTTACCATCTGAGGCTACAACGGCTGGGCCTCTTCACTCTAGAACGACGGCGCCTGAGAGGTGACCTGATTGAAGTCTATAAAATCATGCACAGTGTGAACAAAGTAGAAAAGGAAAAACTGTTTTCCCTATCACACAACACTTAAACTAGGGGGCACTCCATGAAAGTTTGGAAGCTAGACCTCAAACAAATAAGAGGAATTACTTTTTCACCCAGAGGATCACTGGTCTATGGAACTCCCTGCCAGAAGAAGTGGTGACAGCTGTCAGCCTCGACAACTTTAAGAAAGGATTAGACGAGTTCATGGAGAACAAGGGTATCAATGGCTATCATTATGGATGCCTAAGGACACCTTCCGGGATGGAGAGATAGGAAGGACATTTCTCAATGCCATTTGCAGGGAATCATAAGCAGGTGAAGACATCTGCTTGGGAATACCCTGAAGCAAATGGTGAGCCACTGTGTGAGACAGAATGCTGGACTGGATGGGCTGTGGCCTGTTCCAGCAAGGCTATTCTTATGTTCTTATGTTCTTCTTCAATTGAAATCCTTGGAAAGGATGAAAACCAGAGAGTAATGATGGGATTCTTGAGCTGATTGTCAACAGCATATAGATAACTTTTGGGACACAATTTTATTATTAGACAAAATAAGCCTGATCATATTTTTCTTCACACTTTGTACTGCATCATTGTTTATTTTAGGCTTCCCACCTTTAAATAACCAAGGACTGTTGTAGTTATACAACATATGTTGCAAACCACAATAAATAAACAAGCTAGGTCAGTGTTGCTCAGAACTAAGTAATCTTTTGGAGTAGTTTCCAAAAATTTACCTGTTTTATGGTTTTATGTCTATGGTTTTATGGTTTTATGTCTATGGTTTACCCAGTTGCAATGTATGGCTGTGAAAGTTGGACCATATGAAAGGCTGAATGCCAATTGAGGCCTTTGAACTACGGTGCTGGAGAAGACTCCTGCAAGTCCCTTGGACTGCAAGGCGATCAAACCGGTCAGTCCTAGAGGAGATCAACCCTGACTGCACTTTAGAAGGCCAGATCCTGAAGATGAAACTCAAATACTTTGACCACCAAATGAGAAGGAAGGACTCATCAGAGAAGAGCCTAATGCTGGGAAAGACTGGGGGCAAAAGAAGAGGGGAATGGCAGAGAATGAGGTGGCTGGATAGAGTCACCGAAGTAGTTGTTGTGAGCTTAAATTGACTCCAGAGGATGGTAGAGGACAGGAAGGCCTGGAGGAATGTTGTCCATGGGGTTGCAACTAACAACAATAACAAAACAGTGTTAAAATCTGAACTATTCCTTTTAGACAGAGGCTGAACCTTTTATTGTTCATTGCACAATCATCCAGATGTGCAGACTGGGTTTGGCATTTTTATCTATCACTGAAATCCTCCCCTTGGATTAAGTATCACAACCCAGAGCAATGTGTAAACCTAACCCTCTTTCCCATGGTATTGTATCAATAGTATGCTTACAATTCTACTTTTAATACATTTTGACATGCATCCCAGACGCCTCGATATTCCATACAAGGAGACATAGTAGCAGATGTTCTTCATGCCTGGCTGTGTGAAAGAATAACCAATTTTAGTGAAAAAGATTTAATAAGACGTATGTGAAATGCTGCAAAAAGCTATTCTAAATCTCATGTGGTATTTTACCTATACTTCAAATAATGTAATATTTAAAAAAATAAAGCAACTCTATCGGCTTTCATTTGAACTCCAAACTGAGGCCCAGACCAGCTGTGATTAAATTTCTTAAATCAGCTATTCATGATAATACTTTACAGTTTTCTTTACAGGTAAATTATTTAGAACAGGGGTCTCCAACCTTTGCAACTTTAAGTCTGAAGGACTTTAGCTCCCAGACTTTTCCAGCCAGCTTTCCTTCAGACTTAAAGTTGCAAAGGTTGGAGAGCCCTGCTTTAGAATTTTAAACAACAAAGAATGCTGTTTTTCCCCCTGACCAGATAATCCAAAATGATAAAACAGCTGGATCAGGCATTTCTTGGGCTACTTTTTCTTTCTCCTCCTATTTTCACCACAACAGTGGCCCTGTAAGATGGGACTAGAACTCACAGTCTCCTAGGGTGGTACTTTAATCACTGGCACTCAGATGCTACTCCCTATTTCTAGCAATTTCATTATCAGCCCCCCTCATAAATGACCCCTCATAAATGACCTTGTGTCAGAGCGGGACCCGGACTTGGTGGGAATTACGGAGGCCTGGTTGGGCCCCGAGGGGGGTTTACCCCTCGTGGAAATGTGCCCACCAGGCTACCATGCATTTCATCAGCCTAGGGCCCTAGGCAGGGGTGGGGGGGGTGGCGGTTATTGTTAAGGAAAGTCTGGAGCCGAGGGAGACCACTGTGCCTCAGACGACCGGCTGTGAGTCCCTCTTCGTGAAGTGGGGCCTAGGGAGGCAGCTGGGCTTGCTGGTTGTATACCTGGCTCCCCACTATGTAACAGCAGCCCTGCCCGAGCTACTCGAGGTGATCGCCGCGATGGCGGTGGAGACCCCCAGACTAATAGTCATGGGGGACTTTAACCTGCCATCGGCGGGCGAAACATCTGAGGCAGCTCGGGAGTTCATGGCTTCCATGACGGCCATGGACCTGACCCAAGTAGTTCAGGGCCCCACTCACGAGGGAGGACACACGCTGGATCTGATTTTTGTCTCTGGACAGTGGAGAAGTGATCTCAGAACAGGGGATTTAGTCATCTTACCCTTGTCATGGACAGATCACTCTCTCCTTTGGATGGACTTTCCAACCGTCACACCCCACCGCGGGGAGGCGGAACCGGAGACATTGAGTTGGTTCCGCCCCAGGTGCCTGATGGACCCGGAAAGGTTCCAGAGGGAGCTTGGGCCAATACCTGTGTCCCTGCCCCGCGACTCGACTGAGGATCTAGTGGCCGCATGGTATAGTGCGGCCACGGGGGCCTTGGACCGAGTCGCGCCCTTGCGGCCTCTCATGCAGCGTCGAGTCACCCAGGCTCCTTGGTTTACCGAGGAGCTTCAGGACATGAAACGCCGCAAGAGATGCCTAGAGAGTAGGTGGAGATCTTCTCGATCCGAAGCTGACCGAACACTAGTGAGAGACCATATTAGGACTTACTTAGTGGCGCTAAGAGTGGCCAAACGTGAGTATTGTGCCACCCTTATCGCGTCCACAGAAAACCGCCCTGCCGCCCTGTTTGGGGTGACCCGCTCCCTCCTTCATTTGAGGCCGCGGGAAGCCCCTTTGCAGGGTCGAGCAGAGGAATTTGGAGTGTTTCTGCAGGACAAAATCACTCAGATTCGGAACGAGTTGCCCTCCACTGAAAGTGGTCCAGTCGAAGTGTCCGGTGCTGGTCTTGAGATAACACCTTGGGAGGAGTTTGACTTTGTCACTACCGAGGATATGGACAGGTTGCGGAGGAACCTTAGAGCCACCACATGTTTATTGGACCCGTGCCCCTCCTGGCTTGTACTGGCATCCTGGGAGGTGACATGAGGCTGGCTCCAGGGCATTGTGAATTCATCTCTGAGTGAGGGGTACTTGCCTACCGTTTTGAAAGAGGCGATGGTGAGGCCCCTCCTCAAGAAGCCATCCCTGGACCCAGCTTTATTAGAGAACTATCGTCCCGTCTCCAACCTTCACTTTTTAGTGAAGGTTGTTGAGAGTGTGGTGGCTCAACAGTTTCCCCGACACCTGGAGGAAGTTGATTATCTAGACCCTCGCCAGTCCGGCTTCCGGCCCGGTCACAGCACCGAGACGACATTGGTCGCGTTGGTTGATGATCTCTGGAGGGCACGGGATAGAGGTTGCTCCTCTATCCTTGTCCTATTAGACCTCTCAGCGGCTTTTGATACCATCGACCATGGTATCTTATTGCACCGATTGGGGGGGTTGGGGCTGAGAGGCACCGTTTTACGGTGGTTCTCGTCCTACCTCTCTGGTCGGTCGCAATGGGTGTTGGCAGGAGGGCAGAGGTCGTCTCCGAGGCCCCTCACATGTGGGGTCCCTCAGGGGTCGGTCCTCTCGCCACTCCTGTTTAACACCTACATGAAGCCGCTGGGTGAGATCATCCGTGGCTCGGGACCTAGTTATCTGCGGGATCGGATCCTGCCTCATACATCCTCACGGCCGATACGCTCCCACAGAGAGGGACTGCTCCGGGTGCCGTCCACTAGACTTTGTCAGCGGGCGGCGCCCAGGGGAAGGGCCTTCTCTGTGGCGGGCCCAGCCCTCTGGAACGACCTTCCCCCCGATATTAGGACAACCACGGACCTCCGCTCCTTCCGCTTAAAATTAAAGACACACTTTTTTCGCCTGGCCGGCCTTGGGTAGTCTCTTTTTAGGTTAGGGGTTTTTAGGGGCAATTTTTAGTTTAGCATATGGGTTTTAGCGCAGGGATAATTTAATTCACTTTTAATTTTGTAGTTTGTATTCTGTATTTTGTTCTTTGTATTTTTAATTGCCTGTGCCCCGCCTCGAGTCCCCTTGGGGAGAGAGAGCGGGTTATAAAATTAAATTATTATTATTATTATTATTATTGTACGCTGACGACACCCAGCTGTACATATCCACCCCAAACCACCCCAACAATGCCGTTGAGGTGCTGTCCCGGTGTCTGGAGGCCGTACGGATCTGGATGGGTAGTAACAAACTCAAACTCAACCCGTCCAAGACCAAGTGGCTGTAGTTTCCGGCACCCCGGTTCAGCCAGATAAGTCCAACACTGGCCATTGGGGGCGAACAACTGGCCCATGGAGAGGGCGCGCAACTTGGGCGTCCTCCTGGATTCCCGGCTGTCCATGGAGGACCATGTGGCGGCCGTGGCCAGGGGGGCGTTCTATCAAGTACGCCTGATACGCCAGTTGCGCCCCTTACTGGACCGGGGAGCCCTTCGTACAGTCACTCAAGCGCTTGTGACATCCCGGCTGGATTACTGTAATGCTCTCTACATGGGGCTCCCCTTGAGGTGCACTCGAAAGCTACAGTTAGTACAGAATGCGGCCGCGCGGGTGATTATGGGCGCCTCAAGGCAAACCCACGTAACACCTCTCCTGCGCGAGCTGCACTGGCTGCCTGTGGCCTTTCGAGTGCGCTTCAAGGTGCTGACGACCATCTTTAAATTGCTCCATGGCTCGGGGCCTAGCTATATACGAGACCGCCTCCTGCCCCATACATCCCTTCGTCCAATCCGCTCCCACAGAGAGGGTCTTCTCCGGGTGCCGTCGGCTGGGCAATGCCGGTTGGCGACACTCAGGGGAAGGGCCTTCTCTGTGGTGGGCCCGGCCCTCTGGAACGACCTACCCCCCGACCTATCTCGGACCTCCGCCTCTTCCGCCAACGTCTTAAGATGTATCTATTCCAACAAGCCGGCCTAGGATAGCCCCCCGTTTCTGACTTTTTAAAAATAAATTATAATTTGGTAAGGTTTTAACATGGTTTTAGCACGGGTTTAATTAATTTAATATATTTTAATTGATGTATATATTGTATTTTGTGGTTTTAAATAATGCCTGTGCGCCACCCTGGGTCCTAACAAGGAGAAGGGTGGGGTATACATTTAATAAAATAAAATAAAAATAAATAAATCAAATACTTACAATTTTTAAACTTCCAGGAGGACAGCTAGATATCTGTGAGCAGGGTACACACCTTCCCTTAAAAAGAAAACATATGTTTGACAAACAGTAAATCCAGAAAGCATTTTCTGCATTGCTAGATAAACATCAGAGATATTGCATTTTCAAAGAAGCTTTGATGACTTCCTTGATTAATTTGCTTCCCTTATCTTTCTTACAATTATTCTCCAAGATGACTTTGCTCTGTTGTTTGAATATAAATTGCATTCCCATTTCATTTCTTTCTTTTGTGTCTCTTATTTTGGCATCTGCTGCTCATTGTCAGCCAAAATAAATCAGTGGAGGAAAGATGATACTTGAGAGTCACAGGGAAAGACTGTGATACTGGCCCAAACACTTCCTTTCAGTCTTAATCCATAATAGATTGTTGTGAGACTGTACAAGAGGGAATGATAAATGATGTTTTGCAAATTGAACAGTTTGAGATGAAAAAGTTTTAACTTTTTAAATTTTAGCACAGGGATAACCTATTTAATTCGATATTAATTATTTATATTTTATATTGTTTGTTTTAACTTCCTGTGCACCGCCCCGGGTCCCTTCGGGGAGAGGGTGCGGTTATATAAATTTGACTAATAAATAAATAAATAAATAAAATAAAATCTGGGAGTCCTGACATGCAAATAGATAGACTTGAGTTTGCTATGGCAGGGGTCCCCATCCTGTGGGCCATGACCCCCTATGGGTGATATGTTTCCTCCTCAATCTCAGGTCCTCTGCCAGAGACCTGGGAGTTGGAAGGTTATGAACATTATCGTAGCTGCACTGTACTCTTCTGGACAGAAAACTCTGATGTTTTTCCTGGGATCTGTTGGAGCCATTCCTCTAAGTGTTGATTAACCACTGGTTAACCCACAATTAACCAATGGAATGGCTTGCATTCAGAAGTTGTGGTTGCTCCATCACTGGAGGCTTTTAAGAAGAGACTGGACAGTCACTTGCCTGGAATGGTGCTTGAGTAGGGAGTTGGACTAGAAGATCTCCAAGGTCCTTTCCAACTCTATTATTCTGTTATTGTTATATGTTTCTATTACAGAAACTAGTTAAAACCAGATTAATAGAAAGTTCTGGATTGCTTGTGTTTGACAGCTGTGCTATTATAATGCTAATTGCAACATACATCATTAATATTTAGTACAAGCCAAAAATCATTACGTTTTAAGTATATATTGATTGGTATTTTTTTCAGTGCAGATTAATTAAAAATGCAATGCATGTTCAGAAGCGCACAACTTACATTTACAATCACAGTATCATTAATATCACATCTGTTCTTTACAATTTCCATTACTTTTCCCAGTCCATGGATTATTCCTTTATCTGTTGCAACATTTGGGTAATTTATAGGTGCCTCGTTTATGTAGAGCTGTGCACAAAATGTTAACACATGCGAGAGAGATTACTAAAAATATAGTTTGCATAACATTTACTCCCGTCCCCATTTTATTCAGCCCGTATGTGTAATAAAGGACACTGCATTATAAAACCTTGATCTGAAAGTCTGCAGTTGCAAAATTTACATCTTATTCAAACCATTGTATATCTCTAAGAGGAGATTTTGTTTATTTCTGATCTTATGACTAAACTGCATATGATTAAAACATGAAAATAAAACTCTTGGTTATCATTGTGCAGCTGGTTCTCTGAACAGCATCATCAAGGGAGGGATACAGAAGATCAGATTGATGCAGGAAGAATTGCAATGCAAGACTCAACCTTTTCTCAGTATATTGCGAGGGCGACAACTGTCCCCTCGCAAAGAGTGTGTTGTAATATCACAACATTTTTTTCCACCATGAAAGCAGTAAGATCTTATGGATGTTGCCATCTCTGTTAAAAATCTAGTCTTTAGAATAGATCTCCGGAACTCATCATTGTCATTTAACAACCCCATAATCCCTTGTGGGGAGGAGTCTGGGCAACTGAATGGAGCTAGCAGAGTGTTTTAAAGCAGGGGTCCCCAACCCTTTTGGCACCAGGGACCGGTTTCATGTTAAAAAAATTCCGCGGACCGGTGGCCATGGCTCGGCTGGCATATAGGGGGAGCGGGGGGGGGGGGAGAGAACAGGCGGCGCATGAGCGTGTGTGTGTGGTGGGTGGATGAGTTGGCTCACTTGCCCCTCTCAGGTCCCCAACAGCACAAGCGGCTGCGCCTGCACTCTCCCGCCCCTGGTACGTGCTCTGCCCAGGGGGCAGCCTCCTCCTTCCTCCTCGTCCTCTCCAGCCCTTTCTAAGAGTTGCGCCGCTCACTGCGGCCCGGTTCCTATCAAGCCACAGACCGGCACCTGTCTGCGGCCCAGGGATTGGGGACCCCTGTTTTAAAGGACGCCAAGATTTTGTTCAGCAGATATATTCTCAGTGTGCCCAGAGAAATATCTGCTTCTACCTAGCAGTAGACCTACCAAATTCACAGCCTCCTGATTTGAGGCAAGAGCTCCACCTCTAGGCCACTGCACCACTCCAGTAGATCTCTGAAACTGATGACTAATAATCATGCTGGGCAGCCTTGGAATTATCAACAAAGAGACATTACAGAGATGACTCCTAGTTAAAGCCAAAGATTAATGTTGATTCATTTGTTCTCAATCCTATTCTCCAAGTTCTCCTTCAAACCCAGCACTTAATGCATATATTTTATGTTTACATCTGATGAGTTGCCTCATTAACTGAGAGCACAAATACATCTATACTAGGTAGGACATCTTCTTGGGGAATCTGGCATAAAATCCTGCTTACTGAAACCAATAGAATTTGTCTGACCCAGACAATTAAGACAATAAATCTTTTCTAAGTGCAGGTGTTTAGACAAATAAATTAAAAGCAAACGCCATTATAATGAATACTGGCTTCACCTGATCATCATGATTGAAGAATCCTACTCTGAAGTTCAACCCAAGCATGGTTGTCTTGAACATTCCATTACGCAAGTCATTTTTCAAGAGCTTCTCTCCCAGGATAATATGATACTGGATCTGATCTTCATCCTGTGGTTTCCAGGAATAGGGATGGTTGAATACTTTAGCAAGGTGTCAAATTTCCAATTTTTCTAATAAAAAGGTAGTTGTCAGCAGTTGTTATTACTAATTACCTTTTGACTGGGTGTAAGGATTTTAATTGAGAAAGAGAGAAAGCTCATGGTGTCATGATAGAGAGATCATAATTTACAACAGGAGCACACTTTCTGGATTATCTTCTAAATAGGATTTGTAATTTTTAAATTACAAACCCCTATTTAATTCAAAAACTCCAGTGAAAAAAACTGTGCAGGTCATAAATTATATTAATTATATCTCTAACAGGAACTTTCTGGAAAAAACCCAACCATTCAGAATTTAAATATGTACAAAACATAAATATCAGATCCTATTCTTGGCTTACAATTTCTTCAGTGCTTGCTTCCCACTACATTTGGCAGAGAGACAAGAATAGGATCAAAAGCTCGTTTGCCCTTTTATCAGAAAAACTGTAGAAGGGAAAAGATTAAGAGGATTTTCCTCATCGGTATGATTTTTCCTCTAGAAGGCAGGTTCTACATTTCTTTTGGATTTAAACATGACTTGCATTTGATTCTAAAGCCTCCTGTGTTCTGTCTTCATTTTTATTCAGATACACTGAGTTTGAGAGTAACGGGTCCACAATGCTGTAATCAAAGGTCCATCTATTTTATATAGGTGTCACATAAAAACCAGATACCCTGTTTCCCTCAAAATAAGACTCCAGATAATAAGACCCTGCAACCCTCATAAATACGAACCAGTTGCCAAACATCCAAATTTTGATCGTGTGGCCATGGGGATGCTCCAACAGTTTGTAAGTGTGTAAAAAAGAGACATACGTCCCTTTTTTTCACTGCCCTTGTAACTTTGAATGGTTAAACAAATGGTTAAGTCAAGTACTACCTGTATGGAGGACTACCTGTATGGTTAAGTCAATGACTACCTGTATGGAGGACTACCTGTATGGTTAAGTCAATGACTACCTGTATGGTTAAGTCAAGGACTACCTGTATGGAGTTCCAAAGCAAAGCCATAGTTCAGTTTTAAGTCAGTTTTGATAGGCAGAGTTAATGCATCTCACTCAGACATTGCTTATTTAGGATCTCAGAGAACATCCTATCCTTATGCCAGAATGCTCACCAGTACCGCCAGAGTTTCAATTTTGCTCGTGAAGCTTCCCTAACCTGCTCCCGACTTGCCATAGGCAGGGGGATGGGGAATTGAGCCTCACAGCTACATTGAGGAATTTGCACCTCATTGGAATTTGCACATTGAGGAATTTGCACCTCATTGGAATTTGCACATTGAGGAATTTGACTGCACCCCAGTCAAAACAATGCACATCCTAGTCGGCCAAAGTCAAGGCAATCTCCACAGAAACCAGTAATGGCAGGAGGGAGTGATTTCTACAACCCGCGAAATTGCTTCGTTGGGGAATGTGACTGATGGCACACCTTGGGGGAGGGGGAAACAGGGTAAGAGGCAAGGTGAGTGGGGTCAGAGCTGGCTTCACTTGGTCCGTGCTGACATGTTGCTCCTAATAAATAACTGGATATTTCTTGAGGCTTGAGGCTCCTGCTTTTATTAGGGCATCAGTTGGAACCCTGACACTATCACCATGGTTTCAGTTTTGCTCTGAGCCATTGGACAGCTAACAAATAACCCTCAGTTAAATATAGTATTTTCTTAAGGAAAGGCTTGGGAGTTAATACATACTATAGATGCTGACTGTTTTTCCTTCAGGTAACTTTCAATGGCGTTATTACTTGGAGCAAAAACCGAGTACATACGAGCGGCTTCTATTACATTTGCCAGGTTGTAGTGCTGTTATGGAAACACAAATACAAAATTATGAAATAAGTTTGTTTGATTAACAGGGGGAAATTTTAATAAAAACCTGGAGATTTACAATGATATAGTTCCTGAAAATGGAGTAGTCCGGCATCTGTTCTAAGCGAGGAAGCAGCTTTGGCAAATTGCCACTCAGTCCTCTGAGAGGTGCTAGAACCTGCAAACGCAAAAGAAACACAAGGTCAGATTCAGACAATTCATTTTGCTGCAGTAAGGTCTAACCTATCGAATACCATAAGAAAAGAAACAATGTTTGGTACATATTTGCCATTCAAGAGATTTTTTAAAAAATATTCTGAACTTAGCAAAATGAAAGTGCTGCTAGAGATAAAAATTGTCCCTTGATTTCCAGACAGAGAAGGACAAAGATTGACTTCATCCCCAAACAGAACAGTTTTGTACAAATGCCAAATTCCTAACAAAATGGGTTGGGTAATAATAGGCATGAACTTCGGTCAAAGAATATCATGATTTTAACATTGTATTTTACATGGTTTACTGAAAGGAAGTTCTGCTAGTAGAAAGGGAAAAATAAATCACAGTTCACAATCAGGCAGTACTAAATTAGAAGCAAAATTGTTACCAAACATTATAGCAAATACATTTTCAAAAACTACTGAATGTTCTCCCAGTTGGATGGACAAAATGACTTGGGGGCATTTAAGAAAAAAAAATTATTGATAACTAGCTGTTCCCGGCCACGCGTTGCTGTGGCCCAATCTGGTTAAATGGCCGACCAATCGGTGTGTAGATCTACACCTGCACACACAAACACATATACACAACCACCGTATAGCCCCCAACCTAACTACCTACTGTATTTCTCCCTCTCTCCCTCTACCTACATACCTACCTACCTACCTACCTACCTACTTACCTACCTACAACCACCATATAACCCCCAACCTACCTACCTACTGTATTTCTCCCTCTCTCTCTCTACCTACCTACGTACCTACGTACCTACGTACCTACGTACCTACCTACCTACAACCACTGTATAACCCCCAACCTACCTACTGTATTTCTCCCTCTCTCTCTCTACCTACCTACCTACCTACCTACCTACATACCTACCTACAACCACCATATAACCCCCACCTACCTACCTACTGTATTTCTCCTTCTCTCTCTCTACCTACCTACCTACCTACCTACCTACCTACCTACCTACCTACCTACCTAGCATATTTCTTCCTCACCTCTCTATCCCTCTATCTACTGATCTCCCTACCTACTGTATTTCTCCCTCTCTCTAGCCCTGTACCTACCTACCTACCTACCTACCTACCTACCTACCTACCTACCTACCTACCTACCTACCTACTGTATTTCTCCCTCAGAGTATTTTATGTCATAAAGGATGACATAATACTTGTGGCCCACTGCTCTCTCTGCATCCATGTACCTACCTTTTAAAAAAATTACATTTCCGTTGCATGTAGCTGGCACAGGTGTGACATCTACACAATCTATATATATCATTGGTGCTGTATTTCAAAGCAACGTTTTGTGAAAATTTGGAAGCGATCGGTGCAGTACTTTCGGAGTTTAGCAGTTTTGAACAAACTCTTGTTACATTTTTAATTATATAGATACCTTATCTATTATATGAATAATCCCATTTGTGGCTGCAATATCACCAGATATTATGTTAGCTCCATCAATTAAAACATTCTGGAAAAGAGAGGACAAAAATGGCTTATTGAAGATGCATAAAATTTGCTGGATTTCTAGTCAAAAATGACTAAGTAGAAAATGAACTTTTTTCGAGGGTACTCTAGCCCAGACTTTTGTTAGCAAATTCTGTTTAACATTTAAATGTTTAACATTTGCAGTTCCCTGTGTGTGTAATCCAAATGTCACAAAGGTTTTTCCCCCCCAAAAGGCAACTGTCTGTTTTTCTTGAACTGAAGAAGCTTCTTGGATTTGTTTCGGATTGAATTTGGATTGAAAGCATTTTCAAAGAGAAAAAAACCCCAAGTAATTGCCAATTGCCTTTAGAACAACGCATATATAGGACATGCCATGGATAATTGAGAATCTCTGTAGATATTTAGCTATACAATCCAAATGTTCTCTTCTATTTGCAACTTTCCATTTTAAGCTATGTCCCTTTTATAGATAAATTGTAAAAACAAATCTGCAAATGTTGCTGCCATTTACGTCTTAATTTTTGCATCCAGGATCTGACAGCCCAAATTTTGTAACATGTTAACATTAACCCTAGATGTATGGATCAAAACCACTCTTCATCCTTATCCTTTGGGGAAAACCAGTTTCAGCTCTATGGTCCCAATTTCACATTTCAGCCTACAAAATATTTCTTATTTTGGCTCTTTGAAGAAACATGTTTAAATTCAAGAGAACACAAGTTCAGCATACCTTTCCTTAGCACATATGAGAGGACCACCATAAAATGATGGGTTCCAGCATAATGGCCAACATACCCCGTTTCTTTCTGACAATGTTAGGAAGTTGTCCTGCAATGTCCTTGCAAATGCATTAGACTGTGACATGGTTTGGAGATCCTCAACTCTGTATGTTCCATTTAATATGTGATGCCTAATGGGAAAAAGCATATTTAAATGGTGTAAAGTATTGATTTGCTTATAGAGAGTTGCATCTTTCTGAATCCAAAACTATCAGTGTGGGACCAGTTCACAGTTTACAGCAACACTAAGCAAACTATAATTAGCTACAGCATATAGTATCTGCAAATATGTTCTTCTACCTAAGTGACAAAGTCTTTTCTGTACATGGGGACCCTATTATGTAGTTCTTTCTCATAAATGATTCCACAATCATGTGGAAGGTAAGTAGTTGAATCCACTGTTATATTTTCAAGTAAACATTCACATCTTTTCTATGCAATGTCAGTTCTTTTTTTATTTCATCTTTGTTCTTTTCATTTTATTTCATTTAGTTTTGTTTTTTCAGTTGTTATGGTATTTATATAACTTTCTTTTATATAATTATATAATTTTTTTATATAATTATATAATTATAATTTTTTATATAATTATATAATTTACATAACTTTCTTTCATTATTAATGTTTGAGTCTTATGTTACACTGAATATTGCTTTTCTCTCTCTGAGGCAACATGTATGGCAAAGTCTTTTCTCTTGAACTCCCACAAAAACAATCCTGTGAAGGAGCTTTGCAGAGGTGGTATTCAGCAGGTTCTGACCAGTTCTGGAGAACTGGTAGCAGAAATGTTGAGTAGTTCAGAGAACCGGTAAATGCCACCTCTGACTGGCTTCCCCCCATCTCTTCTCTGCCTCCTGAGTTTTAGCTGATTGGGAAGAAATGGGGATTTTGCAGTATCCTTCATGTGCCACACCCACCAAGCCACACCCACAGAACCAGTAGTAATTTTTTTTGAATTTCACCACTGAAGCTTTGGGTGAATCCAGAAGATCTTGATGGACATGAACACTGGGTCCTGTCTAACAAAATGCAATTCAGTGGTGATAAAAGTAATGTTTTACACTTAGGCAAGAAAAACCAAATATAAATAGAATAGATAGCATCTATTCTATGTGAGAGAAGTCTTAGTAGCTAATCACTTAAGTATAAGCCAGCACTGTGCTACAGCTTCCAAAAGAGCCAATGCAGTCCTCGTGCATAACAACAGAGATTGTATTACTGCAATGGTCTCTACATGGGGCTGCCCTTGAGGTCCACCCGGAGGCTCCAGTTAGTACAGAATGTGGCCGCGTGGGGAATTCTGGGAGCCTCAAGGTGCTCCCACGTGACACCTCTCCTGTGCGAGCTGCACTGGCTGCCTGTGGCTTTCCGGGTGCGCTTCAAGGTGCTTGTAACCATCTTCAAAGCGCTCCATGGCACGGGGCCTGGCTACTTGCAAGACCGCCTCCTGCTACCAAATACCTCCCACCGACCAGTTTGCTCCCACAGAGAGGGCCTCCTCAGGGTGCCGTCGGCCAAAAATGCCGCCCGGCGACCCCCAGGGGGAGAGCCTTCTCTGTGGCAGCCCCTGTCCTCTGGAATGACCTACCCCCCAACCTACGTACGATCACCGACCTGCGCCTCTTCCGTCGGGCTCTGAAAACGCACTTATTCCGTGTGGCCGGCCTGGTTTAGTAGCTTTTAATTGGTTATTTAAATTGGTTTTATTCAACTTGAATTTTTAGAACGGGCCCTAATTTAATTTAATATTATTTTAAAGTGTGTTATTTATTGATGTTTTTATGTTTTTATTGATGCCTGTTCACTACCCTGAGTCCCACAAGGGAGAAGGGAGGTATATAAATTTAATAAACCATAACCGTAACCATAACCATATCAAGATCTGAAGTGTTAGTACTGCTTTATACTGCTTTGGTAAGACCACACTTGGAATACTGCATCCAATTTTGGTCACCAGCATATAAAAAAGATGCCAAGACTCTAGAAAAAAGCGCAAAAAAGATGATTAGGGGCTAAGGGCTAAAACATATGATGAACAGTTGCAGGATCTGGGTATGCCTAGTCTAACAAAGAGAAGGACTAGGGGTGACACGATAGCAGTCTTCCAATATTTGAAGGGCTGTCACAGAAAAGAGAGCTCAACCTTTTCTCCAAAGCACCTGAAGGCAGGACAAGAAATAATGGACCGAAACGTATCAAGAGGAGATTAAATCGAGAGCTAAGGAAAACATTCCTAATAGTGAGAACAATTGACCAGTGGAACTGCTTGCTTCAGAAATTGTGGATGCTTTTAAGAAGAGGTTGGACAGCAGCACTAAGCAAACTATAATTATCTGCAGCATATAGTATCTGCAATACTATTGGTTGGACAGCCATTTGTCTGGAATGGTATAGATCCGTAATAGTGAACATATGGCATGCGTGCCACAGGTGGCACACAGAGCCATTTGTTAGGGCACGTGAGGTGTTGCCCTGTCAGCTCCAGCTCGCACTGGCCTTCTTTTGAGGCCATTTTTCGCCCTCTGGAGCCTTCAGGAACCTTCAGGAGGCTTCCGTGAAGGCTGAAAAACGGCCCTATGGATAAATCAGAAGCCACTATTCCTGAACTTCTGGGTTCTCCATAGGGTCATTTTTCACCCTCCTGAGGCTTCAGGGAAGCTCTTGAAGCCTCAAGAGGGCCTCTGGGGTGGGGGACTTTTCACCCTCTCCAGGCTCCTAGAAAGCATCTGAAGCCTGGGGAGGATGAAAAAAAGTGCCAAAAGTGGGGGCGGAGTTCACGTGCGCATGTTCGCTGGGTTGTGCACATAGCATTATGGGCGTGGCACGCCTGTGCACGAACCCTCTGTGCTCCCCCCGCTTTTGGCACGGGAGCCAAAAAAAGTTTAGCTATCACTGGCATAGGTTCTCCAGTTTCAGTAGGGAGTTGGACCTTCAAGGCCTCTTCCAAATGATTCTGTTAAAATAACTGAATAAGTAAATAAACATGCTATGAGCTTTCTGACTAAAGAGAATCTTGAAACTGGATCTTATCCCAGCATTTTGCTGTTTCATAATAATAATAATAATAATAATAATAATTTTATTTTTAAACCGCACCCTCTCCCCACAGGGACCCGGGGCGGTGCACAGGCAGAATAAAAACAGTCAAAAAATACATACATTTCATAAAAAACAATTAAACCAACCCTGTGCTAAAAATTCGCTAAAAATGTGCTACCCCATTAAAAAAAACCAAAGACAGAGAGACTATCCTAGGCCGGCCAGACAGAAGAAGTGTGTTTTTAGCTTGAGACGGAAGGAGCGGAGGTCAGTGGTCATCCTGATATCGGGGGGAAGGTCGTTCCAGAGGGCCGGGCCCGCCACAGAGAGAGCCCTTCCCCTGGGAGTCGCCCGCTGACAGAGTCTAGTGGACGGCACCCGGAGAAGTCCCTCTCTGTGGGAGCGGATCGGCCGTGAGGATGTATGCCAGCATAATGTTCATTTATGAATAATGAACACTCAGGGAAACATAGAAAGAGACATCTGAGCTGCTAAAATATGGGTTGATTCTCAGGTGGTGCCCTACTGCATCACTGAATCATCATGAGGCTTGAAAGCATATCTCTGATATAAAAAGAGGAAAAACAAAGTAAGTGGTACAAGACATTCATAGAACCTTAACTCCCCCACTAACCAGAACCTTCTAAATCTGAAGTAAATATAATAGTTATCTCCTCGCTTGCCTAGGGGAGAAAAACAAATACGTTTTTGCTAATGTTATGAAATTGAATTCTGGGTTTAAATACAAGTTTTCTTTCGCTTGAGCTTCATGATTCCTAATCATTTCGTGAATCTGCAGATTTCATGGTATGAGTTCAAAACTGCTTTTTTCCTGACTTTTCAGTTTAGTTTCTTGCTCAAGGATATTCTGCATTCCAATATTTCACATTCCAACATTGAAGATTGGGAAAGATCAACAGATGATGCCCCCTCTTGTGATAAATCTTTAGATGCTGACCACAGTTGTTCTGAAGTCAGGTGTGGCCTAAACCAGGGGTCCCCAACATTTGCAACTTTAAGTCTGAAGGACTGCAGCTCCCAGAATTCTCCAGCCAGCTTTGCTGGCTGGATAATTCTGGGAGCTGAAGTCCTTCAGACTTAAAGTTGCAAAGGTTGGGGACCCCTGGCCTAAACCATTTAAACAATAATTATGACCCAAACACTTTAACATACTTGGTGAGGAACAGAATGTTATCTTGGGATGTCCAAAAAGTGGCTGTATATTGATCCAGGTTTTGAATAGCTTGGTGAGAAGGTGCCAGGATAGTTATATTGCTCATATCTGTCAGCAGAGTTCTTATTGCAGCTCTCTGGAGGCACAGAATAAAATGTATATTTGTTATGCAAATAATTAATTTGTTATTACTGATTTTTCCCCCTTACAGGTCAGGAGGATTCCATTTTTTAAATTATTATGCAATAATAAGATAAAAATGAAAGGACTTCAAAACTACAACAGCAGTTGAATGTTGAGAATTCTGAAAAGCAACGAGACCTTTTTAGAAGCAAAGTATCAATGTCAAGCAGTTGAAGTTGTTTTTACAGTAATTTTGATTATTATATTTAATTTTAATGGGGTGCGGTGGCTTATTGGCTAAGATGCTGAGCTTGTCAATCAGAAGGTTGACAGTTCGACGGTTCGAATCGCTAGCACTGCGCAAAGGAGTGAGCTCCCATTAGTTGTCCCAGATTTTGCCAATTTAGCAGTTCAAAAGCATGTAAAAATGCAGATAGAAAAATAGGGACCGCCTTTGATGGGAAAGTAACAGCGTTCAGTGAGCCTTCGGCATTTAGTCATACCGGCCACATGACCACGGAGACGTCTTCGGACAGCGCTGACTCTTTGGCTTTGAAACGGAGATGAGCATCGCCCCCTAGAGTCGGGAACGACTAACACATACGTATGTATGAGGGGAACCTTTACTTTCTACTTAATTTCATTAAACTTCAGAAAACATTACATCTCAACAAGTGATTATATCATTTTAGAAGAGAGATAACGTATTGTAAAAACCATTAGTCAAATTGCCACTAAGATTGCAAACTCCTGTAGGAAATAGAGTCATTGAACCCAAGAAGATTTACATACATAACAGGTTGGCACCATTAGTCCCTTTCTTAATAGTTTTGAAGAGTTACTCACATTAAACCATTCATGAAAGCCAGCTGTGCCGGAGAGAGAAGTCAATTCCTGAACAGGGAAAAAATAAATTACCATTAGCAGTTATTATTATCATTATTCAGTGATGATATGCATAAAGGCTCATAACAAATGGCTTCCTGACGCTTTGGCAGAATCTTCCTTTGTACATACAGTTAAGTTCAATTCAGGAAACATCAGGATCACTAAAATCCTAATGTCTAAGAAAGAATTAAATCTGTGTTGAATACCTAATCTGATCCTATTTATTCGAATAAGAATAACAAATGGGTGGGAACATATAGTTGAAAAAGGAGTGGAAAATGATCAGGTTAAAATATTGTAGTACTTCCAAACACAAACTGATAAAGTCTTGTTACATAATTCACGAAATGTAATTATATGAAAAGAAGAAAATGTGAAAAGTTGATGAGGGGATATTAGAATAGGGACAAAGATTTGGGGATCACGAAGTGTCAAGTCCTGAAAATTTAATTAGAAAGACTAGGTCCATGATGTCGAACCTCTGGCACACGTGCCAGAGGTGGCACCCAGAGCCCTCTCTGTGGGCACACATGCTGTCACCAGCTGCTCTTGTGGGCTCCGTTGCACACGTGCATGCCATGCAGCTGGTCCAGCATGCATGCACGCTGGTCACCTGCTCTCTTCTGGATTCTGGTGCACACATGCTCCAGTTTTGGCACTGTGCTGAAAAGGTTAACCATCACTGGACTAGGTCATAAACCAGCAGTGATGATCCCAGTTGTTATTGGCACACTGGTGTCATACACAAAAACCTTGAACTGTACATTGACCATATTTCCATCTTTAAATAACAAAAGGCTATACTGCCTGGAGCTGCATATATACTACATTGATATATTAGTAGATCCTATGTTCTTAGGAAGAATTCCATGTGAATGAAGGCCACAGCTAAAGAATTAGCAGCTGTGATTTCATGTTGTTCTATATGTAGTCGTTGTCATCATCATCATCTCTAAATATGTGGAACCCCACTTGAATCCTATCAGTATTGCAAAGGGCAACTTTACTTACAACTTATATCTTGCAACGATAGCTTTAACACTATCATACACCAATCTATCTATCCCAGTTTCCTGGGAAGGACTGGCCAAATCCAGTCTAAGCATCTTCCTGACTGTGTGATGAACACAATAACAACAACAGAACAGCAACAACAAGCATAGTTCTATTGTCTCTTGTGTTTTGAATCATTGCTCCTATTAGTACAGTGTTAAAAGTGTGTAGTGCTTTCCAGATGAGGAGATGCTCCACTACAATGTTATGTAGCTCTTAGTCTAAAATGGGACACTGGTGATATATCAACCTCTCTTATCAATATGCCCTCTATAGGAAAGGGTAGCATTCATGATCAGAAACTTACTGGATGCCTCAGGTGGAAATAATAAAGCCCAACTGAGATTGCCAAGACTCTATCAAGAAGGAAAAAATAAATAAAGAATCTACAGTGCCACAGAATGTTACTAACTACACAGTTGCAAGCTTTTAGTTAAGTAATTCAGAATGGAGCTATGGTTCCCAATGGACACATACTGAGAAACATGCTCACAGAGGTAATTTCATTTCATTTCTTAAATTTATATCCCGCCCTTCTCCAAACGGACCCAGGGCGGCGCACAGGAATATTAAAATACATACAAAACCATATAAAATTTAAAAAACTTATTCAATAAAATCCTGCGCTAAAACCAAATTAAAATCCCCAAATTTAAAACTATCTAAAAGTCAGTTATGGAGGTTACGCTAGGCCGGCTAGATGGAACAAATGTGTCTTTAGACACTTGCGGAAGAGGCGGAGGTCGGAGATGGTGCGAAGTTCAGGGGGTAAGTCGTTCCAAAGGGCTGGGCCCGCCACAGAGAAGGCTCTTCCCCTGGGTGTCGCCAGTCGGCATTGTCCGGCCGACGGTACCCTGAGAAGGCCCTCTCTGTGGGAGCGTATCGGTCTAAGGGATGTATGGGGCAGGAGGCGGTCTCGCATATAACTAGGCCCCGAGCCATGGAGCGCTTTGAAGATGGTCGTCAGAACCTTGAAGCGCACCCGAAAGACCACAGGAAGCCAGTGCAGCTCGCACAGGATTGGTGTTATATGGGAGTGTCTAGGTGCTCCCGTAATCACCTGTGCGGCTGCATTCTGGACAAACTGCAGCTTTCGAGTGCACCTCAAGGGAAGCCCCATGTAGAGAGCATTACAGTAGTCGAGTCGAGAGGTCACAAGTGCTTGAGTGACTGTGCGTAAGGCATCCCGGTCCAGTAAGGGGCGCAATTGGCGCATCAGGCGTACCTGATGAAATGCCCCCCTGGCCACGGCCACCACATGGTCCTCCTTGGACAGCCGGGAATCCAGGAGGACACCCAAATTGTGCGCCCTCTCCACGGGGGCTGGTGTTTCGCCCCCAATGGCCAGAGTTGGAATAATCTGGCTGAACCGGGGTGCCGGAAGCCACAGCCACTCAGTCTTGGACGGGTTGAGCTTGAGTTTGTTACTACCCATCCAGATCCGTACGGCCTCCAAACACCGGGACATCACCTCGACGGCATCGTTGGGATGGTCTGGGGTGGATATGTACAGCTGAGTATCATCAGCGTACAGATGATATCCCACCCCAAAACCATGGATGATCTCGCCCAGCGGCTTCATATATGTGTTGAATAGTAGGGGCGAGAGGACCGACCCCTGAGGAACCCCACATACGAGGGGCCTTGAGGCCGACCTCTGCCCCCCTGCCAACACATATTGTGACCGACCAGAGAAGTAGGACGAGAACCACCGCAGAATGGTGCCTCCCAGCCCCAACCCCCCCAGTCGGCGCAATAGGATACCATGGTCGATGGTATCAAAAGCCGCTGAGAGGTCTAATAGGACTAGGATAGAGGAATATCCTCAATCCCGCGCCCTCCAGAGATCATCAACCAACGCGACCAATGCTGTCTCGGTGCTGTGCCCGGGTCGGAAGCCGGACTGGCGCGGGTCTAGATAATCAACTTCCTCCAAGTGTCACGGAAACTGTTGAGCCACCACACTCTCTACAACCTTCACTAAAAAGTGAAGATTGGAGACGGGATGATAGTTCTCTAATAATGCTGGATCCAGGGATGGCTTCTTGAGGAGGGGCCTTACTACCACCTCTTTCAAGATGGCAGGCAAGGACCCCTCACTCAAAGATGCGTTGACAATGCCCTGGAGCCAGCCTCGTGTCGTCTCCCAGGATGCCAGTACAAGCCAGGAGGGACACGGGTCCAATAAACATGTGGTAGCCCTAAGTCTCTTTGACAACTTGTCCATATCCTCGGTAGTAACAAAGTCAAACTCCTCCCAAGATGGTGTCTCAAGAACAGCCTCGGACCGCTCGACTGGACCACTGTCGATGGAGGGTAGCTCGCTCCGAATCTGAGTGATACATATATACCTGTCTGTCATGTTGAAACCTTGTCTCTCATGCACTGGGCTTATGGCCAGGATACTTGCAAGATCACCTACTGCTACTGGTAGCCTCTCACCATCCAGTACGATCCCACAGAGTTGGCCTCCTTAGAGTACCATCGGCCAGGCAGTGTTGACTGGTGACCCCAGGGGGAGAGCCTTCTCTGTGGGAGCACCTTCCCTTTGGAATGAGCTCTGCACAATTCCCGACCTCCGGTCCTTCTGTCGCATCCTGAAAAGTTGGCTTTTTCAGCAAGCCGGCCTGGCCTGAATAAATTATTAATTTTAATTGTCAATTTTAACTTAATTTTAAATTTAAATTGTAAATTGTCGATTGGATTATTAGATTTCCTTATTTAATTTTTTAAATTTTTTTGTAATATGTATGTTTATGTTGTACGCCGCCATGAGTCCTTTGGGAGAAGGGCGGCATATAAACCCAATAAAACCAAACCAAAACCAAACATTTCATGATTAGTCCCAGTGATGAAAGATATACCCACTCACCCCTGCATCATGTTACACAGAAAAACGACCATCTTTAAATCGCTCCATGGCTCGGGGCCTAGTTGCATATGAGACTGCCTCCTGCCCCATACATCCCTTCGACCGATCCGCTCCCAAAGAGAGGGCCTTCTCCGGGTACCGTCGGTCAGGCAATGCTGGTTGGCGATGCCTAGAAGAAGGGCCTTCTCTGTGGCGGGCCCAGCCCTCTGGAACGACCTACCCTCCGAACTACGCACCACCTCTGACCTCCGCCTCTTCCGCCAATGTCTCAAGACTTATTTATTCCAACAAGCCGGCCTAGTATAACCCCCGTTTTCTGATTTTTAAATGTGGATAAATTTTAAATTCTTAGGGTTTATAATGGGTTTTAGCACGGGATAGAATTTAATAGTTTTTTAATAATATTTTTGTATTTTGTATGGTTTTTTAATATTGCCTGTGCACCGCCCTGGGTCCTTGCAAGGAGAAGGGTGGGGTATAAATTTAATAAAATAAAATAAAAAAAATATATAGATGTCTTCTATGGCAATATTTGATAAAAAGATTCGAAAAAAATCACACATTTGTCTGACTAGATAAATGTAAACACAGTCGGAAAAATGATTATAAGATCACTTAAAGAGTTTTTACTCACATCCATAATGTTGCCATAGCATATACTGCCATCTCCCTCGTATCCCCTTGAACACACACATTTCCAGACTCCAGAAGTTGAGAGCTGACAAACTGCCTATGGGGAATAAATTAAACAATAAAGCAAGTTTATAATAAGTTAAACATTTGTGTCTGTGAATTCTTGGTGTGACATGGTTTGCAACATATAAGATAACCCATGTGAAGCAGAGCTGCTTCTTAGTTGATGGCTGTGCTTCTGTTGAAAGAGTCAAGTGTGCTTATTTACATGCTTGTGACTAAATCATAGTGCAATTGACTACAGGACTTTGAGGATCAAAGCATTTGCAAGACAAATATTTTTTTTAATTCAAATAGATGAATTAACTGTTTTCATTGCAAGAATTACTTGCTAATGTAATTTTTTATTAGATTTTTCAGTATGATAGACTTACTGTGTCCTGTGAAAGCCATCATCTCATTTTGTATAAAATAGCTTTTACAAGAAAGAAGGACTTTGTTTGCTGCACTGGTTACCTGTGGTCTTTCGGGTGCGCTTCAAGGTGTTGATCACCATCTTTAAAGCGCTCCATGGCACGGGACCAAGCTACCTGCGAGACCGCATCCTACCTCATACATCCCTGCGGCCGATTCGCTCCCACAGAGAGGGACTTCTCCGGGTGCCATCCACTAGGCAATGCCAGCGGGCGACGCCCAGGGGAAGGGCCTTCTCTGTGGTGGGCCCAACCCTCTGGAACGACCTACCCCCTGACCTCAGAACAACCACGGACCTCCGCACCTTCCGCCAGAAATTAAAGACACTCCTGTTCCATCAGGCCGGTTTGGCCTAAGTTATTTACCTAGTCTGCAGTCTGTATTATAAATTGTTAATTGGGTTTGTAAGGGATTATGTCTTAACTATTTAAATTTTAGCACAGGGATAAACTATTTAATTTGATTTTAATTATTTATACTTTGTATTTGTGTTGTTTTAAATTTCCTGTGCACCGCCCCGGGTCCCTTCCGGGAGAGGGTGCGGTTATATAAATTTTATAAATAAATAAATAAAATAAATTTTGTGTGAATAGCAATACCACTAAGACTTACATACTGCTTCATAGTGCTTTTAAAGCCCTCTCTAAGTGGTTTACAGAGTCAGCTTATTGCCCATAACAATCTTGAAGCTAGCAGTCAGCTGAAGTAGCCTGCAGTACTGCACTCTAACCACTGTGCCACCTCGGCTCTATGTAACTACTCCTCTGGTACAAGATTCTCAGAGGAGAGACAAAACCATTAGAGAGGCATTTAGGGTGACTTTGATGCCACAGCTAGAGTTGATTGTACACAGTTAAGAAATGTGCAACTGGCAGAAAGTTGGAGAGATATTTGGATCTATCATATTCCTGGATCATATTTGAAAAGCAAATAGTTTTAATTACCGGTAGCGGAAATTTTGAGTAGTTCGGAGAACCGGCAAATACTACCTCTGGCTGGCCACAGAGTGGGATGGGAATGGAGATTTTGCAATATCTTCCCCTAGGAGTGGGGAGGGCATGGGGATTTTGCAACATCCTTCCCCTGCCACACCCACCAAGCCACAACTGATAGTAGTAGCTGGTAGTAAAAAAATTGAATTCCACAACTGAACAGAACCTATGTAAAGAATTCTAATCAGGAGGCTGTCCAGTGGGAATCTTCAGGTGATAGCCTTTTGGAATGAGGGTTAATTCTGCATCTTCATAATGTAGGCCAAGTGATTGCTTGAGCAAATGACTCATAATATTAACTGGTTAGAAATCAGAACTCTCTCCATGGCATTACTGCAGAGGTGGTATTCTGCCAGTTCACATGCGCACTCCTGGTTCCAAACCGGTAGGAGAGATAAGAGGAAACCATTACTGCATTGCTAGCATTCCAATTTTTAAAAAAATATAAATGCTAAAACATATAATTGGGTTGTAAAAATTAGACAATTTTAGCATCCCATTTAGGGATCCCAAAAGGCTACTTGTTCTCCAGTCACAAGCTAAAGTTTATTTCAGTATGGCTCAATTCAACCATAAGAGAATTTGAGACCTTTTATAAACCAATCCAAATGAGTAACTCACCAACGGATGGCATTTCCAGTTTTGTTCCAAACAGTAGTTTATTGGTTCACATTCATATCCATTGCCCCGGAATCCTTCCTTACATTCACAATCATTCTGTGTTATATAGAAAACAAGGAATAAATTAGTGTGCTTGAAATAGATTTGCTCACTCCTATAAATCACTGACTCAGTAAACGTTTTGAAGAAATAAAGTTTAGGATGAAGTATTGCAACTGTCAATTCCAATGGACAATGCTGGAAATTGACTCAGAAAATCCTGCTGATTCAACAATGCATTTATTGTGTCAATGCTAAAACATAGAATTAAGTTATATAGACAATTTGAACACCCCTTAAAAGGAACAAGAACGAAGGATTGCAGATGCACAAGTTCAACTATTAGATACTTTGTACGGCAGATTCTATTAAGTTGGTATTCCACTCATGATGTATCTTACTATTAAGACTGCATCAAAGTGAATATATTTCAATATTTTTGAAAAGCATCTAAACATTTCAGACAATAAAATATGCAGTATCTAAATTATGAAGAGACAGTTTTTTTAGATCCTGTCAATCAACTTTATTGTCATTACTATATTGTCCTTATTATTTCTTTATGTATTTCTAAAGTCCAATGCAGTGTATAGGATCCTGAATGTCCATTATATTCACCATAAGATTGTCTGATTAATCAATAACTCTACACCAAACCTTCTCTTTGCTCAGCACTTATACGAATTCCAGTTGATGGATGTATGAGACAAAATCATGTTGGTAAAATTATAGTCCACCATCCTATTGGGTATGTCTAGTTTAATTAAAAGAAAGAGTAGTGGGTGATATGATAGCAGTGTTCCACTATCTCAGGGGCTGCCACAAAGAAGAGGAAATCAAGCTATTTGCCAAAGCACCTGAGGGAAGGACAAGAAGCAATGAATGGAAACTAATCGAGGAGAAAAACAATGTAAGAGTAAGGAGAAGTTTCCTGACAGAACAATTACTCAATGGAACAACTTGCCTTGAGGAGTTGTGAATTCTCCAACGCTGGAAGTTTTAAAGAAGAGATTGGACAACCATTTGTCTGAAATGGCATAGAGGCGTGATGGCGAACCTATGGTACGGGTGCCACAGGTGGCACGTGGAACCATTCATTAAGGCACGCGAGGCGTTGCCCTGTCAGCTCCAGTGCGTACGTGTGTACTGGCCAGTTGATTTAGGCCTTCTTTTGAGGCTGTTTTTCATGCTCTGGAGGCTTCAGGGAAGCTCCTGAAGCCTCTGGAGGTGGGCGGGGGGAGGATGTTTTCACCCTCTCTAGGGTCCTAGAAGCCTCTGGAGCCAGGGGAGGGTGAAAAAAGTGTGCCAAAAGCAGGGGTTCATGCACATAGCATTATGGGTGTGGCACACCCATGCACGACCACTCTGCGCTCCCCCTGCTTTTGGCACACAAGCCCAAAAAGGTTAGCCATCACTGGTATAGAGTTTCCTGCCTGAGCACAGGGTTGGACTAGAAAACCTCCAAGGTTCCTTCCAACTCTGTTCTGTTCTGTTCCGTTCCGTTCCGTTCCATTCCATTCTATTCTCATGATTGATATTTTATTTCCTGTCTTCACATCAAGAAATAGTCATTTCATTTATCTGCATATGTGCATGCGCACACAGAGTTGATCTTCACCTCTATTGCTTATCAAATGCACTGCTAGGTTGATATAAGGCTGATAGTGAATATATCAATTGTTTTCAATCAGTGCTTCAGCAGTTCTAGAATGTCTATAATTCCTTCAATGAGTATCCTTCTCATCCATGGACTGCATGCTAGTGAACCATACTATTATTACAAATACCATAAACCCAACATTATAGAACTACCTTCTTCAAAGTTGGGCCCTCCAGATATATTAGAGTCACCACTGATCAAGCTGATGGAAAATGTTTGGTGTTCTATTTCCAATATATTGGAAGGAAGCCCCATGAAGAAAGGTGTTCTCCATTATTGAGATCCGTAAGTTGATACCTGTCTGTTATTATTGTATAAAATCTATATTACATAAAAAGTTAAGCAAGAAGAAAACTTACTTGACCTGGACCTACGTATTGGCAAGTAGCATTAGTGTGACACCCTCCAAAAGTTGACAGCAGGCAATTGTTTATTTCGGAACAATCTCTTCCATTTCCTGTCCATCCTGGTTGGCATACACACTCATGAGTTCCAGGACCAGTCTTGATGCATTCTGCCTACAAGTATATTTCTGAGAGTAAATGCTACTCTTTATACATAATAATTAAGTGAGAGGAAAGGAAAGTACGCTTTCTCAATATAAATTGTGTAATAGCATGGAACAATGCTAAGAAAGATGATCAGATTTTACTCATGATGCACTGGTTTCTTGTTCAGCTTTGCTTATCGTTACTCTAGAATTACCATTTTATGTACAATCTTCATTGTTGAAAAATGACTGGTCTCAGGACTCAAAAAATAATACATTGGTTAATTTGAATAACTAATCTAAAATCACGAATGATAGCTTCTTATTCTCAAAAGTAAACTGTCAAAAATCCATGGTTAGGCAATTAATAAATATATTGCTCAATAGACTTATTAAAGCAGATGCTATGAAATTATAAAAAGCAAAAACAAAAAACCCAAAACAGGTGACTGAACCTGAAAAATGACCTGTATGATTATTATTTATTCTTTTAGTGAATTTATGCATGTACTGGAAAAAGAAGAGGAAAGTTCGTCTTGCCTATTGTTGAGCTTCCTTCGCCGATCATTCATTCAAATAAAATAATGAAACCAATTTGAGATATACAAGACTATTTTAAATGCAAAAATGTCTTTATTTTGAAAATTATATCAGTTTGGAAGATGTAATTCCGAATTTAAATGGGATCAAATAAGATCATGTCTATATTTACAGTTTACTCAATCAGTAAACAGTAAGAAATTTATACTTACATTAGCATTGCAACTATGTGGATTTATATGAGCACAAGCATCAACTTCACTGCAAGTTATTCCATCTCCTTCAAAGCCAGGTTTACAAACACAGCTAAAATTGTGCATAAAGGAACGTAGAATTAATAGGAGTGGAAAGGGTAAAAGAATTTAAAGACACATTTCAGCACTGAACAGCAGCTTCTATAGAGGGATAAAGAAAGCAATGGTGCAGGAAGCTTGACATGTAGTTCAGCATTCAAGAATGTTGTGAGGCTTCATCTTACTAGGGACCAGCCATGTTGCACTTCACTGCTGTTATCTGGATATGCTTTTGCAATTTGCTACTTGCAGTTTATGCAGGTTGAGAAAATTATACTCCAACTTCAGTATGCAGAAATAAAGTGTATGTCAAAAGAAGTTGTATTGCTGGCTAACCTGTCTATGAAGATGGCAAACAACATGTCTTTCTGAGTGCCAGTCTGAAAAGATTTAAAGTTTACTATATTATATGGTGAGTTAAAACAATGGATCAAAAGCCAGTTTGTTAGTATGAAAATGTCTGTATGCTCCAGTGGTGGGTTCCGGATCCCGTTGCAACCTGTATGGTGTAATGGGCCCCGGCATCCACCACATGAACATGCACAGTGTGCGTGCATGCATCCTTACCTCTTGCAACACCTCTGTGAGCCTCCGCGATGCTCCAGCAGCTCGGTGGAGCATCGCACAGGTGCCGTGCGCTCTGTGCACGGAAGCGCCAAAGAGCTCAAATACAGGTAAGGAGCTCAGGTGTGTAGACCTTCAGGAGCACCTTACCAGAATGGTACCCACTGCTCTGGGCAGGCACTGGAACACCCGTACCGGGGCGTACTGCCTACAACCCACCACTGGTATGCTCATTGGTGTATGGTACGATAATAAAAAAGAAATACTTAGGAAACTGTCAAACAGGAAGAACCAGAGCCATACATTGAGTTCCAGTTAAGATGATTTATTACACATGCATATACACAAGAATTGAATAAATTGAATGCACTAAATTGGTACTATATAAGTCAATGGATTTCAAGGGGGGGGGGTCGACGTAGACTATTTGTGGGAAAGTTGTGACTCAAAGTTGATTACTCACTTGAATCTGCCGGCTCTTCTCTTACAGAAATTTATTGTGAGAATGTTTGCCAGGATTCCAAGTCCATAATAAGTGAGACTCCGAGGCAGGTATATTCCTCAAATAATATTGGTTTATTTGATATATCATATTGACACAGGCTGGTGAAAACTGATTCTGAATATTCCCGTGGTTTTCACCTAATTAAAAGTAAAAGTTTTCCCCCTTCCCAAAAAACCAGTCACATGGTCCAATCATTGTGTCTTCCAATTGCCTGGTAATTTTACTCCTCCTCTTTCTGACCACCTGTGGGAATGTCCTTGTTTCCCAAGAGAAAGTATTTTGTTTTGGCTACAAACCCCTGTATTCCCCCCTCCCTGTGGCAACACTGAAGCTCAGAAAATGGCCTGACTCAAACCAGCTTCAGGCTTGACACTTCCCTTGAGGTGGTCCATGAGGTGAAAAACAGTACCAATAACAATCAGTCCTTTTTTGTTTGAAGTGTTGCATAATCAGATAGGATAGGCAAGAAACCCCCCCCCCCCAGTTATAAAGTTACAAGTATTTGCAAGAATGTTCATAAAGCAAATGACTGAGAAGGTAAGTGTTAATCCTAGGTAAACTATCTGAATGGCACAAAAGATGTACATTATGTACCTACCTCATGGTACCATTCCTCAAGACGCAATCAGCCTGCACGTCACAGAACTGGAAAAGAGGCCCGCATGGCATCACCTGTGCATCACAGAGATCTCCAGCATAGCCACTTTTACATGAGCCAGGAAGGCAGGTCCCATCACCGTCTATCTGGTTATCACATTTTCCGTGAACACACAAACATTCTGCAAAAGGATTGAGGGGTGGGGAGGGATATCAGTGAATTAAATAAAATGGGCCTATAATTTGGAGTCATTCTTTTAAAAATATATTAAGTAAACCTCTGGTTTTATTGCTTAGAGAAGATCTCAGTAATTTGACATTGAGAAGGAATGCCTACCACCACAAGGAATGCGCTCATTTATAATGGGAGTCATAGGAGAATGCCATTTTAATGGGATATTGCCAGTTCCTTTTTAGATTTTTAAAAATAATGGACAAATCCAACTTCCTCTTCCAAATTCATTTTGCTACTACTCAATAGCAAAGTATTAATAATCATAAGTGTTCCTACAGTTTGCTGAAATGATGGTTGGATTCTCACATACTAAACTATCCACTCCATTGTAACCTTGGACATGTTCCTATTTATTACTATTTGTACTTCCCAAACTTTCAAAGCACTTTGAAAGAAATGGTTGAGAAATGAGGAGAGCAAGAAACAAAAGCCATTACCTCATATTTTTAGCTGCCGTAACTACTGCAGCAATTCACCTCATCTCCACAGCACACAGAAAATAAAAGGAGACGGTGCGGAGAATGACAACACTTTAGTCAATTTCATCCCTGCTTTACCTGCCCAGTTGAGGAGAAGATGCAAAAAACCCCAACCACCTTTAAATCTATAGTCTATCTTGGTGCAAATAAATCTATATTGATTTCATTTTTATTTAGAAATGTTGTATTCCCAGTAAACTGGAAACAACTACATATAGGCAGAGGTGGGTTGCTATGGGTTCACCAAAGTTCGGTAGCTAATGTTATGGCTAGTTTGAAGAACCTACAAATCCCACCCTTGGAGGCTCAGGGAGGGGGGAAAACGGGCCTCTGGAGTCTGGGGGGGGGGCAGTTTTCGCCTCCCAGAGGCTCAAGGAAAGTCTACGGAGCCTGGGAAAGGCAAAAACGTGTTTGGTGCAGGAGGCCGACTAGGCCACACCAACCATGGCCATGCCCACCCAGCAGGCAGGCAGAGAACCCATTGCTGAAATTATATAGGGTGTCCTCTAGCATAGGGGTCCATAACCCCCAGTCTGTGGATTGGCATTGGGCCATGGCATGCTAGAAACCGGTCTACGCTAACAAGCCCCATCTGCGGGATGCAGGCAGCATGTGAAATCACACCCCCTCTGATCCGGAAACCAGTCTCTGGTGCCCAAAAGGTTGAGGGTGGGGCCGCTGCTCTAGCAAGTTATAAGAAAATAACATCAAATGAACAGGTATTTGAAGAATGTGTTTCCCTTCTCAAATTGTAACCTCAACAGCACATCTATGGCATTCTGAAGGGGATCTGCAGCTTCCAAGCATAGCCTTTTGGAGCTGCAAAAGGGCTCAGTGGGAGGTTTCTGCAAAAGTCCCAAAGTCCTGGGCAGAACCCCGATTCCATTTGTTTTGGATCTGACACTCCATGCTGAGTTTGCATGTGCATTGCCCCCAAATAGCTCCTTCCCTTATCTTTTGAAAGAGGAATGCTTACCTTTGCTACATTGCGGTCCATATTTATTGGGATCTGCACAAAATTGGCACTGCGAGCGTACAAATCCACTCTTGCAAATACAAGTGCCATTTCCTTTCATTCCATCCATACACTGCATTGTGGGGGAGAAAAATGCAAGTTTGAACCTGGCCATTAAGTGACGGTAGAAATCCCTGGAGGAGACAAGAGCTGACATTTCCTGCTATATTCATCAGAAAGATGAATCACTAAGAGGAACTGGTCAAGGAATGGAGCCCATTTTCTAGCATACAACCCGTAACATAGATCTTGAAATTGCCATTTGTATGCCGTTAATTACCTGGCCGTTTCCAGAGCATGGATTCAAAAAGCCACCAGGACACTGATTGCAATCAGAGCCAAAGAATCCTTTGCAACACTCAGGCTCCTATGAAACAAGGGTGGAAAGAATTGTAACCATTTTAGAAACCTTAATTCAAAAGTAGATTTAATTCCCGGCTGTTTCTGACCCTCTGATTTCTGATCATGAAATGCCAGACAATAGAAACTGTGTACCTTGTTGTTGAATCTCCTCTCTGCTAAATAATTGACAGCAGAGTTGAAAATGACGGAATTAAGTAAAAACAGCAAACAGGGAAAATCCTTTACATAAACTTCCCGTGTTAACCAAACATAACCCACACATCAAAAACGGAGCTTTGCAAACCCAAGAGAGGTTAATTCAAATATTTTCCCAATTTTCATTTCATGCTTAAAGTGGTATGGGAATATAATTTCCCCATCAGAAAAGGGAGGCACCTGCCAATAGTTCTTTAATTTTTTTCCTCAAAGGACATTTCTGTAAATTGAATCAACTGAGTCAAGTTTAAAATTTAGAAAGTCAACAAAGGGGGAGAATGTCTTTTTAGGAGTGTACTATGGTGTAAGTTAGGGGACTCGGTGGCTCAGAGGGTAAGAAGCTGAGCTTGTCGATCAGAAAGATTGGCAGATATGCGGTCCGAATCCCTAGCGCTGTGTAACGGAGTGAGCTCCCATTATTTGTCCCAGCTTCTGCCAACCTAACAGTTTGAAAGCACATAAAAACTGCAAGTAGAAAATTAGGAACCACTTTTGTTGGGAAGGTAACAGCGTTCCATGCGCCTTCAGAATTTAATCATGCCAACCGCGTGACCATGGAGATGTCTTTGGACAGCACAGGCTCTTTGGCTTTGAAATGGAGATGAGCATTGCCCCCTAGAGTTGGGAATGGCTAGCACATATGTGCAAGGAGAGCCTTTACCTTTATGGTGTAAGATGGTAGAGCCCCAAAATATGGTCTATTGTTGACCTCCATTCTCTGAACCTGCCAACACTTGTGATTCTTTTCAATTATTTTAGGCAAAACACCATCAGTGCCTAGAACCATTTTCACCTTAAGAGATTCAATCAATCAGATTATATCTTGCACAAAGACTGTGAGAAAGCGAAGGTTTAAATTCTTCAACAGTTTTGACTTTCATCTCTTACCTTTTTTGTCACATTACAGTAGTAAGCACACCCATATTTCATCAGGAATGAATCCTGATAGATGCATTTTCTATTTGATGAAGCCTGGAATATTAAAAAAAGCAAACTTAGAAATATTCTTAACTGTGAAAGATAATCTATGTTATACAATAAGGCAAGCAGAGGAGTTTTGCTAGTTTCACTGTAGAATAAATTATTTTTATAAAATATGATTGGATTTATTATTTCTCCTATGATATAAACAGGAGTGGGCTGCTATGAGTTTGTCCGGGTTTGGAAGAACCCATAGCTAAAGTTATGGCCGGTTTGGAGAACCTCCAAATCTCACCCCTGGCTGGCTCTGCCCACCTCGCCCCGCCCAGGAGTCTCCAGGTGGCCCATTTTGGATGCGAGGTAAGTACAAGGCTCAGGGAGGGGAAAAAACAGGCCTCCTGGAAGTTCCAGAAGGCCGTTTCCAGCCTCCAGAGGGCCCCCAGATGCTGGGGAAGGAAGTTTTCGCCCTCCCAGGGGCTTAAAGAAAACAGCCCCCCCCCGCCCGTGGTGCAGGAGGCCGAGTAGGTCATGCCCATCATGGCTTCACCTACTCAGCAACCGGGCAGAGAATCTGTTGCTTAAATTTTTGAAGCCCACTCCTGGATATAAGGGGTAACAAATTTTATTGGAATGCATGAAAAAGGTAATATCTTATTTATTACCTAATTGTATAGCTGATGCTTTTACTTACAACGAGTAATGAATTTTCTGCACAACGGTTTCTACGTAGTGTACATTTTCCACAGGTTCCCTGAAATGAGACAATTCACTTTAGGAAAGGTGGACTGACAGGTGTGATGAAAGGTGTCTATTGAGTAAGGGGAGTAAAGCCAATATGGTGGCCATAACAATGTGATTAAAGTTTCAGTAGTTTTTCATGTGATGGATATTAAAATGGCTGGTACTTCAATTACACTTTCATGGCTACCATCTTGGTTTTTTAAAATCAGATTCTGCTAAGCAAGTCCTAAACAAGTGCAATAACAAGCCAAAAGTTTACCAATAGAAGAGAATAAATATAGCTTAGGGAGCTATGGAGCTATGGAGTCCTAGGTGTCCTTTGAGCTTGGTTATTTGCTTGCAGATATTTTATTACCCAACTAGCAAACAACCAACTTCAAAGAACTCACAGGTCTACACAATCCTATGTTTTCAAAGAGACATAACCTTGGCAGATAAATTAGGTTTTCTATGCAGGCAACAGCTGGAAACCCTGACAGAGGAACCTCAGGTCAAAAGTAGACATGTTGAATATATCTGAGATGTTGATGTGCAGAAAATATTTCTAGTATGGCTATAATATTTTTAACCTTCTCATTTGCTCCTGTACCTTCTCTATCAGTATCAGTATCCTTATTATGATTATTATTATGATTATTTGTTATTATGATTATTATTTGTTATGGTTATTATTACTTTGTTGTTTTGCATGTACACTGAGAACTTATGCACCTGAGACAAGTTCCTTGTGTGTCCAATCACACAGCCAATATTCTGTTCTGTTCTGTTTTATTCTCTTTCAATACAGAACAGAACAGAACAGAATGCTCCAATCCTCCCTCCCTCTCTCCCTTCCCCCCCTCTGCAATTGTAAAATTTATAAAATATTGTATTTATATTTAATATTGTACATTCCATGGATATGCATAGCATGATGAACATTTCAGAAACATTTCAAATAAGTATAAAAGCAGAGTAAGTATTATTTAATTAGGAGAAGGAATGCAAAAAAGGAAATAAATATTGTTTGGAAAATATTTTGAACTTTACTGGACAGAAGAACCTTACCAGCTTAAGTTCAGATTTCTCTTTATCACATCTATGTGGCAAAATTGGAATTATTGAAGGAGGTATAAGTACACCAGAAAGAGTATAAATCATGCCATTTTTTGTAGCAATGCCAGCTTCTTCTATTTCCTTTCCATTGACCAAAACTTGCCCCTGCATAAATTATTACCATAAATTGAGATTATTATTTTTTGAAATTACTGGACTTCATTTCAGAATGTTTCTGTTATTTTGTACCATTCTCTATTTTTCTTAATGCTTACTCTTCACAGGCAAAGCGTCTGCAGAGCAAAATATTTTACTAAATTAAAACAGCAGAACAAAATTATGATGTCAGAATTGAATTTGCATGGATTTACATTTTCAGTGAAGTTGAAATAGATGAACTGTTGAGCCAGAGTGTTGATGTGTCCTATAGCGATTAGGCTAGCAATCTCCAGCTGTAAGAAACAAATGAGAATTTAATTTATTTAATGTCATTAAATGTCATGTAAAGAATGACAGGAGTTACTATTTTGTCATGGATTATAATGAGTACTAATATCTTTATCCATGGAAAAGCTGGCAACTAAATGATGCACCTATTCTTTTCCAGCACCAAACATTTATTTCAGACTCCCTCTTGTGATAAGTGGACATTAACACTCCTAATTGTGGAAGATCACAGATTTTAGCAATGGGAAAGTTTATTGCAAAGTTTAATAAGCTACTGTTCATTTGTTGTGGATGTGGTTTAGACCTCACAAAGCTGTGATATCGTAACAGCTGTAGCAGCATTATTCATTTATTATCAAACAATCTGTTATCACTGATATATGGATGACTCATCTATATATTGGAGATAGGAGAAAGAGGGGTTGGTGAAGATCTTCCATCTCTCTTCCATCAATGGAAGCCTAACAGTCAAAGATCAGTTGAGATGCTACATATGAGGGACTTTTAAAAATGGTAAATCATATTTGTATATCTGAGAGGAAAGATTCACATACATTCATTCTTCAATAACCACAAATGAATTGAGTAGAGAAGATGTTTTCACATTTACCTGTGTATGAGAAATAATGTGGTACTGAATCAGTTCCCGAAGCTTTCGTGAACCCTACACAAATAATAGAAAAATCTTTATCAAAATGTAGACTGGCACAGAGAAGCATCACTTAACTGGGCTGTCAGGAAAAATGCACTGTAATATTGCTTGTTTCTATAAAAGCACAATGCTGACATGTGATTGAGAAGATAGCAATTTCCTACAGCTCCTGCCTTTTCTTCCTTCTCCTTCTTCTAACTTTATTATTGGTGTTTTTCTACTGGAAAAGACCAGATTCTAATATAAGATCCTAAGATATTATCAAGCAAAATATTATAGGTCAAACAAACAACTTATCTGTGTAGTTATACGTACACCATACATGGCTGCATTCACAGAGTACGATTATACAGCTTTGGGACTTAGAACAACCCATTTATTTATGAAGTTCATCACATTATTACAAACAACAGTCACCAATGGTTAAAAAAAAGTCATGCATAGACCAAACATGCTGTACAAACGATCAGTTGTACTACTGGATTGTTTGAATAGTAACCCCGAAATTTTATATATTAAAAATATAAATTGGATTAGCCCATAAATCCCATTGAAAGGGGATCCGTGGTTAAGGCACCAAGGTAGAAAATAGTAGACAATGGATTCTAGTCCCAGTTTATGCACAAAGTCAATTGAGTGACCTTGGGCCAGTCACTCTCTCTCAGTCCATGGACCTCACCCGTAAAGAGGCCCGTAACGAGGGCATGCATAAGCACACCAGCGTGCCTTCCGTCCCTGTCCTACTGTTCCCATTTATTTGTACTCATTTCCTTTGTTCATGTCCATGTTCATATTTATACCTATCTTGCACACATTTGACAAACTAAATTTAAAAAAACAAACAATTTCTGAAATCTTGATTAAAAAAAAAACCCTGCAGGAACTAGTCCAGGTAGTCACAAGAAGTTAACACTGACTTTAAAACTTCCACCACAATATAAATGCAAAATTAAAAGACATACCTCAGGTGTTGACAAGTAGTCCAGAGTGCCCTCTTTCAAGTTTTCCAAAGCATCATTGGTTGGAATGAAAACTGTATTAGGGCCAGAATGTTTATCCAACATTGTCCCAAGGAATGTGTTCTCCTTTAAAAAGAAGAGGGAATGGGGTATTGTGCAATAGTATTAACACATGTTTTGAAAGAGTTCTCTATTTTGTTCATTGTTTTGGGCTGTACCTTACCTCCAACATGGATCTAAACGTGGAGTATCTTGGTTTGTCTTGAAGGATTGCCATTACAGATTTCTAAGAAAACAAAGCCAGATGTGAATATTTGTTAGGTGAAAGTGTTCTGGTCTTTTTGTCTCCTTTTTAGCTTTACATGATTTCTTTTGAAAAGTATGTAAACTTCCAGGGAAAAAAAGCTAAAAAGGAAACAAACAAGCAAACAAACAAAAGACCAGAATATACCCTCCATGGCAGCTAATACCCAGATAAGCAGGGATTAACCCCAGACAAACAGTGAAGCAGAAAACAATATCTTAATCAAGGCACTATCAAGGAGAAAAACCACACACCTTCAATACAAACAAGGCAAGCTATAGATAAACAAGGAGCAAACCCCACACTCACTAGCACTGATGAAATTACCTAGTTAGGTAAGGAAATGACTGCAAGCAAACAGCCAAGCAATCAAACAAGGTCAGAGAGCACCAAGGATTTTATAAGTTATTTGATACTAAAATTCAGAAGTGAAGATAGACCATGATGGCTTGGTAGGAGACCTATTTAGTATGAAAAAGTTCTAGTATACAGCTATTGTGTTCTCTTGGAAGGCATGAAAATATTCCTCATAGAATCATTTCGTGCTAACAATAAACTTGGAATGCTGGAAGTTTAAATCCAACACATATGGGAGATTTTCAGAACAGAGAAAGCAGTTTTACAGGCTTATTTTATATATAACTAGCTGATAACCTGGCATTGTCCATGTATTTATTTATAGGGGGAAAATGTCCAGACAAAACGTAATTTCTAATGTTGGATTTTCCCCCTTACCAGAGGGAGCCCCCTTGTGGAGTACTATGAAGCCGTTACCACAGCAACTCCAATGCGCTTTACAGTAGAAGCCATTTTAGGGCAGTACAGTAGAATCCATTTGAAGGCACAACAGGCTGTATAATAACAGAACACAAAACACATACCCCTTACCCCCACAGTATTTGTTTCCAGAGAGTAAGTCATCTGTGTGCCAGATTTGGTTAAAATTGCTTGAGGCATTCCAGAGTTATGCTGGAGCGCGCGCGCGCGCACACACACACACACACACACACACACACACACACACACAGAGCGAGAGAGAGACTTGTCTATGTATGTATGTATTTCAGTAGGTAGGTAGGTAGATAGATAGATAGATTAAAACAATGCATTAAAATGCATCACTATTCTTCCTCCTTAACTGTAGGCACACTCTTCTTTTCTTAAATTGTGACAATATATATTTAATCCCATTCAGAATTATAATTTGAAATCCCCTCCATTTTATTTTTGACCTCACCTCTTTGTCACTTTTAAAAGCAGGTTCCATGTTGTCCAAGGCTGTGTCGACAATATGAATAATTCCATTTGTAGCAGCAATGTTCCCTTGTAAGATTTGACTTTTCTTCTTACCTCCCTGTATTCTGATTCTTAGCGTATTTTCCTAAAATGGCCCAGAAGACAAATATGAAATAACGGGTCTATATCAAATATATTATTTACAAACTATGTAAAAATACATATATTAATGTAGCTATTTAAAATGTATGTTATTTAACATTTTGTTGCATTCAGCATTTTCGTTCTGCCATCAGATGTAATGTTTGCAATCTTATACTTCTTGCAGTACATAGATAAATCATTCAAAGAGTGTATAGTGCAAAATACTTTAATTCTTAATAATAACATAGTTTTATTTCTCTTGATCTTTGCCTTGAATTGCAATGGTTGCTCATAGGAGGTAAGGATGGGGAAGGCAGAGTCAACTGATCAGGACAAAGAGGCAGTGAAGATCCAGATCACTATTCCTTTCTGGGGGAACCAAACTGGAATGGAGAAAAGGAACCACTGGTTTGGGATTGCAGTGGGAGACAAAGGGTGACACTTCTTCTCTAGACGTGTCATGAACAGGGGTGGGTTCCTACCGGCATTACTACTGGTTCGATGTGCAAAAAACTTTGCGCACATGCACAAATTTGCGAACATGCAAGTGTGTGCACATTTGTCACCTTAAAAGGTCTGCACAGACGCACATTAGAAGGGGGAAAAATCATTTTTCCAATGAAGATTGTTCTGCATGTGCAGAACAAAAAATCAAGATGGTGGTGCAGCATAGAACTGGTTCAGGTGCATGTCCGGCCAAGTTACTATCTACTTGGCCAAACTGTGCTGAACCAGTAGGAACCCACCTTCGGTCATGAGTCTGTAAACAGCAATAGAAAAAATATTGGCTCATTGCATTTAGTGATGGTATTGTCTATCCTGAGTGCCCAGGGATATAATAGGTTGCTAAAGGTCAATCAGGAATGTATTGTAGCTGCAATAATACTGTGTTTACTTCAGTCTGACTTGTGCAGTTTAGTAACAATACATCTATATATAGTGCAGTACAGTGGTGCGGTGGCCTAGAGGTGGAGCCTGTGAGCCTGTGAGTTCAATCCTAGGTAGAGGCAGGCATTTCTCTGTCTGGGCACACAGAAAACATATCAGCTGAACAAAACTCTGCATTTGCGACAGGAAGGGCATCCAGCCATTAAAACACTCTGCTAGCTCCATTCTGTTGCCCAGACTCTTCCCCACAAGGGGATTTTGGAGACGTTAAAAGAAGATGGTAATATCTGTGTATAGTGCATGCACATCTACATACAGGTAGTCCTCAACTTACAATCATTCATTTAGCAATCGTTCAAAGCATGAAAAAAAAGGTCCTTGACTGGTCCTTGTACTTATGGTCATACAGTGTTTATGACAATCATGGCATCCTGGGGTCATGTGATCACCATTTTCAATCTTTCCAGTTGGCTTCCAACCACCAAAGTCAATAGGGAAACTAGATCTGTTTAATGACTATGTGATTCATTTAAGAAGTATAGTGATCCATTTAACAACCATGGCAAAATATATTTGTAAAATTGGGTGCAACTCACTTAACAAATGTTTTGCCAAATAATGGAAGATCTAGACTCAACTGTGGTTGTAAGTTGAGACTATCTGTATTAGGTCTATATGTCTATATATTATCTACCTATGCCTCTATATTAGATTAATAGTGAAAGTGCAATAAGAAAATGACTTTTTAAAACATTAATTTTAAAAACAACAATTTGAATTATGCTGAATTAAGTTAGTAGAATATTGTAAAAAGCATTACAAATTGTTCAAGACAAAGTATGTTTTATAATAATATCTAACCGTTTCCTCCTTGAATATGTCTGCTGGTTTGCCTGTCAATGTATAAACTGTTCTTGTGACATTTTGCTCATTCAGGCTGAGTTGTCCAGCAAAAATATGAAGCTTCACAAAATATTGTGTGCTGTCTTTATCAGAAAGAAGTTTTTTAATCTGAAAGGTTTCCAAAGAATAAAAAAGATTACTGTTTGAAGCTTTTATTATTTTTTTAAAACATAGAGAACACTCAATAATGGCGGTAGCCTTTAGGAGAAACTCTCCCATACTACCACCTGTTACAATGACTGGCTGGGCGGGCGTGGCAAGGTGGTCATGTGACTAGGTGGGCATGGCTAACTCGATGTCACTCACATCAAGGGGCACATCATGCCAGCCTCTATTCGCCACTCCTCACCTGCCTCCCCAGACTCCATGGGGCCCCAAAAGGAAGCAGTTGCTGAAGATAAGCAGCCACCATGAGAAAGAGTTGGCAAAACAGCTGGCTCAAGTTCAAATTGGATCTGACCGAGAAGGAGGCTCAGCAGAAGCACCTCACTGAGGACTACGAGCATAGGCTTTCCAAGCAGAGGGAAGACCTGCAGGAGTGCAAGGCCAGGTGCCAGCACCTGGCAGCTCAGCAGGCTGAGATGGTCAGCCAGTTCCAGACCATGATGCAGTCCCACTGGAATGAGGCCCTCTGGCTCTTCGCCACCAGTTGTACTTCCCTCCAACCTTCATCCAAAGCCCCACACCAGGAGGCTGAAACAGACACTAAGTCAGAATTTGTGCTCCACTCTGACCTGCACAAAAAGACCCAGAAGGGGGAGCCTCTCTGCAGCAATACAAGCATTCATTGCACGTTTCCAGCCCAGGGGCTGTAATTTGAGGACCCCTGATTTAGTGCAACATAAAAAATGTAAATAATTTTTCTTTGGACCACCAAACTTTTCACATGGACCATCAGTGGTCCACCAGTTGGTGACCGCTGATTTAAAGGAGTCAATGCAATCCATTTTTATAACAATCACTTTTTTTTCAGGTTTGCATGAAAACCTGGAAAAAAAATCTTGAATGAATAGCAGAGAAGTAGTATTCTCAAAGTCAAGAACATTTCTTCTTACTTTGTAAGAATAGTCTTTTGCAAACAAAATCCCAACAGGCAGATTTTGTTTTGCTTGGTAAACATATATATAACATGCATTAAATGCAGCTTTTGTACATTTTGGATCACATCACTTTTGAAGAATTAAACAAGTGAGTAAAGTACCATGCCATTTTAAAATAATCCATTTACTTACATTGATTCCATTGAACCCCTTATTTGTTGGAATAAGAATTGTAAATGGTCCCAAATTAGTCAGTGGCCATTCATAGGCACTTTCTGGAAAGGAAAAAAGGGAGAAACAAGAGAGAAAGGAGGAAAAATGCATAGAATAATGTAGTTTTAACTAACATGTTTTATGGGCATTGTAGTCCAAAGATTTAGTTTTGGAGAATCTTTTTTTTTTTAAGCCGCACCCATCTCACCACATAGGGACTCGGGGCGGCGCACAGGGAATATAAAATATAAATATACATATATACAAGAATATAAGCATTCTTAAAACTGAATTAAATTAAACCCACCCTGCGCTAAAACCCATATTAAAACCCCTGAATTAAAACTTTGGTCAACTAAAAGCAGTACAGTGTCGAGTAAAATCATGCCAGGCCGGCTTGTCAGAAGAAGTGCGTTTTTAACCACTGGCGGAACAGGCGGAGGTCCGAGATGACACGGAGTTCGGGAGGTAGAGCGTTCCAGAGGGTTGGGCCCATCACAGAGAAGGCTCTTCCCCTGGGCATCACCAACCGGCATTGCCCGGTTGACGGCACCTGGAGCAGACCCATCTCTGTGATAGCGTATTGGTCGTAGGAACGTATGGGGCAGCAGACGGTCTCGTAGGTAGCATTTCTTAATTTTATTTCATATCAATCCGAAAATTTAACTGATACAGAGTCATCTTTAAGGGTAGATGGATGGCATACACATTTAATAAATAAAATAAAAAGTACATTTCAAAATAGTTCTGCAGATGGGTTGATAGGAAACAGGATAGTGAGTTTCCTAGTGACTTTTCTGGATCTGAATGTAAGCGTTCCTGGAGCAACAATATTCTCATACTTTCAGAGTTCAAGATTTATGGTTAATTATTAAATTATGCATGGAGACCTTTATTTATAGAGTGCAAGAAGGTTTAAAAAAAAAGTAAGACATTTATTTTAACCACCAGAGTGGTAGAGAATGGGATATTATAACACTAGATTTGTGCAAATACAAAAACAGCAAACAAAATCCTTTGCTATCTCCAGTTATCAGTTTCCTTTACTGTTCTCATCTATCCTGTTTTCTTCATGAGCTTCCATTTCCCATTTAGCAATAGCCCGAGAACTAGTGAAATGTCCTCTTATACCTCAGTGAATCAAGGAGATGTCTGTCTGAGCTGCTTCTGAATGTTATTTGGCTTCTGTAAATTGTTGGAAGTGTTTAAAAATGCTTCAACTCTAGGCCAGGGGGTGTCAAACTCAAGGCCCGGGGACTGGATCCAGCCCATGGGGTACTTAAATCTGGTCCGCGGGGCCACCCTGGAAACAGTGAAGCACAGGCCTGTGGTGCTTCTGCCAGTGAAAACAGGATCCCAAGCTCAATTTTCGGCTGCCCTGCCTCCTGCAACCCTCTGTCAGTAAAAACAGAGTTCGGGAGAGCCGTGTGCAGTCCTACCGAGCTCCATTTTACTGGCAGAGTGTTGAAGGAGGCCGGGGCAGCCGAAAACAGAGCCCGGGAACCTGTTTTCACTGGCAGAGTGCTCAGGCCGCCACAGGCACCCCTGACAGAAGTGATGTTGAGCCACACTCATATTGCCCCCCTGAGGTCAAAAACAACCCTGATGCAGCTCTCAACAAAATCAAGTATGACATCTATGGCCTAGGCCAGTGATGGCGAACCTATGGCACAGGTGCCACAGGTGGCACGTGGAACCATTGCTAAGGGCACGCGAGGCGTTGCCCTGTCAGTTCCAGCACGCATGTGTGTGCTGGCCAGTTGATTTAGGCCTTCTTTTGCGGCCGTTTTTTGCCCTCTGGAGGCTTCAGGGAAGTTCCTGAAGCCTCTGGAGGTGGGGAGGGGAGGCTGTTTTCACCTTCCCCAGGCTCCTAGAAAGCCTCTGGAGCCTGGGGAGGGCGAAAAAAGTGCACCAGAAGCAGGGAGTCATGCGCATAGCATTATGGTGTGGCACGCCCATGCACGAACCCCCTGTGCTCCCCCCGCTTTTGGCATGCGAGCCAAAAAAGGTTAGCCATCTCTGGCCCAGGCAAAGATTCTTGCATATTTCTGTCAAGACCATCCTGATAGGTATGCTGAATAGAACTGTATTTTTATTGTAGGTTTTTATGTTTTTACGATATGCTGATCTTAAGTTTAAAAAACCAGCGGTTACTAGGTCTTTACATAGAAATATTGAAAGTATAACATTATTCCAAATATATATTTAACACAAGGGAAGGAGCAAATTATTAAATAATTATGTTTAATTTTAATTTAAGCTAGAATTCAAGTGGCATGTATATGACATATATTATTGACTTGTGAATTTATATAAATATTAAGTAACCAAAATGAAAGAACTCTTCAGGCCTTGTATTTGACAGACAATATGGGTATGTAGATAAAATCATAGAGGTAAAAAGTAATTCAGCACACAGGATTAACACTTTTGTTGACTACAATTTGAAGTTCATTCAAAAAACAATAATTTGGTTGAAATTTTCCAACACCTTTATCCCCCCCATGTTATTACCAAGTTTACTAAAATTTACTACAGTAGTGTAACTCCCAATATTCTGTACATGTATCACAGTTAACATTCAAAGAATGTTACCTTGCTTATCATAAGTGTGTATATGGATTTTATAGCCCTTGGGTCTTCCCATGCTGTAAAATACTGAAAAAGTGGTGCTGGTAGAGTTTAAGAGAATCAGTATGGTGTACCCAGTGGTGAAATTCAATTTTTTTACTACCAGTTCTGTGGGCGTGGCTTGGTGGGCGTGGCAGGGGAAGGATACTGCAAAATATCCATTTCCACCCCACTCCAGGAGGAAGGATATTGCAAAATATCCATTCCCACCCCACTCTGGGGCCAGCCAGAGGTGGTATTTGCCAGTTCTCCGAACTACTCAAAATGTCCGCTACTGGTTCTCCAGAACCTGTCAGAACCTGCTGAAATTCACCCTTGGGTGTACCGTGGTGAAAGCATCAGGCTCAAACTAGGGTTCTACGAGCCTCAGGTATTAAGATAGCTGGGTAACCTTATGCCAGTCACTCTATCTCAATCCCCATTAAGAGAACAAAGTAGCGGAAATTTTGAGAGTGGGGAGGGAATGGTGATTTTGCAGTATCCTTTTCCTGCCATCCCACAAAGCCATGGCCACAGAACCAATAGTAAAACTTTTTGAATCCTACCACTGCTGTTAAGGAAGTAATGGTAAAACTCTTTTGGAAAACCTGTCCCAGAAAACTGGAGAGACTTGTTCAGGCGGTACAATGAGTCAACATTGACTCAAATGTAGACAGAAAGACAGAGAGACACAAATACATCTAGCTATATTTAAGGAGATTTTAGTAACTCCCTAAATTCATTTAAATCTAGACTTCTGATAAGTAGCAACATATTTCAAACATTTTTGTCTTTCTGAATTACATTTTTTAAATTTACCCACCAAAAAGTTCTATAGCAGATATCAGATTTCCTTGCCAATATCCTCCAGGTTCGTTATTCATCTCTTTAATTTGATCTATGATGTTTCCGTAGCATACAAATCCATCACCTACATAGCCCCTTTGGCATGTGCACCTGTGCAGAAAGTGATAAAGTATTATACGCTGTTATTCAGCATTCGGGTGGGTGGGTGGGGCCTCCCACTGCTGCTACCACCAGCTTGGCCAATCAGCAACCCATCTCTGGTCAGTATATAATGGTAAGCATGTTGACCTCTCACCAGTATTTTTTCCCCAGCCCTTCATTTCCTCCCCAAACTTTCTGGTTATCTTTCACTTCCTCTAAGATATCAGAAGATGCAGTACTTACAGGGTTTGGCCTGGCACAGTCATTGTACATACTGCATTCTTATGGCAGGGATTGTTGGTTGCACAGATGTCTTGCATACTGCATCCTTGACCAGGTACAAAGTTCCTGAAATGTTCTTGGCATTCGCAGTGAGACTTAATGCAAAGGAAAAACATGTTAGTTTTGTTTAAAACAGGGATTTACTCATGTACTCATCAGTATTTTTATTTCTTTTTCCATTTTTTCGCCCATATAAACTTGCAAACTCTGAAGGGACTGAGATCTTTTTTGTGCTTAAATTGCTCTTTAAATTGTCATATACATTAATAATGCTATATTAAATGGTAATATTTGATTTATGAATGTCTTATTTTCACTTGAAGTGTTATCATAGAAAAGCTTTATATTGAATAAGGAATGCATTTCTACTTCAATGAAGTACTTTTTCCAGTTTCTCTGGAATTAATGTATTTTTTTGAAATCCTGTTTGTTTCAAGTCACTATCTGTTTCATTCATTATAGAAAGGCCTTTGATTGCTTTGGTCACATTAAGCTGTGAAAAGTGCGCAGAAAATTGGGAAACCCAGAACAGCTCATTATCCTCATGAGAGACTTATGTGCAGATCAGGAAGCCACAGTATAGGCAGAACATGGCAGAACAGACTAGGTGGCATACTCTCCTCTTATTTATTAAACCTACCGTATTTTTCAGGGTATAAGATGCACCTTTTTCCTCTAAAGAGAGGCTGAAAATCTGGGTGCGTCTTATACATCGAATACAGCATTTTTTTTGCCACCTGAAACCCCACCCCCTTCACCAAAATGACTATGCATAGCCTTATAGAGGCTTCCAGAGAGCTCCTGGGGGCTGGGGAGGGCAGAAATGAGCCTAAAATGGGCCATTTTTTGCTCCCCCAGCCCCCAGCAGCACTCTATAAGTCTCCATAGGGCTATGCATGCAATTTATTTGACACAAAAATGGCCCATTTTCGCCATAAATGGACCGTTTTATTCTCATTTTTGACCCCCCCTCCCTCTAGGAGCACTCTGCAAGCCCTCCCCAAAGCTAGTCATACTTTTTATTTGAAAAAAACGGCCCCGTTTTCACGGAGAAACGGGCTGTTTTGGGGAGGTTTGCAGAGCGCAAAAGGGTTTTTTTCCTTGCTCTTTAACTGTTTCTGCGTCAGCAGAAACAAAGTCTTAAGTTTGTCAGTGATTTCCTTCTCCAGAACATGGATAAATACACCTGGAAACATCAGCCTACCTACCTATTCTATCTCTCTACCTACCTATTATATTTCTCTCTCTCTCTATTTCTCTCTCTCTATCCTTCTACCTACCTACCAACGTACACACACTCTCTCTCCCTACCTACTGTATTTCTCTATATTTCTCTCTCTCTCTATCCCTTTATCTACCTACCCTCTCTACCTACCTACTGTATTTCTCTTTCTTTCTCTCCCTCTCTATCCCTCTACCTACCTACTTTTTTTTAAAGCCTCTTCAAAACCTTGGCGCGTCTTATACTCTGAAAAATACGGTATGTGCTCAATATAGTGTGTATTAAGGGAAGCTTAATGTTAATTTCAACCAGAATCTATTCCACATGTACACTTACCTTTCCAGGGCCATCATATTTACAGACTGTGGAACTTATAGGGCAGTTACCAAAGTTTTTTTGGCAAGGATTTATTGGTACGCACACTTGGCCATCGCCTTCATATCCATATTGGCATGTACAGTTATGATGATTGGGTCCAAGATACAGGCAATCAGCATGAGGATCACAAACCATTTTGGAACATGGATTGATAGCTTTGGAGAGGAAATAATGATACAAAGACAGTAAAATAAGAGTTCACACAAACATGCACTACTATGCTCGTTTTTATTTGATCAAATAACATTGATCAGTATTATTGTACCATGATTACATTATACTTTATCAGATTTGGCACTTGATTTGGAATCCAGGGAAACAAATATGTTTTAAGTGACAGTTGGATTTATTGACAGTAGAGGGAAAGGCCACCTTTGCCACCAGAGCTGGCCTTGGGTCTGTTTATGGTTGAGCCAAAGGACAAGAAAATATTCCTAGTTTGCCTAGTGAGGTGACTAGTCTTCCTTGCCACTAAAATTCACATTTTGATGATGGAACATCTCTCAATTGTAGTGGGTAAAGTATTAAATGAATGAATGAATGACTAAATAAATAAGCATGTTAATGAAGTCTCATTGAACACTTTGTATTGTTGGGAGTTTGATAATCTTTATTCTAAGTACTATTAAACTAGCCCCTAAACTAGTTAAAACTGAAATAAAGAGCTATTTTGGGTTGACTGCTACTTACGTTTACACTGTTTGCCATCACCTTCGTAATTGGGAAGGCACTTGCATTCCAGTTGACTTTTGCTCACATTTGATTCAGAACATCTGGAATTTTCGGGGCACTGTAAGGCTTCACATTCTGGTATTGCTGGAGGGAATAAAGAAAATTCAATAGATCAAGATTGTTTTGCTAAAGTATAAGGCTAAGCATACTAACACATCTCTTCAAGTGTTAAATATATAACAACTTCAACATTAAAGACCACCTTTTCAAAAACCTGACTGTATTTGTTGGTAAGAGAGAAATCATAAAAATACAAGTCATTCTTAAATTAGCTTTGTCCAATTTGGTCGTCGTCTACTACTACTACTACTACTACTACTACTACTACTACTACTACTACTACTAAAGTAATAATAACTACAAATCACTGGATTTTAAAAAGAATTTTGGGAATAGCAGTTACTAAAGTAGTAATACTTTAGCAACTGCTATCCCCAAAATTATTTTTTAAATCCAGTGAATTGTAGTCTTTTTCTGACCTGTTAGTAGAAACACAAGTCCTAATCCTGTTACATGGGATAAAATGCATTAGCAACACTTTATCTTTGAACCTAATCACTTTGCTTCTGCAGTTGCTGCTACTGTTGACCTCGCACCGGATGTTGTACGTAGAAAACTACAGCTCTGAACAGAGTTTTTAGAAAAGGATTTCTTTCCAACAGTTCATGGCACATTCATCATTTTTGAATGGCTTCTAACTATATGTGAGTTCATTAACCTGAGTCTCATTAGCTGCCATGAATAAGAAGATGTGCCCATGCCCCAAAATGTGCTACTTACGTTGATCACAATGAAGACCTTTGTATCCAGACAGACACACGCATTGTCCATCACCAGTTAGCCCATTGTTGCATGCTCCATGAATGCAGCTGCATACTAAGAGGAAGGAAGCCTTGATTGGAGTCTGCAATATTTGAGCTGTACATTTTGTCCTACACTATTGAGGAAGGAAGATACCTGAACCTGTGAGATACGATCTTCCCTGAAGTCTATTAAAATGACCCATATGCATATGTGAACATATCTTTCTTTTGCCTAAGCTTTACTTGAGTTTATTGATAGTTTAAAGCAGAGGTTCCCAAACTTGGAAGATTTGTGGACTTCAACTCCCAGAATCCTTGTGGTCTTCTCAGATTATTTGAGATAAATCCCAGAGTTACCTTTAGACTGGGATTTCTGGCTGTTTGCTGCCTGGGAATTCTGTTGACTCTTGGCCTCCATACTTATCATATGCTTGTTAGAAGTATATAACTGTAAGGTTAAACTATAGTATTGTCTAGGAAATATCTGTAGGAAATGGTTTCAGTCCCTTCTCAGCACATCCTCAGCCACTAACTTAATATACCAATTACTGCTGTTTCCCTCAACACATAAAGCAGAAGCTATCTACAGGAAACATTGCTCTATCGAAGCATCTCAAAAAAAAAGTTGGTTGTGTACAGAACTACAGTGGTCAATTGTTGGAAGTCTTTTCTCTATGGTTAGAGAAAGAACTGAATGGGAAGGAAGGGCTGTAGTTCAGTGATAGGGCATATACTTCACATAATAAGGACATTGCTTTGCATTTTTGCTTAGTTTAGCAGTAAATTAACTGGAGGTTTGCAACTATAGTCTATAGAGACTATAGAATAAGGAATGTGAACATAAATCACTAGGACTATGCAACAGATTTTCAGACAGATACTGTAAATAATCTATTCATATATATATTTATCTGTTGCCATTTTAAAGATTTTAATTGTTTCTGCAACTTTCTGTTTCATTGATTCTTGTATAATTGATTTAATTTTATACTGTACAATACTATATTTTTAATAAAATGTCTTAAAGTATGTTTTATTAATTTTTTTAATTCATAAATTTAACTCATGTTTAATTGTAAATGCTCTCTAATAATAAGTCACTTTGAGATTTCTTTTAATAGGAAATCATATAGCTACGTAATAAATAATATTTGTTAGATTTTGGGGAACTAGAATCCTTGCTAATCTAGTTCAAATCAGCCAGAAATCTACTGATGATGATCTATCTTTTTAGGACATCTGCTGCATGTGAATATTAATCAAATCAAATAAACTTAATCCCAAATGTAACATGCATGGAGCTCATGTATGGTAGATTAAATTGTAGCTGATGTAAGGATCAGTTTAGGGGGAATTTGTGGTTTTAGATGTACGTCTGAGGAATTCCTGGTTGTAAGAAAGAAGCCAAAGGTAATTTCATGAATATTCTTCTACTCAGCTGTCACAAACTCTCAGCTGTGTAGGACTATAAATAGTTGTTCTTACCCTTGGCTTCAGTACCTGTGGTTTTACATAGACATGTTCGTGACCTGTGTGATATCACAGTGGTAAGATGTTTTGTTCACTTGGATTTTTATTGCACAATTCTCTTTGAAGGAGGATTTTTATAGTTGTTTTTTTAAAAAAAAATTGCACCTGAAAAATGGTGGTCTGATCTTTGTTCATTTTCCAAGCCTCATTATCATGATTTTGTTAGGCCAGAAGGAAAACCTCATGTATATCAAAAGCTAACTTGTAGAAAGGTTTTGCTAAATTAAAGTGTTATATCGCATAAGAAATATTTTAAAGCCATGACTAGCTAAGATATATCAATTTACTTTGGATAATGTTCCATTTTTATACTGCTACACAAGACATTATGCAATCTTCTATGTGAAAACATTCATACCATTTTCATGTGATTTTATGATATTCACTTTTTAAAAGGAAACCCACACCAAATATACCTGAAGTACAATTAGGTCCAAAAACATTGTCTTCTGCACACTTTTCACAGGCAGTTCCAGCAAATGCTTTCTGTAAAAATTAAGACATTAATTTAAGTCAAAGCCAACTTTGATTTAGTTTCACCCAGGAACTAGGTTGGCAGTCAGCTTATACACACTTATTATATATATCCTGGTAAGTTGCACTTCTGATTTTCATAATCATTGTATCTTTGGGTGCAAAGATTTGTAGGAAAGAGAGTTGAAGCAAAAGCAACTGAATTTGAGTCTCTGACAGGTGTTAATGAATTCATCCTAACTTCTTATTTCAATTTTCCCTAGTTATGTGTCAAAACAGTCAAGATGGCTTGGAACTGTCCTTGAGAAGTGTTTCATGGTGAAATTAAAACTAGATGGCCTATACAACTGTGGGTAAATGTAACCTATGCAATAAATAAAGGGACAAATTATTCATCATGTTTCTGTAAGAGGCAAACTGAAGCAGGACCTACAACATTAAATCTTCATAACTTGTGTCAGATATAAATTGGCAAAAGCATTTTGAGTCAAATTCACATTTGATATTATGTAGACAATGTATATTCTCTGTTCTTTGGTCAACTCTTTTAAAACAGGATGAAATTTTTCTGGATTTTTATGTTAGTAGAAGAGATATGGATAGCACATGCCTTTAAAACCATCTTGAATAGGCCCTTAAATTGTTTTTTTAAATGTTAAATAATTACGAAAAAGACACATACCTGGCAAGTGCAGGTTCCATTTCCCCAAATTCCTTGAAAACAATGTCCCCTGTTACTGCACGGGGACGATGGTCCACCTGGACACTCTGAAAATGATCAGTAAGCAAGATTTGGTGATTATTAGACTTAGAATCTAGGCAGTGAACCAGTCACAGTTGTTGAATTGTAATTTTGAAAGCAAATTCTGTAGAGGAACAGTGCTTGCTAGTTAACCATATCACTAGCTTGGCTAAATTCTTCTTAATTTGCTATCTATCACGGCAGGATTCTTTTAGTAAGGTGTAACCTTAGATTAATGGACAACTAGCTCTTGTTCTTTAGTCTACAAAAGCCATTACAATTTGACTGTTGCTTAATCCCATTATCCCATCTCATCTAACCCATAGTTGATCCATATTTTGGAGCTGATCCCTAGTCTCTATCTAGATGATTTTATCCAAACAAGCATAAAGTAATGAAACAAAATAATACTCTGACATGTTATTCTTTCAAAATCAACTATGAATTTACATTTAGAATTAAATTTCATTTGTGTGCCGCATAGACTTAAAATATAAATTATATAGCTTTAAGATTATAGTCTAACCAATAGGGATTTAAAATCATAGATTAGGGCCTGAAATTTAAAATCTTGTGTAATATGGTGCATTTAATGCCTTTCTTAGTTTCTTTTAGACATAGTGCAAAATGTATAATTCCTTTGCTGAAATTTAAGCAGTTTTATGGGCAAACCAATTAAAATAAACCAAAATAAAAACTTAATTGACAAAGATTATATTTAATTATAGGATTGGATTTGAAATTAAAAGCAAAGGAAACACATTTTCAATCCTCTGTAGGATCTGACTTCTGAAAATCTAAGAAGTTCCTACAGAAATGATCTGAACTGAAAAACTCTTTTTTATAGTATAATATCTTAATTGGTTGTTAATGGTGTGGCCTACATTGGTTAAAGAATGCCAATCCCTCAGATATGGATGTAAACAAAAGTGTTTTAAGTCATTGAAGGTGAAAACCAAGACTTTAAACTGTACTTAGAAACAAATAAAAGAAGAACTGTTTGAAAGGATGCCAGGGCTAATGACACAAAAGTTGCTAAAAGATTAAGGTCAACTAATACAGAAGTGACAAACTTGATTTCATTGAGGGCCGCATCAGGGTTGTGTTTGACCTCTGGGGGCTGGGGTGGGTGTGGCCACCTTGACATCACTCGTATCGGGGACGACATTGGTGGCCTGAACCCTCTGCCAGTGAAAATGGGCTCCCAAGCATTGTTTTTGGCTACAATCGTCTGCCAGCAAAAATAGAGCTTGGGAGGGCCCCATGCAGCCCGGTCCTTCACTTTTTCCTGGGTGACCCTGCGGGCCAGATCTAAGCACCCCACAGGCTGGATACAAGTCGCAAGCCTTGAATTTAACACCCCTGATGTAACAGGATCGAACCCTTCTTAGTTCTTTGAGAAGTAATTTGAACTAATTTGATTCAACAGAATGATCAAGTATCTTTCTGTCTGAAAATCAAATTTAAATTGCGACTTGAATAATGAAATCAAACCATTGAAAAAAAAGTTGGTTTTCTAAGAACTGCTGACAGTCATTTTCCATTTCTGTTGTCTCGTTTGGAAGCTGTAGCAGAAGCAATTCTTTATCAGTTTGTATTTTTGTATTATTACCCCATTGTCCTACAATTGTTTCTTGGAAAACAAAGGATTTCCTTTTTTTCTTTGTATTTCACAGAATGCTAGACTTTTCTCTGAAATGGTAAGAACAGAAGCCTATGTATGCTGATGTAAGCGTGAAAATGGGTATCCTACATGGAATTAATTCCACTGAATGCAGCAACATTTGCTTCCAAGTTGCCTATGAATGCATGGTAGAAGTTCTTAACTATGAACAAGAGGGATTAATATAAAATATAAATCTTTAGAAAGTTTCTTTTTGTTACATTTTCCCCCTTTGATTCACTCAAAGGCAACGTGTGGTCTTTACTTACACAAAGTTCCTAATCCACCTTTTTTATAACCTAACCCAGGGATATCCAACCTTTACAACTTTAAGTCTGAAGGACTTCAGGTCCCAGAATTCTCCAGCCAGCAAAGCTGCAACCAGCAAAGCTGGCTGGAGAATTCTGGGAGCTGAAGTCCTTCAGACTTAAAGTTGCAAAGGTTGGAGACCCCTGACCTAACCCTTATTGCTAAAACCTAGCAGCATAGTTTTCAGTATTGGAAGACAGAAAACACATGGAAAAGGTGATGTAATCCCTACCTCTGGCATATAACATTTAAAAAATGTATCCAAATCTCAGGGGAAAATCCAAACCAAACATTTTCTATCTGCACTAACATGCATAATGATGGAATGTCATCCTTCCTATAGAACCGTGAATTTTTCTTAAAAACAGTCAGCATGGACTTAAGGCTCTGCTATGTTGCTGAGCTGTTCAATATAATCAGACACGCAAAATATTTCTCTTCACACAGAGAAAGGCAAAGTTGGCTTCTAAGTATGTTTCATAGCCCCATAATTATTAGGGGGAAAGTATGTTGTGAAGTAATGAGCTACAGTTTTTAAAACTCTGGGAATGTCAGGCGCAAACAACCAGACCCACCCTTGTAGAATTCAAACTATTATTGTCCTATACTTATTTTACAGGAATCTCCTCAGAGATTCAGCCATCACCTGGGAAAGACTAGATAAGGTTCAAAGGCATTTGAAGGGGGAGGTCAGACCTTGCCCTCTTATGTTTACATAATAAATCCAGATTAATTCCCTGCTTGAGCCCACCTCCTGACTGGGACGATTGGTTTCCAACAGGGAATCCTATCTTCTTTTTCACTTACCATGGTATAATCCAGGGGCCTCCAAATTTAGCAACTGTAAGATTTGTGGACTTCAACTTCCAGAATTCTCCAGCCAGCATGGGAAATTCCGAGAGTTGAAGTCCACATTAAAGTTGTCAAGTTTGGGGACCCCTATATAACCATTACTTTATGAATAAAATACCAGAAGTACCAGTGTCAAGCTGGTGTTTGACTATAGGTATAAATGTATTGCAAAGAACTGCATTTAAAAAAAATATCCTAATTTAAATTAATGAACTAGGAATCTCAGGATGTTTAAACAGAGCTGTTAGGTTAGGGCTAAGAATATTGCTAGTGTTAGAAACCATTTAGGAATATTATAACCTAAAATATCATGTAGTTCATGAATATTTTGACCCACAGTTTTCCAAGATTTTACCACAACAGACTGTCCTACCCTCATACGAAAGTTCTACCCCCTCCCCTTAAAAAGTACTTTGCACGATTCTTTGCAAAATCTTTTCTGAGAAATCGTGAATGTCCCTGTTAACTAATGCATAAAGCACTAAAAGATAAAATACAGGAATTGATTTATGAAAGCAAGGGAAAAAACCCAACCATTATAAGATATCCCAAGGATGAATATTTTTACCTAGGCAGTCTTGTCCCCAGTATCCTGAGCAACATTGTGGCTGCTGCAACGTTCGCTTACAGGTATGCTGACAACCATTGAAATAAAGAGTTAAAGAGTTGGTTTCATACTGGTATCTATAGGACAAAGATGTAGACTTTTGTTAAGGTTCTTGGTTTTCACTTCGGGAATACTTTCTTTTAATGAAAGAGCAATAGCATGGATAATAGCTGCTGTATATAAGGAATGAATTTTGTCAAAAGAAGTAAAATAGTTTTGTACAGGAGGCGCATGCTCCTGTCCACTTCATTATATACAAGTGAGAATTTGACTATGTCAGGACTCAGAACAAACAGTGAAATTGGGCTATTTAAGAAGTGTGTGCGGTAAAAGAAGAGATGAACATCCACCCAATGTCTACGGGAAAAAATTAGAATCTCTTTCTCTCAGCAGAAGAGATGAGGGGCCTGGCTTGCAACATTTTTCAGTAAGTAAGCAATAAGCTTGGACTGTAAGTAATAACTGATGCTTCCTTCCTATTGCACAAGTGGCTGAACTGATGTTTACTTCAATTCATTATGGTGGAGATAAGAGCATTTTTCTTCCTTTCCTTTTTCCTTTTCTTCTCTTTAAGTTTAGTTTGTATTATTTATTTTTTTACTATTTTAATTAACAGCACTTAAAGGTAAATGTTCCCCTCAAACATACGTGCTAGTTGTTCCAGATTCTAGAACTGGATGTGCATTTCTCCTGTCCTAGTCTTTTAACTATTCCACCCCATTGGTATTCTCACTGTTTTAAATATATAATTTCTATTAAGTATTTTGATTTCAATAGTAAAAAAATAATACAAATGAAACTTAAACAGAAGTAAATAAAAAAGGAAGAAAATTCTAAAAACAAAAGAAATAATATAATAAATTAAAAAATATGAAGAAGCGACTTCCAATTTTCATTGCACGTATAAACAAATTTAATAACTGTTCACCTCCTATAAGATTACAAAGAGATTTCTCTTCATCTCATTTACCACCTACAAGCAAATCCATAAAAAAACAAACTTTTCAATCCTGATGCCAGCAAAAAGTTTATTAAAGGTTGACAGAACTTTGCAAAAGAGAGAGAGAGAGAGAGAATCTTACTTGAACCTCCATTTATTTTTGAGTGTTTTAATCTTTAATTCAACCAAATATTATAGGATTTGATTTCTCTCCAATCTTTCTTCTTGGTTTCTTTCACACTTATACATGTAGCAAAACATGTAGCACAACATTAAAATAAAACTTAGAATAGTAGACTCTTTTTTGCTTCACTTATTAGCACAGATACCTAGATCTAACCCACTTTCTTTTAACCCTTCCCTACAATGGGATGGAGACCTAATTATGATTTAGTATAGCAATGGTGAACCTTTTTAGGCTCGCTTGCCATAAGGGGGGGAGTGCAGGGGCAGTCGTGCGCTGGCGTGCCACACCCATAATGCAATGCGTCCCCCTCCCCCAGTGCGCATGCACACATGACAGGCACTCCCCGTCATTTTTACATGCTTTTTTCACCCTCTTAAGGCTCCAGAGGCTTTATAGGAGCCTGGGGAGGGCAAAAACAGCCCCCCCACCCCCCTCCAGAGGCCCTCCGGAGGCTTCAGAGCTTCTCTGAAGCCTCCAGAAGACTAAAAATGACTCTACGAGCAAACCCAAAGTAATATCCAGTTTGCTCATAGGGCCATTTTTACATACCCATCATTTTTACATGCTTTTTTCACTCTCCTAAGGCTCCAGAGGCCTTATAGGAGCCTGGGGAGGGCAAAAACAGCCCCCCTCCCCCCTTCAGAGGCCCTCCGGAGGCTTCAGGACCTTCCCTGAAGCCTCCAGAGGACTAAAAACGGCCCTACGAGCAAACCAGAAGTCACTTCTGGTTTGCTCGTAGGGCCATTTTTAGTCACTTCAGGAGCCTTCAGGGGAGTCTCCACAAGTGACTTCTGTTTTGCTCGTAGGGTCGGTTTTAGTCTTCCTGATGCTTCAGGGAAGCTTCTGAAGCCTCTGGGGGGCCTCCAGGAGTGCGGGGGGCTGTTTCCGCCCTTCCCTGGCTCCTATAAAGCCTGGGGAGGGCAAAAAATGGCTTTAAAAATGGCTGAATCAGCTGGCCAATGCATGCATGAGTGCTGGCCAGACTGACAGGGCAACACCTTGCGTGCCCTGCCAAATGGCTCCGCATGCCACCTGTGGCACTCGTGCCATAGGTTCACCATCACTGATTTAGTATGTCAGACTTCTTTGTGGGATTTTCCCAAGGACTATTTTCAGTTCATGAACGTGACTAATGTTTTCAGTTGTAGCTTGGTCCCTCAATTAGCATCAATAAACTATTATGCAGATCTTGATGCTGGCTGCTTCCATAGCCTACCCAAATTTTCAGTTCTGCATTCAAATAGCTTGCTATGAGCACCAGAACAGTGCAACTGTTTAGGACTTGACAGCAACGTATAGTTTGAAAAGGTTCTCACCCCATTTCTGCTCACAGTTGCAAGTGGGGTAGAATTCCACTCTCTGTATTTAGGAGACTTACAAATATGAGGGTTCCTGAATGCCCAGAGGAATTCTTTGGAATAATTTTCTATAGAAGAAATGTCCAGATACATCCCACCATCTTCACCTCCACATATATTCACCGAATGCTTCAGATAAAAATGTGAATATAGAAATATAGGATCTGCATGTTTATGCTTATGTTCAGTATTTATGTAAGGGTGAGGAGTCAATAGAAGGTATCCTGCCAAATATATCCATAGGAATATTGTAAAAAACAGAGCTTAACCTGACTCCCCCACGAAAATAGCCCTTTAAGTAATTAACTTTCAGAGTAGAAAATATCTGTCAGTGATTAATGTAAGCATTACCTGCAGCCACGTTTTCCAGAGCCTTTGGTAATTTTGCTATAACCTTCAGGACACCGGATTTTATAATTAACAGAACAAGCTCCACATTTAGTTTTTGTGATAAGCACTGTATCCTCATCACATCTCTGTCTTTCCTTAAAGGGCAGTGAGAAAGAGAGAGAGAGAGAGATAGGGAAATTAAGGAAACATTTTTTGATAGAGTATAACAATGCTTTTAATAGCAGTTTGACACACCAATGCTCTATTTCATTTTATAGATGACTACAAGGACAACAAGGAATACTGAATATAATAAAATAGTAGAGCAGCAACAGCCTACAACATTGCTCCAGTATGGGATGGAGTAAAGAAAGCTCCCATTTACACCCTGGCCAGTGTCTCTTTTCACTTTTACCATCTGGCAGAAGACACCGAAGTATAGCCAGCCGTACAAACAGGTTTAAAAACAGCTTTTACTCATGAGCTGTCAGACTCCTAAGCACAACCACAATCTCTCTATGTATATATGGAAACGTACAACTACTTTTCCCCAATAACTTGCAGGAGGATTATTTTCTATTACTATTTATGTTGTCTTGTATTTTTGTTATGGATTGAACCAGTAGAGGCTAAACCCATTTCATTGTATACATGATGTACAATGACAATAAAGGCTATTATTATTATTATAAAATCAGAAAAAAGAGCCCATATGCGTTTTCTGGGGGAAACTATTCCAGAAAGGTTGAACCACTTAAAAAAAAAATCCTGTCTGCATTCTTTTTAATCAGTTCTACTCTGATGCTGAGTATGATAATAGCCTAAAGAAACACACAAATCAAATTAGCTAGGGTTTAATAATGTCATGTTGCATTGGTCCAAGAAATACAGCTACAGATCATACAATAGCTTTAGTCCTTAAATCAAGTTCTCATTTGTGTTTTGCATAAACTGAAATTTTCATAGTCTTCAAGGTCAGATCCTAGAATAGAACATTATGGCAATTGAGTTTGGGCCCAAGTACCTTTTCATGTGCCACTGAAAAAGATTAATGTTCCTTAAATAGGGGAGACTATTTTTCCTGACAAAATTACCAGAAGTTATTTCCTTTCTTTGAGCCACACTTAAATGGGGCAACAATTTTGTTGTATGACAACATCCTTCCTTAAATCATAGAACTAAAAGAGGCCACTTAGGTCTTCAGACTGAACTTCTTGCTAAGACACGGGTTTTGTTAGGCGACAGAAAATATTTTTTATCTGTTTCTGATTTTTTTCCTTTAATTTTTCCGTTACTTTTTAATTTTTTAATTTGGGATAGGCATAAGATCAGGATATAACTTCTGGGGATAAAGTAAATAAATGAATATTTGCTTGAGAAAGGAAATAGCTTTTTGCATTCAATTCTTTTTTTGCTTAGACAAAAGTTCTTTAAATCTCAGTAAGAGAAATTTCTTGAGCATCAAATTTCTCTGAAAACATCTAAACCAGTCTCATCCAACTTGGTTTACAGTCCAACCTTTGCTTCCTTATTTGAAGTAAATTCTGTTTAAGAATACTTATTCCCAAGGAATAACTAAATTATAAATTAACTACACTGCCAGTATGTTTGCAGAAATGGTAATATAAATACTGATTTAAATAATTTATTTCTGATTTATCAACCCCAGGATTCTAAGCCTGACCTTTTTTTTTTTGTAAAAAGCTTTTTATTTTTAACATAAAAACAAATAAAAAACATTATTCATTTTGTGCTTTGTACAACATGTTGTTCGGGCAAACATCCTGTGCATCAGTACTTAAAATCACAAACATATTTATCAATTATCCTTTCATTACATATATATCACCTTATTTTCCATATAGTGGCATTATTATTTATCAAATCTGCCTTTTCCCATAGTTATTCAATATATAATAAAGGTGTTAAAAAGAATTTTTCCCTATGGATTCCTGTTTTATAACATTACTCTCAATTGTCTCTAGAAGTCACTTTTCAAAAAAATTCATCCCAAAGTCCTTGCTGTATGAGACTATTTGGGGTAGAATGTATGAATTTACACATAAGCTTCTGCCATCACCACAATATAAAATACTTCTTACCTGCTGAGCACTTTCCACAAGACTGATGGCATTTATCATCACAAGTGATAGGAGTATTGCAAGTGGCAATTGCTTCCTCATGATGAAGAAGAAATGGCTGTCAACGGGCTCTAACAATGCATTAATAGATCATTCCAAGATGCTGTTTTGCTTGGTTGTTCCACACCAGCAGATTCCTTTTTGTCTTCTCCTGCAGTGAGCAAAGAATAGAGACCACATGAAATCTGATATTGGACAGGAAAAGCTACCCCAAAGGCAATGGATTGTGGAAAATGCTTACAGCAGGCCCAGTTAACACTTCCTAGTTGGCATCCTGCCTTATTTCACTCTATCAACTCTCAACCATCAACTTCCCCCTCCCAAGTTTCTGCCGTTGTTGACAGCAGAGTTTCAAGGACAGATGACCAAGTGTCATTGACAGGAGATAACATTCCGGACACTAGTTTGGGAAAGTCGCTGTGACACAAAGTCTCTCCCACAAATCTGTCTTAAATGGAAGTCTGTCAGCAAACCATTTGCCCTTGGTTGAAGCTCTAAATACCCGATGAGAAAATTTCCAGAGGTGGGAGAAATGTATTTATGTTTTGGTTAAATGTAGACAGAATTTGTTCAGTGGTCCATCTTTTGGTGATCCTTTATTGATTGGTTTTTTATTTGGGTTTTTAAGGGGTTTAGTTTTTTAGTATTGTGGGTTTTAGCGCAGGGATAAATTGTTTAATTTTTCATTTTATCTATTTATGTATTTTTATGTCTGTATTTTTAATTTCCCTGTGCACCACTCCGAGTCTCTTTGGGGAGAGGACGCGGTCTATAAATTAAATATTATTATTATTATTATTATTATTATTATTATTATTATTATTATTATTATTATTATTATTATTATTATTATTATTATTATTATTATTAAAGCTTGAACCAACATCTGGTTTGTAGAGTAATAATTGTATGTCTGATCTCATAAATCTCATTTCTTTAAAAGCAAATCTCATTGTAATAAGTAGGCATTGTATTAAGTAGTCAGCACCACATATAATCTGGTTCCATCCCTTAAACTAAAGTGTGATTTGCTTCACTCTGACTTTCATTAACACAGCTATAGCAGTTTATAAATCATGCTTATTAGTTAAGTGAATATGACTACTGCCAATTGTGGCTATCCAATAAAAAGGCATGATTTAGTGTAAGATAGCCCTGGCTGCTTATGCTACTTGCTGGGAAATAAATTAGTATATTAACAGATTAACAGAGTTGGGAAATAAATTAGTATATTAACAGATTAACAGAGTTGGAAGGGACCTTGCAGATCATCTAGTCCAATCCCCTGCTCAAGCAGGAGACCTTACATCTGCCTCTACCTAGGATCAAACTCACAACCTCCTGTGTGTGAGCAAGAGCTCCACCTCTAGGCCGCAGCAGCAGATGAATTTGAAGATAGTTTACTGCAGTGGTTCCCAAACTTTTTCAGTCCATCGCCCCCTTGGTGCTACAAACTGATCCTCAGTGCCTCCCACCCAGTGGTGGAATTCAAATTATTTTACGATCGGTTCTGTGGGCATGGCTTGGTGAGCATGGCTGGGGGAGGGTCATGTGACTAGGAGGTTTGCACGACAGAAGGAAGATAGTAACAATAACATTCAAAACTGTAACAATTAATTGCACATTTATTCAAAATCCAATTTAAAAACCTTTGTAGTTAATATTAATTTAACAAAATTGTTGAACATGATCCAGTGATACCAGGTTTTCAAAGTCTGATAGTCATTTATCAAGAACCGTAGTAACTAGTAACTTAGTAAACTCAATAAAATTTAGTAACTACTTCACTGTTCAGTAAATTCTTAATGTGAGGGATGGGCTTGATGAAGTGATACCAGTTTCCCAAAGTCACTTAGTAGGAGTCTTAAATCACCACATTCAGTAATCTGGAGTCGATTTCTTTGCTTGGAGAGAAGTTGGATGACCACACTGAAGCCACGTTCCACCAAATATGATGTTGGAAATGCAACAAATTGTGGCAATTGCCATTGTTTGAAAAAAATGTTTGCCCTCTTACTGTATGAACTATGCATATCTTTGCCCCTGAATCAGTGGTGGGTTTTCAATTTATTTTACTACTAGTTTGCTCATGCCTGCGTGATGCTTCTGCGCATGCGCAGAAGTATCCGTGGGGTGGTCGCAGCTTCCTGTGGCCACCACTACCGATTGGCATGATCCAGGGTGAACTGGCAGAAACCCACCTCTGCTGCCAAATGTTGGCAGAGTTTCATGAGCAAACATTCATAAACAAAATAATCCAATGTTCACTTTGCTTTCATTCGGTCAATTCTGTTAAAATGATGAGCAGGGCCATTTCTGTGAACGCTTTATTAAGTAACCAGTGAAAAATATGTTTTTACACATGCACAAAAATAGCTTTATATTTCCTGATTACTTGTGCAAAGCCTAGGAGCTTAGGAACTGATGTTATACATAGCTTGTTTTTCTTGTACCCTTGTTCTTGTTACAGAGCTCACATTACTTTGGGGTCACAGTAATTTGTTTCCTCTTATCCTGTGTCAACCAGGATATCTCTCGGAGGGGCTAGAAACCAGGCATTTCCCTTTCCTGTACAATGGTCAAAATGAAACCAAACAAAAAATATTCTTTGACCATCAGAACTGAAAAAGAAAACAAACAAAAAAGCCCTACTTCCCCTCCCCCTGAAGTTTATAACATCTCCAGGGATGGGCTTCAAAAACTTCAGCAACAGGTTCTTTGCCTGGTTGCTGGGTGGGCGTGGCCATGGTGGGCGTAGCTTAGTCAGCCTCCTGCACCGCGGTGCGTGGGATGTTTGCCTTCTCTAGGCTCTGGAGGCTTTCCCTGAGTCTCTGGGAGGGCAAAAACTGCCTCCCCCGGACTCTGGAGGCCGGAAACGGTCCAGCCAGGCATGGGATTTGGAGGTTGTCCAAACCGGCCATAACGTTAGCTATGGATCCTTACTATTTGCAGTATTAGAGCATATATGATTAAAGGTTTTATCAGAACATAGTAAAGGCACCTTCAATCAAGATGGTAGATATAGGAAATGTTGGCATTCTCATGGCATTGCAGGCTATTTGAGAGGCACCAATAAAGAAGAACATTTGTAGCTCAGGATTGAAATGAGGGGTCCCTGGTGCTCTCTGTGTTTGCTTGTTTTCTTGCAGATAATTTGGATAATGAGATATCTGCAAAAAAACAAACAAACTCAGAAAGCACCAAGGGCCCCTCATACCTGAAAGGCATAAACCTTTAGCAGCATTTAGGAAAAGGTAACAGATATGCAGTTAGACTTCAACTTATCACTGTTTGCTTAACAATGGTTCAAATTAATGATAGCCCCCCAAACGTCAGTTACCACCTAAATTCAAACTTAATTAGTTAGTTAGTTAATTAGTTAGTTAATTAATTAACCAATGTGTCGTGTGTGTCCCCCCCCCCCCCCATGATCAGCACTCAATAGTCACACGATCATGGTTTGCAATGCGTTTTGCTGATTTCTGACAAAAAATGCCATTGGTTAATCTGGATTCACACTTACGAACACATGACTTGACTTAAGAACATGGTAAAAATGGTCCTAAAATTAGATTTGATGTTAATGACTTGATTTACTATTGCAACAAATTATGATGGAAATACCATCCCCAATTGGGATCATAGGTGGAGGAGTATTTGTGTAATGATTATGCCCAGTAGACCAGAGTCAGTATATTCTCCCTTTAGACAACTTCGTCTGCATCTTTTTTTTTTTTAATCCTCCTGGGACATCAACCAATGTAGTTTGGCTTGAGCTAGCATTTGACACTTATATTTTTC
>CM077648.1:99461118-99701118 GCA_039707465.1 Rhabdophis nuchalis
TCAGGGAAGCCAAACTTCTGGTTTGCCCATAGGGCTGGTTTTTCGTGCTCCGGAGGCTTCAAGGAGGCTTTAATCCAAATTTTGATCACATAACCACCAATGGGGATGTTGCAATGGTCATCAGTAAGAAAAATGGTCATAAGTTACTTTTTTCACTGACATAATTTTGAATGGTCACTAAATGTACTGTTGTAAGTTGAGGACTACTTGTATATTGCTCTGATTCTCTCTTGATACGTACTAAGTTATTTTAAAAGGCTGGTCATATGAATGTATTTAATGCTCATATAATATTCTTAATCATTTGTAAGCCATTGAAGGAGAAATGGGATATACATTTAATAAATAAAATATAAAGATATCTTTCTTACTTACCTGAAAACTTGCAACAATGCCCAATCCAATACAACCCAAAATTCCAACGTACAATGTCAATAAGTTGAAACAAGGGGAAACAAAATGTGTCACATCATTTTGTTTCTTTACAATTGAATATTTAATATACATCGTAACTGCACCTAAAAAAAGGAAAGAAGAGAAAAATATAAACAAATAGTCCTAAAGACAAATAATGCAATACAAAAGTGAGTGTGGTCCTGGCAACACAGAGAATAATTTCACTTAGATAATGAATATATTATACTTGTGATGGGCACATGTGCTGGAAGTGGCATGCAGACTGCAGAGCCATCTCTCCAAGCATGTGAGCTGTCGCCCATTACTCTTCCGGCTTCCGGTGCGCCGGCCAGCTGGTCTTCACGTGCATGGGAGCACCAGAAACTGGAAGAACAGCCATCTGTTGCACATGCGGATGCCGGGAAGATGATCTGGTTTCTGGCACGCATGAAGACCAGCTGGCCAGCACACCGGAACCCAGAAGAGGAAGGGGAGCGGAGCTTCTGGCCAGAATGGGTGGGCCAGGGCTTCCCTCCCTCTCTGCCTGAGAGGGCTTCTTGCATAGCCCCAGTTCTCCAGGCCACAGTACCGATGCACATCCATGGTCCAGAGCATCTGGCTGGCTCGGGCACCTGGGGAAGCATTTTCTGGCTGGTGAGCTGGCCATGCCACTGCTCCTGCCACTGCGAGGGGGTGGTGGTTCTCAAGCTGCTGCTTCCGGCAGGAAGAAGCGGCGCCACAGTTGGGGAGGAACAAGGAACAAGGAGTTGAGTCCAAGTGGGAGGAACGTCTATCCAATGCCAAAATAATAGGTGCACCAGCCAGGAAGCAGTCACATTCCTTTGGCAGAAGTGGTGGGAGGGGAGGCTGCACTTGTTCTTCATGGCGGACTGTGGGGAGCACTTCATCCAGGCCAGAGTTGGAGCGAAGCTCTCCCACCTGCTGGCTCCCCAACCAGAACCCTGGGAATGCCCTCTGAGGCTGGGAAGGGGCTCCAGCTTTCCAGCAGAGGGAGGTGCCATTCCCTGCCCAACTTTCTCTCCCTGTCTGGGGCTGCAGAACCAGGCCGTTAGTGGGAATGTCCCGCCACCCCGACAGGGACCAGCAGGGCAGACAGGGGAGCAGGCAGGAGGCATGAATACCCCCAAAAGGCCAGGCAGAGCTGGTGCATGCACACCAGGCAGCTGATCTGCATGCGGCAGAAACCGGAAGATCATCTTCCGCCAGGCGGCTGCTCTTCCGGTTTCCGGCACATGGGTGCGTACATGCATGCACTTGGTGCTGAAAAGGTTCGCCAACACTGTACAATACAGAGTTCTTAAACTGTAGCAGTCACGATAGCGTGCTTCACCACCAACGTTATTTTCCAATAATCCGTCCTGTTCTAAATTGATCAAGAAGTAAAATCTGGATCAGGGCTCTGCATTTCCAAGAATTTCTTTGTGTTAAATTCTGAGGTTCACTAGAAATAATTCCTTCCCAGACAATGAAAGGACTTTAGATTGCCTAAAATGCTTCCAGCAGCTTTTCCTCCAAGTTAGTGGCCTCTGTTGGGTTTAGAGCTCTGGGAGATAAAATAATCATCTGATTCAACCCGTGTTTGGCATCCTTGAAAAGTCACTAAGTTTACATACCTCCTTTTCTAATCCCTTTCACAAACTGCTTGTTAATTGCTTTTTTTGTTATTAACGCTCTTTGGATCAACTTAGCACTGAATTTCCTTCAGTCCTTTGTGAAAGAAGTTTTAACTAAACATTTAAGATTTTTTTTACAAATGGGGAAATAAGCAATAAAAGAACAATTAAAACTTTTGATTTAGAAAATTAGAAAACAAAGGTTGGGACAAATTTGAAATAAGGTTTTGAAATTAATTGTAAATAATTATTCCAGTGGAAAAATGCCTTTAATTTTTTTTAAAGTAAAAATTGGACACTAGTGGGAGCTAGAGATTACAATTAAAGGAGAACACTTACATTTAACATACATAATACAAAATAGTTTAATATTGAACATACTGAAAGATCTTTTTAAAACAGTTATGCTGTTATCTCTGATAACCCTTAATGCAGGGGTCCCCAACCTTTTTTGCACCAGGGACCGGTTTCATTTTAAAGAAAACTCTGCGGACAGGCTGAGTGACTCAGCAGTCATGTGACTGGGTGGGCGTGGCCAATTTGGAAAATGTGAAACTCACTTAACAATGGTCTTGGTTAGCAACCAAACTGTTGGGCTCAATTTTGGTCATAAGTTCTCTCTCTCTTTTTTTTTTCTTTCTTTCCTTCTGTCTTTCTTTCTCTTTCTCTCTCTCTCTTTCTTTCTCTGCCTCTTTCTTTCTCTTTCTCTCTCTCTTTATTTCTTTCTTTCTCTTTCTTTCTTTCTCTCTTTCTCTTTCTTTCCCTCTTTCTCTCTCTTTCTCTCTCATTTTTTCTTTCTTTCCCTCTTTCTCTTTATTTCTTTCTCTTTCTCTCTTTCTCTTTCTTTCTTTCCCTTTCTCTCTCCCTCTTTCTTTCTCTCTCTTTCTCTTTCTGTCTCTTTTTCTTTCTTTCTTTCCCTCTCTTTCTGTCTTTCTTTTTCTCTCTCTTTCTTTCCTTTGTCTTTCTTTCTCTTTTTTCTGTCTTTCTTTCTCTCTCTTACTTTCTCTCTCTCTCCCACTTTCTTTTTCTTTCTTTCTCTTTCTCTCTTTTTCTTTGTCTTTCTCTCCTTTGTCCGCCCATCTCTGTCACTCTGTGTGTGTGTCTGTTTGTCTGTCTCGCATTCAGGCACTTAATCACTCATTTTGTGTCTCTGTCTATCTTTCCCTCCCTCCCTCCCTCTGTGTGTGTGTGTGTCACTCTCTCTGATTCCCTCCCTCCCTGTCTCTCTGTGTGTCTATGCCTCTCTCTGTAGGTCTGTCGTCGTCCCGCCCTCCCCCCCCCCCACTGCGGAGTCTCCTCAGCCCGGCTCGACTCGCTCACTTGCCTTAGCCTGCCCCGCCCAGGCGGCCGCCGCCGTGCTTGGTCGCTCGTGCACTCGGTAAGGCTCTTTCCAGGAGCTGAGAAGGTTCGGGGGGGAGGAACCTCCGCAGTCCCTGGAAGAAGACGAGTGGGTGGCATGCCGGTTGGGGAAGCTCTGGGGGGGCAGGGAGGAAGGGAATCCGCGGCCGGTAGGGAGGCAGCGCCCAGGAGTCCCACCATCGACAAGGGTGGAGGAAGAGGTGCATTCCAACCACGCGAACAGCCCCGCCTGCGCTCTCCCACGCGCTCTGCCCAGGGGGCTGCCCCCTCCTCCCTCCTCCTCCTCTCCGGCCCTGCGGCCCGGTTCCTACCCAGCCACGGACCGGCACCGGTCCGCGGCCCGGGGGTTGGGGACCCTTGCCTTAATGGACTTTTGCTGACATCAGACTGAAATGACTGGACTACTTTGTTTATAGATAAGGTAAAGGTTACCCTCCTACATATATGCTAGTTGTTTCCGACTCTAGGAGACGGTGCTAATCTTCGTTTCTAAGCCGAAATGCCAGCACTGTCCAAAGACGTTCTCTGTGGTCATGTGGCCCGCATGACTAAATGCTGTTGCCTTTTCACCAAAGGTGGTTCCTATTTTTCTACTTGCATTTTTTACATGCTTTCGAACTGTTAGGTTGGCAGAAACTGGGACAAGTAATGGGAGCTCACTCCATTACGCAGTGCTAGGGATTTGAACAGCTGAACTGCCGACCTTCTGAATGAGAAGCCCAGTGTCTTAGCCACTGAGCCACCATGTCCCCTTGTTTATAGAAAAGAGACAGAATATTCGAAGAAGAGATCATTAGTTATATTTTGAGAAAAAGTGATCAGTTAAAAAATTTACTTGTACTTATGGCAAAAGGAAAAGTCACTTCTTTATATATATTTATTTTTTTTCCTTTATTTTTTTTCCTTTCTGTTCTAATTCCTTTTCGACTGTTTTCCTTTCTTTTCTGCACTTTTCCTCCTTTCTTTTTAGTTTGTTCAAGGTAGAGTGCAGAGGTAGAGTTTGTTTGTTAGTTTGTTCAAGGTAGAGTGCATAGACTCTGGAAAGAGTGCAGAGAAGAGCAACCAGGATGATTAGGGAACTGGAGGCTAAAACATATGAAGAACGGTTGCAGGAGCTGGGTATGTCTAGTTTGATGAAGAGAAGGACCAGGGGAGACATGATAGCAGTGTTCCGATATCTCAGAGGGTGCCACAAAGAAGAGAGAGTCAAACTATTCTCCAAGGCACCTAGGGGCAGGACAAGAAGTAATGGGTGGAAACTAATCAAGGAGAGAAGCAACTTAGAACTAAGGAGAAATTTCCTGACAGTTAGAACAATTAACCTCTGGAACAGCTTGCCTCCAGAAGTTGTGAATGCCCCAACCCTGGAAGTCTTTAAGAAGATGTTAGATAGCCATTTGTCTGAAATGGTATAAGGTTCCTGCCCACGCAGGGGGTTGGACTAGAAGACCTACAAGGTCCCTTCCAACTCTGCTATTGTATTGTATTGTAGTCCTCCACTGACCATAGTTCATTTAGTGATGTTCAAACTTACAAGAGCATTGGCAAAAAGTGACTGATGACTATTTTTCACACTTATGACCATTGCAGCATCCTCATGGTCATGTGATTTACATTTGGATGCTTGACAGCTGGTTCAGATTTATGACGGATGTAGTGTCCCAAGCTCACCTGATCCTTTTTTTGCAACCTTCTGATGAGCAAAGACAATGGTGAAGCCAGATTCATATAATAACTATGTTACGAATTTAACAACTTCAGTGATTCACTTAACAAATGTGACAAGAAAAATCGTAAAATGGGGCCAAACTCACTTATCAAATTTCTCACTGGACAACATACATTTTGGGCTCAACAGTGATCATGTTGAGAACTACCTGTATTAGTTTTTACTGTTACAATTGTAATCTCTAATAAAATTAGGTAAAGGTTCCCCTCGCACATATGTGCTAGTTGTTCCTGACTCTAAGGGGCAATGCTCATCTCCGTTTCAAAGCCGAATAGCCAGTGCTGTCTGAAGACATCTCCGTGGTCATCTGGCCGGCATGACTAAATGCCAAAGGCGCATGGAATGCTGCTCCTTCCCACCAAAGGTGGTCCCTCTTTTTCTACTTGCATTTTTATATGCTTTTGAACTGCTAGGTTGGCAGAAGCTGGGACAAGTAACTGGAGCTTACTCTGTTACATGGCACTAGGGATTCAAACTGCGCAGTGACTGACCCAGATTGGATCCTGCATACTTATAAGTGCCTAAAAAGCACTTTTGGCTTGCAGCCAAAAAAAGCTTGCAATGTTCCAGCTTGGGGGGAATATCAAATAAAGCACCATAACCTCTATCCTGGGATGCATGTTACTCAATACTTTTATCAATGGCTTGGGTGAGGGAGTTGAGGAGATACTTATGAAGTTTGCAAATTACACAAAGCTGGGTGAAGTGGGAAAAGAGAGGATTTTGAACGTTTTACAAGACTTCATCAGTGAGCTGAAGTGAATAAGACAGAATTTAATGATGAAAAATATAAAGTTATGCTTTTCAGTAGAAAAAAAATTAAAGGCACAAATATCGGATAGGGGGCACTAAACTTGGTATGTATATGAAAAGGGCCTGAGTGTTCTTATGAACTTCAAACTAGCAACTTAATGTAGCTGCTAAAAACAAGTGGGTGGCACTAACAGGAGTATAGAGTCCACACCACAAGATGTAATTGTTCTTGTCTACTCTGTTCGGAGCAGAGTTTGAAATATTGTGCCTAATTTTGGCCACAATAGTTCAGAAACAACAGTGATAAACTGGAAGAAGTCCAGAAGAGGGATAATCTAGAAGGTGAAGTGTCTAGATTAGAAGCTGTGCCCGATAGCCGTGATGATGAACCTATGGCACACGTGCCAGAAGTGGCACAGAGAGCCATCTCTCCAGGCATGCTAGTTGTAGCCTATTGTTCTTCCAGGTTCCGGCATGCCGGCCAGCTGGTCTTCAAGTGTGCAAGAGTGCCAGAAACCAGAAAAGCAGCTCCCCGAGCTTCACTTTCTGGCGTGTGCATGCGCGCCGGCCAGTTGGTCTTCACACACACATGCATGCCAGAAACCAGAAGACCAGGTGACTGGCTATAGCCTAATCAGCCTCTGCTCCGAACAGAGTAGACAAGAACAATTACATCTTGTAATGCACACACCAGAAACCAAAAGCTCAGCCTCCCGGCACGTACATGCAAACCAGGGAACTGATCTTTCGGTTTCAATTGTTCGTCTTTTGAAGATGATTTACTGAATCTTACACTGGCACTGATCTCTAACATTCCTTCCAGCTATGTAATTCTAAAAGATCTTCTTACACAACTAGCATTTTTACTCTATTGCAAAAGCAGTAGATAACAAGAGAAAAATAGTAATCATACCACAATGAAAGAACTATCAGATAATCAGCAGAGATGAGGCTAGAAAATGATGCTTCTTTATTGCAGATCTCGTGAAATAGTTTACCACTACAGATTAGATTTCTACTACTACAGATTAGATTGCTCCAATTCAGCCTTTCAATAGCAAGTTAAAAGTTGAGTTTTTCCATTTTAATTTACCTAATTTAGACAGATAGTATAGTACTGCGGAATTGCTTATGTGCTCCTATTTTAAAATATTTAATTTTGTGATGATGGTTTTGTTATTTTTGCTTAACTGGATATTTTTCTCTGTAAATGAATAAGAGTCACATGACTGCAAAAAACAAAATGATGATTTAAAAACAAATAGTTTCAGAGAGCAAAATATGGATCAAGGAGAAGAGGTAGCAGAGAGACAGACTGAATATGTCGAAAGAAATATACTGCCGTGGAAAAAGCAGTCCTTAAGTATCCTCTCATAAAACACTCAGGCCTTTAAAGCAGTGGTAATCAACCTGGTCCCTACTGCCCACAGGTGGGCATTCCAGCTTTCAGGGTGGGTGGTAGGAGTTTTGTCTGATACTGAAGCACTTTCCTTTTTTAAAATGTAATTGACTTCCCTACATTATAAATCACCCTTACTGTGGAACCGGTGGGCAGTTAGAAAATTTTACTACTAACAGAGATACAAAAGTGGGCGGTAGGTATAAAAAGGTTGACTACCCCCGCTTTAAAGTAAGGACAGATTTAGAGTACTGTCCAGAAACAAATGGGTTAAAATACCAGATGAAGATGATACAAAATTGTGGTGATATAATCTATTCTGACTTGGTGTCACTTATTTAGAACCAATCATGCTCTTTTCTAAGACATAACACATAGGAAGTATTAAAATAGTTCATCATACTACACAAATGCAAATAACATACAAAGCCTTATATACTTATAACAAAGCCTGTCTTCTTGTATTCCCTCTAGAATACTTCAAAGTCCAGCTATGAAATTCAATAGCCTACCTTCTATGGTAGAAATCCCAATGAAGACTGTTTCTCTGTACACGTCATCATAAATGTAAATAATATTTTACAGAGTAACATCAAATGTCATTAGTTAAAGCGACTCTAAGCAGAGAATATAGCCCCTGCTACAGATCAAGCAACATAATTCATCATGTCAACAGGAGCAGGCAGAAGCAACATAAGCTGTTTGCTTGAGCTGATGATAGACCATAACCATATTCTTATGAATATTACAAATTAAAATTATGCTCATTATAAAATATTTGATAACTGTATTTACACAATGCCCATATTTTCAAAGCTGCAATCATATTTAATTAAACACACACACCTTTAAAAAAAACAAATTGCTACTTTAAAAACATGCATGAAATTGTTTAAGAGTGAATAATCCTAAATATAAATTATAGGGCAGACTAATTTATTCCATTTTGTACATTTAGGGCAAGGATGTCTGTGATTGATCAAATGGGTAGTCAAGATATACAGCCATGTTTCACAATCAAGATTTATTAGATGATTTTCAAGTACAGGTAGGCCTCAACTTACGACCATAATTGAGCCCAGGGAGAAATTTGTGAAGTGAGTTTTGCTGTATTTTACGAATTTTCTTACCACATTTGTTAAGTGTATCATGGCATTCTTAAATTAGTAACAAGGTTTTTAAGTGAATCTGGTTTCCCCATTGATTTTGCTTGTCAGAAGGTCGCAGTAAGGCTCTAGGACACTGCAGACAACATAAATGTGAGCCAGTTGTGAGGAATCCAAAATGTAAATCACATGGGGATGCTCCAACAGTCATAAGGACTACTCGTATATCTTTTTGTTAGTTAACAAAGAAAAAAAATCCTTATAAAAGATTGTCATGCAAACTTTATATGTTCCATTTGCAAGGGTGTTTTTCAGATGAGGCATTTACTCTGCAACTCAGCCTTCCTCACACACATAACTGGTATGGATGAAACAGATGTTGTCTTCCATTTGCAATCCTCCTGTACTAAGGAAGTAAGTAGTAGCTATTCAGCACCTTTGACAAAATATTTCAAATAAAACACTTGGATTGAAAATACTCCAAATGCTATGCAGTTATGAAGATGTGATTTTGTTATCATCATGGTTTATTTACTTTTTATACATCTTCCTAAGAAGTTTAATATATCTTCCTAAGCTTGAAAGTACATAGCTTGTTTGAACTCATTTCTATAAAAGTTCTTGTTTTTAACCTACGCACTCTACTTCTTCTTCTTGAGTTACCATGATTATGGAATACGGAAAGGTTACTTTACTCCAGGTCAATATACTGTATGACATTTGTAAAGTGTGTGTGTGTGTGTACACATGTGTATGTTTATGTGTGTACATGTGTGTGTGTGTGTGTATGTTTGTGTGTGTGTGTGTTCCATAACTCTGGAAAGCCTTGAGCAATTTCAACCAAACTTGGTGCACAGACTTACTCTCTGGAAACAAATACTGTGAGGGATAAGACACTCCTAACAGCTCTTCCGGGGGTTGGGGTGTTCTGTTAAGATACAGGCTGTTGTGCCTTAAAATAGCTTCTACTGTACTACTGTACAGCACAGTGGAGCTGCCATGGTAATGGCTTCACAGTACTCCACAAGGGGGCTCCCTCTGGTAAGGGGGAAAATCCAACATTAGAAATTACATTTGGTCCAGAGATTTTCCCCCTATAAATAAATACCCGGGCAGCGCCTGGTTATTGGCTAGTTATGTATAAATAAATTAGTTTGACTATAAATCCAGGTGTTCATGCCACATCCATCTGAAGACAGGATTGTTATAAATATTTAATCATTACATATCTCAGAGATAATTTAACAAATACGTATAAATAGCTACATACCTAAGAATGCAGAAACATTAATCATAAATCCAAAGATACCGCTTTCTGGAGGTTTTGCTCCTGTATCACTAGCACAAATGATAAAAATGACAATAGTTAATATACAAATAATACATTTAGAGTAAGATCTTTCTCAAATCAAAATTGACTCCTAGAAACTACATACTGCTATATACATCTAATTAAATTGATAATGATATAACTCAGAGAAAGGCATAATTTCTATGATCATTTGTGAGAAATATCACAAAAAATAAGTGCTTAATAACTTAGGTGCTTATAATTCATAACAATTCTCATCAATCATCTGACATGCAATCTGATTCTATGCCTATGTACTTAATAACATAATATAATAATAACTTTTGCATTTATTAACCGCTCCCTCTCCCCACAGGGACCCGGGGCGGTGCACAGGAGAAACTAAAAACAATATAAACAATCAATACAAAATATACAGTTTAAAACACCATTAAACTATGTTATCCCGTGCTAAAAAATTAAAACCCATTAAAATACATTTAAAAATCTATAGACAGAGAGACTATCCAAGGCCGGCCAGTCGAAAGAAATGGGTCTTTAGTTTCATACGGAAGGAGCGGAGGTCCGTGGTCGTTCTGATATCGGGGGGAAGGTCGTTCCAGAGGGCCGGGCCCGCCACAGAGAGAGCCCTTCCCCTGGGCGTCGCCCGCTGACAAAGTCTGGTGGACGGCACCCGGAGAAGTCCCTCTCTGTGGGAGCGAATCGGTCGTGAGGATGTATGGGGCAGGATCCGATCCCGCCCCATACATCCTCACGACTTGGATGGATATTAAATTTTATCAATTGATCTAACTTCCTAGAAAGGCTGTTCTGGTACACTCTTAAGCATGCCTTATTTTTCATTTGAAATGTTGAAGTACTTTAATATAATTATAATTTTAAGCATTAAAAACTGACAAAAAAAGTCCTGCTCTTTTTACAAAATGAGAGGATTATTAAAAATGATAAGTCAATAGGTTCCAATCCTGAAATATGAATGAGAATGAGAATAATAATGAGGAGGAGGAGGAGGAGGAGGAGGAGGAATGGTTCGTTGACATTGCAATACCTGGTGATGCACAAATTGAAAATAAGCAGCAAGAAAAAAATCACAAAATACCAGGACTTGCAAATTGAAGTTGAGCTTATGTTGTCCCGATTGTGACTGGAGCCCTTGGAGCAATACCTAGGGAACTGCCTCGCTACGTGGAGGTTCTAGGTTTGCCGGACTTGAGCATTCTGACTCTACAAAGGGCCACCCTGCTTGGAACAGCTTATATCCTCCGACATTACCTTAACCGTTCCTAGGCCCTTAGTTAGGACTCGAGCTGTTGAGCTACCAACCAGTCCCAACGGCTGTGAATCTCACCAAAGATTAACCACAGAATAATCATCATCATCATCATCTTTATTGTCATTGTACTTGTTTACAATGAAATTGGTTATTCATTATTGAAATGACTTGCAATATTTTACTTTATTTCATTTCATTTCATTCATTCAATTTCTATAGCTGCCCCACTCAACTAAGTGGTTCTGCGCAGCTTACAATATACCGTTGGGCACAGATAATGGTGCAAGAGATAGCTAAATCTATGATTTGACAGTTTAATTGTAGTGGCTTTAATTCCATCTACATTTCTGAGCTAACAAGTGGGGATACCAAAATTAGCATGCCAAATAGCCACTTGGCACTTGGTTTACAGTTCCTACTCTATGTACCATGTTTCCCCAAGACTGGGTCTTATATTAATTTTTGCTCCAAAAGACACATTCAGGCTTATTTTTCAGTTAGGTCTTATTTGGGGGGAAATACGATACAAAATCTGGCTGACAATTTTAACTGGAGTTTATTTTTGGAGTAGGCAAGCATCCTGAAAAATCATACTAGGTCTTATTTTCTAGTTGAGTCTTATTTTAGGGGACATAGAGTGTGACACTACATATTCAGTCCCAAATACATGAAGCTAATCTCAGGAAATATGTTCATTTATTTTTTTCATTTCTATGTGATTCTCATAGCATTTAATTCCATTTGTTAGAAATTAAGACTTACCATGAACAGATATCTAATGTTAAAAATCTCAGTTATACGTACTAATCTATTTTTTTGTAAAAACCAACAGATATCTTCATCCTGTGTTATTTTCCAAATCTAATAATATGCATGCCAACACGTCTGTCATTCTTTCCATTCCCTCCCCCCGAAAACAAGGCATAGCTAATTCATTTAGTGTGTACCATTCGGTGACTGCTCTGAAGTAAAATACACCCAATTTTCCTGTCACATGTAGTTTGATCTCAAAGAGAAATATAGAAAATCAGCCCCTGCGAATCATCAGCTGAATTCCCTCAATATTTATGGCAATGAAATATTAATTTTGTTCATGTAACTTTCAAAAATACTTACTTTGTTAATTAACTCACTATTTAGTTAGAAATAAGCTTTGAGAACCAAAGCTCCAAGTGAAACACTCAACAAATATGAAGTACTTTTGCAACTAAAGACTATTACCACCTAAATACTATACTGGCCTGTGATCACTTCAAAAACTTTAAGAGCTCTATGTAAGATGAGAATGGAATCTGCTGCACCTCTGATCAAAGTACAATTGGAATATTTTCTGGAACACTTAATGTTACAAGTGCATAGCAAATAATTAAAATTGTTCATTTGTTCATTCATTTGTATCAGATTCATTTGTATAAGATTTAGAAGAAACATTAAATGTTATTAAAAATAAATATTAAATACATGTTAACTTCAGTGCTGTTAAAATATAGATCAGTCATGAAGGAAGAAATATACTTTTATTCTGCAACACTGGTCTCAATTAATCTTGGCTCTGGCGCATACAGAATCTGTTTTTACTGCAGAGTTGCTGAGGTGTGATTTTAAGAGGGAGGACATTGACACCTGTCTTTGTCAGATCAATTTCTATGAATGTGACCACTAGGAGTTGACATTAGCCATTCAAAAAAGACAAACAATAAGCCAAAAAGGGAGCAAAGAACACCTCTGTATAAGCAATCAACACCCAGATTAACATTAGGCCAACAATCAAGAAGAAAACAATATCCCAATCAATCCTGAGCTACAAATATTCTCATGTATCTTAATCACTTTGGACCCAGATGTCCATAGATTTCAAAAGGTTATAAATAACACAAATTCTTAGAAAAGAAAGTTCACTGCAACTATATGCAGAAATAAAGGGTTTGTGTTTTGTTTTTTCTTTAAACTTATTACTTGCCAGCAGATTAGGAGCAACTAATGACCCACTAAAAGTATATGCAAATACATTTTTCTTCTGCTATAAGTCTGCATTTTGATAGGTTTAAATCCCTTAGCAAAAACAGCCACTGAGTAAGACAAAACACTCCACCCACCATAGATGTTGCTTAATATCTTTAGTTGGGAAAGATCCAAGGTTGTTTTTACAGTGTAAACCAGCCATTGTCACTATGATGAACAGAGAGAAAGAACAAGGCTTGAATAACTACTAGATGGCAGCAAAGTGCTGGTTTTTCTGCATTGTTTTACCATGCTGTAGTGGTGCTCCAGATATATCAGTCCAGTCCAGACATGATATACCTGAACGAAGGCAAATATAGGTGTTCCAGGATAATATTACAGGATCCAGTCTGACTTGGTCACTTGGACCAGTCACCCTTTGCCAAAGAACTTCTCAATCTCCTGGATGTGTGCATAAGGGTCCCATTTCCCAGCTTACCAGATACTAAAAAAGGACATGGTGGGTCAGTGGCTAAGATGCTCAACTTGTTGATCAGAAAGGTCGGCAGTTTGGTGGTTCGAATCCCTAGCACCGTGAAGGAAGTGAGCTCCCATTACTTGTCCCAGCTTCTGCCAACCTAGCAGTTTGAAAATACATAAAAAATGCAAGTAGAAAAATAGGGACCACCTTTGGTGGAAAGGTAACAGTGTTCTATGCATCTTTGGTGTTTAGTCATGTCGGCCACATGACCACGGAGATGTCTTCGGACAGAGCTGGCTCTTCAGCTTTGAAACAGAGATGAGCATCGCCCTCTAGAGTCAGGAATGACTAACACATATGTGCAAGGGGAACCTTTACCTTTTACCTTTACCAGGTACCTAAGAGCCAAGGGCCCAGCATCACAAGGAAACAACAATCAAGGACTTAATACCCCACTAATAAGGCAATCAACTACTAAAAGCCACAGGCACTATATACATACAACCACTGGTGGGATTTAAATAATTTACCAACTGGTTCTCTGCCTTAATGATATCTTCCAACAACCTCCTAAAACTGCTCATAAACTTAGCAATCGGGCTCTTGAAGTGGTGCAAACTGGCTGAATCTCACCACTGCATACAGCTCATAGAACACACAATTTGGAGATTGAAAAATTCCCTGAAGGATTGGCTCCAGCATGAGTCTGAAAGCCTGGAAGACAAACCTCTTGTCCCGGTGACAGATTCAGATTGGATCCTGCATGATATACCTGATGTAATAAAAGATAGGGTTCGTTCTAAGTATATTTCTGTTACATTAGGATTTCTTTCTAGTTGTTTGAGAACACTAATCAAATGAAGATTAAATGTAATTTCAATTATACATAGTAGAGAATCACTACTGCACTGAAATCACTTTGGCTTACGTCTAGAACATATACTTAGCATTGTATCTGTGAACTTTAGAACGAAAGGCCTCTCAACTCCAATATAAACAGCAGAATGAAAGCATTAAATAAGCTGTTATCAGTTTGGATTGCAATTGGAATTTGTTCCAGGATTCAAACCTGGTAAAGGAAAGGGTGGGCAAGGATTAACCCTGCTTCCCCAACCTGACCTTGTTCAGATATATGGAGGCTATAATTACCAGAATTTCAATTTCAGTTGTTCTGAATTATCCTGAAATAATCAGATCTTAATTAGCACTTTCGAAAGGATTTTCACTCAGCCCTGTCCTTATATCTCTGTTTCCAGCCCAAAAGAATAATTTAAGGAAATTACAAGAATGTAATTTCTTCTTAAATCAAAAGAATGATTTAAGGAAATTACGTAAAGGGACTTGGGACTGTATCTGACTATGTAGGATAACTCTCTGAAAACTGAAGAGATTAATTTTCATATGTTAGGAAAAGCTGCAAAGCAAACAAAATGGTATAAAAATGAGCCAGATTTAGATGGGGGTTGCATAGGAAAAAAATATCTCCCACTGGTCACAATAAAAGGACTGTTCCATTCTAAACCCTTCCCCTTCTTCCTTCTCAAGTCGTGAGACCCAGAGTTAAACTATTTCAAAGCATTTGGAGAGAATTCCCGAAGCCATGCTTTGCAGGTCCTTATTTCCTTAAGGTTCCAAATTTGTAGACTTTCTACAAGTTACTAGCACCAGATTAGTGTGTTTTTTTTAAATTTCATTTGCAGAAGTATCTGAGAACGAAGCACACATAAAGCACCACCTGCTCCAATTCTCTATGCCAGGGTTTCTTTCTTTTGTTTTCTTTTGCTTGGAAAACGAAACCAGTAGAAATCAGAAAACCAGCCACCTGCGCCTTTGGTTTTGTGGGCTACAGGAAGCCTCCCTTAGCCCCACAAAACCTCCCCAGAACCTTATCTCTTTTTTGGCTCACATTAATTAGAACAGCAGAAAAAACAATTACTACCAGCCTGCCTTCCATTGGGGACCTGTATACTCCAGGAGTCAAAAAGAGGTCTGTGAAAATATTTACAGATCCTTCGCATCCTGGACATAAACTGTTTCAACTACTACCCTCAAAATGACACTATAGGGTAGGAGTTGAAACAGGATGCGAAGGGTCTGTAAATATTTTCACAGACCTCTTTTTGACTCCTGGAGTATACACACCAGAACAACTAGACACAAGGATAGTTTCACCCCAAATGCCATCACTCTGCTTAACAACCAATTCTCTCAACAGTCAAACCATTTACTAAGTCTGCATTACTCTATTACTATTAATCTCATCGTTATCACCCATCTCTTCCCACTTATAACTGTAGGATTGTAACTTTGTTGCTTGTATCCTTACGATTTATATTGTTTCCTAGTATGATTTGATTACTTACTTGAACCTTATGACTATCATTAAGTGTTGTACCTTATGATTGGTGAGGAATGTATCTTTTCTTTTATGTACACTGAGAGCATCTGCACCAAAGGCAAATTCCTTATGTGTCCAATCACACTTGGCCAATGAAGAATTCTACTCTATTCTATTCCAGAATCAGCGGAATGAATTAACCCGAGTGCCCTTAAGGGGAGTGGAATGCAGAAAAATACAGATCCAGAAGTTCAAGTTGTAGAGTTAAGAGAACATCATGGAGAAGCCTGGGAGCCACTTTTCCCAAGACCCATCACACTTCTTCCCCATTTGGGCAACCGTCAGGGCACGAAGTCCTCTCGACCGAGAGCAGGGAAAATTTTATTCCCCTAATTTGATTTTGATGGGGTTGGATTGAAACCCCGACCACAGTTCAGTCTTTCTGCCCCGCGTTGCGCCATCTAACAAGGTCTTTCCTGCGCGGCCCAGAGGGGGCGCTGTTCCCTCTCCTCTCCTACTCACCTGATGTACGGGAAAAGCGGCTCCACATGGCCGCTAAGCACGGCGATCGCGTAGGAGAGGATGAAGGCGGCCGACGACCAGGAGACCAGCAGCGTGGGGATGAAGGCCGCGCCTTGCGCGAAGCAGAACATCCTGCCACACCAGCGGCCACCCCGCGGGAGCAACGGCTGCCTTTCCCCGCCACCAGGCCTGACGGCTGAGAGGCCGCGCCAGCTCATAGGGGTTGCTAAGATTCTCCAAGCGGCTGAAGTCACAAAAGCGCCTGAAGTCACAAAACTTTTAACTCCGGAGGAGGAGTGGGGAGGGAGGGGGGAGGCAGGACGAAGCCGCCCCGAGGCGTCCCTTCCAGAAGAGGAAGAGGAGAAACCGCTCCTTTCAGGGGCGGGGGGCGCAAGGGGCGGTGGAAGCCGCGGAGGTCTCACTTTCTCTCCAGCTACGTGCCTCCGGGCCCCGCACCCACCAAGGCCGCCCACGCCCACGCACGCGCTTTTCCCTTCCCGTTTAGGGACGCGAAGTCCTTGTGGCGGGCCAGGCAGCGGTCCTCCCGCCCCCGCCCTTCTGCTCCGACCTTCCTCGCCTAAATCAGAACTGGAAGGGACCTTGGAGGTCGTCTAGTCCAGCCCCCCCCCCCTTGCTCAAGAAGGAGATCCTAAACCCGCCGGGATGGAGACGGGCTTTCCCGCTTCTTCATCAGCGGCGGCCGGTTGCTTTCTCTCCTCCGAGAAAGTTCAGCTGGCGTGGTTTCCCTCCCCCCCCTCCCCGTGGTAGAAAGCTAGCAGGCGGCTTAGTCTGTCAGCACAGCACACCCACACCCCCTCGGGGCAGCCTCAAAGCGGAACTCGGAGGAGCCGCCGTCGCCTCCCCAACCAGCTCAGCGAAACGGCTCCCCTCCACCTTCAGCTGACTTGGCACTGGGACCTTGTGCAATGTTGCGAAATAAACAGACCGCGGCTTCCTCCCCTCGCCCGGTGCTCCGGCCAAGAAACGGACTGCTTTATTTATTTATTTAAATTTTGCTTTCGTTTCCTTGTCTTAACACCCCTCCGGGCCTCCTCCTTCGCCCGCTGTGGCTTATTTTTTGCAGAAAGAGAATTCCCAATGAGTTTAATCCGTAAGCCGCCCCGGGATGACTGTGGTGGCTGAGAAAATGTGACCGGCCTTTTAACTCAATTGGCTAAACTGTGTATTCAGTCATCAGTGGAAGGGGCCGAGACACTGGCACAACATGCTGAATCACAAACAATGAATCGGGGTTATAACTTGTGGTTCAAATGGAAGGTCTTCGGGAACTAGGTTAAGTTTGTTGTGGGGATGCACAGCCGATTTGCCTAAGGAGTAACTTTCTCTGGAGCAGAGTTTCTTAAAAGTGCTCTCCTGGGAGGCCCCAGGGTTCCCCAAGACTCAGAGATCTGCAAACTCAAAATTATTTGCCAGCTTATGTTGAAAAGTAATATTAAAATCCTGTCAAACTGTTCTGAGAAGCAACAATATATGTACCAATTTAGTATGGTAAATATAAATATTACCCACACAAATAAAATCTCTTGCAATCTTCCATCATTTTTAAAAGTGTCTATGGGGGAGGGGGGGAAGAGTTCAAGAAACTTAATCTGAGGAGAAAGAGGATACTTTTTTATTTTTATAAAATATTTTTTATTTAAAATAATTTAATTTAAATAATTAAATTTAAAATTTAAACATTAAAATAAAAAAATATTTTCAGACCACTTCTTAACAACATGTAACAGGTGTGTGCTCTGAATATGGTTAAACTACAATTCTTAGAGGTTCCAGCCTGCATGGACAAGAATGAAAAAATGCTGAAAACAGATTTATCAACATCTAAAAGTACATTGGTGCCCCCCCCCATTACACTTCCATAATAGTTCTCAAGATAACCTATTTGTTTTGCTTCTTTCAATTTTAGATCACAATTTCCAAAGCTATTGCTGAACATCTGTCTGTCTATCTGTCTACCTATCTATACACATATACACATACATATACATATTGCCTCAGTCTCAAAGATGTCTTTAATGTCTTTCCAAGAGTTTATATTAATATTAAAATGACTCTTTCTTTTCTTCCATCAGCTACCTAATTATGATCTATAAGGATGGGGAATTTACAAGGATGATTACAATTACGGAAGAATTCTTTCTTTTCTTTATATATGTTACATTACCTGCAGTCACAATTACACAAAACAAACTTTGTTGGCATCAGTTGGATTTATGAGGATAACAAGATACCTAAGTAATAAACTGATTAAAAGGCTCAATGCTTACTTCATACTAGCCAAATTGGTTGGGAGAAAGCTAATTTTTCAAAGCCTAATTTAGGGCTAGCAGACTAGGGTTCCGGAAAACTGGGCAATCACTAGATGATACCAAAGATATACCAAAAATTATCTTTGCTGACATCCATTGAACTCTAGGAGTCCTACTTTAACTGCCAACTCAAGAAGAAATTTTCAAGGGAAGAAGGGAAGGGTTGAGCCTCTTCTCTCTATGCATACTAATCCCTTCCTAAATGCCCTGTCCCCATAACAAATTTACTAATTAAAGTTTCCATTTCTACCAAGTTTTTTTTTTGTCTAAGATTAATTCCTTATGCTGAAAGAATGAAATATCAAGTGAAGTTGCAGTGCAAGAAGTTCTTTCCTTTCTTTAAAATATGTGACATTCCAAAATCACCCTTTCTTCAAAAATTGCAATTATGGAGAGAAAACTATCAATAGTTCCAGCTGATTTCCCTTCTGAAACATACATACCAGTGGTGGGATTCAAAGTTTTTTGCTACTGGTTCTGTGGGTGTGGCTTGGTGAGTGTGCCATGGCTTGGTGGGTGTGGCAGGGGAAAGATACTGTAAAATCTTCAATCCCACCCCACTCCAGGGGAAGGTTACTGCAAAATTCTCATTTCCTCCCGATCAGCTGGGACTCGGGAGGCAGAGAATAGACTGCTAAACACCAGTCAGAGGTGGTATTTAGCAGTTCTCTGAACTACTCAAAATTTCCACTACCAGTTCTCTAGAACTGGTCAGAACCTGCTCAATACCACATCTGATACATACACGCACCAGGTTGGGAGAGATTTTCCTTCAGAAGAAAGAGAGAAGGAAGCAAGGCTGCAATTGGAAAAGAGAGCATAATTGTGTTATTTCTATACGTTTAAATAGGCTGGATATAAATGTCTTATCTACCATTTTATGTTTTTGATCTGGGAGTTGTATTTACACATGGTTCATCTTTGAATCTCATTTCCTCTCTGTCCACCATGCCCACTTTTCCTTAGGTCTTCACAAATAATGTTGGTATAGATTTGGTTGTTCATATTGTTAACAGTAACTGTAATTGTTAGCAGTAATAGTACTGCTTTTACTGTAATTCCTTGTTATACTAAAATGCCCAATCTTTAAAGGCATATACCAGTTGGTTTTTCTCATTGGTTAATGTTATCAAGCTAGCTAGTGGACAGTCATGAATGAGCAGCTGCAGCACAAACAAGAATGGGTCATTGCACAATTGTGGGGATTTTTGTTAGTTTCCACAAACTGATTGCTTCCCACGCAGCATGTTTGGGCAGCCCTTGATTTAAAATATTGTAAAGGGAAGTTCCCAGTCACATGTATCTATCAAAAATGGCATTGTCTGTGCTTCATCAACTTTCCAATATAAGGAAATCTGGCAAGAGATATACCAAGGCAAAAACTAGTTCAGAGAAGACAACATAGTCCGTACTATGATGGTATGCTTAACTATATCTTACTGAAGCAGATAACTGAAGCCTACTGCCAACAACAGGGTCAATTACTTTAGAAGGAACGTGTTTGGATTGACAAATATAGTGAGACTGGCAAACAGTCAACAATAATTCTCATTGTTTTCTATATGGTGCAGTGAAAAATAACGGGGCTGATGCTGCTACTGTGATGCCATTTTCAATGTGTCTACAGTGTTGCAGAGACATCTTTCCTCCAAATAATATGTATCCAGACATCTATGGAATTCTGCTTGCCTCTCTTTTATCAGGTTGGAAAGCTGATTATCTAGTGAGAGATTGGTTTCCATGATAGGAAAAAGTAGCTGAAAATGCAATAAAGGTAAAGATTCCACTCACACATATGTGTTAGTTGTTTCCAGCTCTAGGGGTGGTGCTCATCTCCGTTTCAAAGCCGAAGAGCCAGCGCTGTCTGAAGATGTCTCTGTGGTCATGTGGTCAGCATGACTAAAAGACGGAACGCTGTTACCTTCCCACCAAAGTGGTCCCTATTTTTCTACTTGCATTTTTACATGCTACTAAGTTGGCAGAAGTTGGGACAAGTAATGGGAGCTCACTCCATTTCACGGCGCTAGGGATTCGAACCGCTGAACTGCCAACCTTCTGATCGACAAACTCAGCATCTTAGCCACTGAGTCACTTGAAAATGCAACAGGATTTTTTTTTAAAAAAACAAACCTGTTAATCGGACAAGTATTACTGGTAAAAGAAAAGTGACAATGACAGAGACTGCTTACTGCCAAAGGGAAAGGAGTAAATGTATGCCCAGGTACACCTCTAATCATTCATCTGATCTCACTTCCATAATAAAACGCCAAGCACTGAAATTGGGAAAACTATCAGATTAAGGCCCCAAACTGTAGGTCTAAACCATAATCTGACTAGCAAAGTCAAGGGAAGCCAAATTCACTTAAGAGCTATGTTACTAATTTAACAACTGTCATAAAGAATGGTTGTAAAATGGTGCAAAACTATATATAAATCCAATAAATCCTTAAAAATCCTTTAAAAACTCACATAAAAACAGTCTTGCTTAGCAATAGAAATGTGGGTCTCAATTTTGTTTGTAAATTTAGGAAAAACTGTGTAAAGAAATACTTTATGTTTCATTTTTCGATTTCTACCTGTTGCTTGTTTCCCCCCCCCCAAAGAGCTATTGAAATCAATAGTATATACCGTACTTTTAAAAATACAAATATCAAAGGGCACACATGAAAATTATAAAATACAGGTTTTATGGATGCAGAACAATCATAATTAATTTAATCACAGCTCATTCAACTAATTTCATTTTTATTAAACTACAAATATGCTGACTGGCTATGTGGCACACTAACCTAATAAAGATAATGCTTTGCCCAAAGAACTGGAGAACATATAGTCCCAACATTTCTTCTACCTGGGACCTCAACGCTTACCTAACTATGGGAAGAATCAGGGAGCTCTATTCTACTTCAGCAACCAGAGGACAGCATCCCATCTAGACAAGTGAAAGTATGAGCAAAGGTAATGTGAAGTGGAACTCCCTGAACTCTCTGGTTGACTTTGTAGAGATCCTTCAGATAAAATATCAGGAGGTACTGAGAAGTTCTCTGCAGTAAATCCCACTAAGTTAACTCTTTTAGAAATATGCTGTTGGTTAAGGAGAGGAGAAAGGGACAGGTTGGTTCAATGGGTAAGATGATAAGCTTGTCGATCAGAAAAGTCGACAGTTAGAATCCTAGTGCTGCGTAACGGAGTGAGCTCCCGTTACTTGTTCCAGCTTCTGCCAACCTAGCAGTTCGAAAGCACATAAAAATGCAAGTAGAAAAATAGGAACTACCCCTGGTGGGAAGGTAACAGCATTCCATGTGCCTTTGGTGTTTAGTCATGCCAGCCACATGACCATGGAGACATCTTCGGACAGCACTGGCTCTTTGGCTTTGAAGCAGAGATTAGCATCGCCCCCTAGAGTCGGGAACGACTAATACATATGTGTGAGGGGAACTTTTACCTTTATCTAAGGAGAGGAGAATAAGCATCTAAGGGGAGACCTACAATTAAGTGGTGACATTGCCAAAATTCCTAGAAAAGTTATTTTTCAAAAATATATCTGTAGCGATTACATTGGAAGTTATTCTGGCCGTAGGTTGGTGATCCAATATAGAGCTGTAGGTTTTTAATTTATTATATTACTGCACCACCCAATAATTACAGATCTTAGGTTGTGTACAGATTAAAGATATCATACTGAGCAGGCAATAAAGCAATAACAATCATCACAGAACCAATGCAATATAATAGCAGGGGATATCTTTTAATCTCATGTCTCGGATCCTTCTGAGCATGGATATATACAGAGAATAATGTGTAAAAATTATATTAGACTCCCATAGGTGAGTCCTGCCTTGTAACTATAAGAATCCTATTGTGATTCCCCCCATCCCTTCAGTTAGCATAATACAGAAACGACAATTTAGCTAAGTCAGAAAACCATGATTTTAAAAAATATGTCTTTAGTTTTGCATGAAAGGAACTACAGAAAGGGAAGAGCCTTTGGAGAACAAGTCCATTGGCAACCTAGGGAAAATGCAAATAAAAAGTTATGGAAAATAAGAAGCACAAGGAGAGAGCATATTAATCAGTGCCTTAGGATAGTTTTACCTGTAGAGCAAGACCGAAAGTTACTAATCATTCTGTGGAATGCGCCAAGTTAGTTATTCCACTAATCAGAGTGAGACAGATATTTCATCTGAAAACAGCATCTGTGCCACATGCAGGTTTTTCCTTTGTTGACAATAAGAGCAGTGTTTGTTTAGTTTGAGCCCAGTTTACCCAAGCCACTGCAAGTGCAACAAGTTTTACCTTAGTCGTCCTCTCACTTTTTTATACAAGCCGAGGTCTCCTATCTGGAGTAACACTGCTGTTTGCCATAAATATGCAGTTTATGTTTTAAGTCCAAAGTCTTCCTTCAATGTAGCATAGCTAACAGCCACCTAAAATAACTTCTCATAGAGTGCTGTAATTATTTTTAAAAAACACAACTGAATAGTCATAATACAAATATGTAATAATGTAATATGAACCTTAGTGTATAGTTCAATACATTTTAAATCTGTAATAGTCAATTAATTTCAATTAAATTTTATTCTCAGGAATCCGAGTTCAAAAAGGCAAAAACAACCTGTGGCTTGGTTCAGTTCATAATTCATTTATATGTTGCATTAAATCATAAAATGATTTCTTTGAAATGGATTTAATATATTGCATGCCATTTGTCACAGTATGTCATTGAATGTTAGGGGTGTCAAACTCAAGGCCCGGAGACGTGATCCAGCCCTTGTGATGCTTAGATCTGGCCCGTAGTACCTCTGCCAGTCAAATGGAGCTTGGGAAGGTTATGTGCAGCCTTCCCAAGTTCCGTTTCTGCTGTCAGAGGGTTGCAGGAGGCCATCAGAGCTGAAAATGGAACGTGGGAACCTGTTTTCGCTCGCAAAGAGTTCGGGCCTCCACAAGCGCCCCCAACATGAGTGATGTTGGGCTGGCCACGCCTACCCTGGCCACGCCCATCCCAGCCCCCCAAGATCAAGCACAACCCTGATGCAGCCCTAAATGAAATCGAGTTTGACACCTGTTATATATAATTGGTTTCCAAATCTGGTAAATATTGCCAATTGTGGAATTTTTTTTAAATGTAAAACATGATTAAATAAAACATGGCATAAACGGATTGTGTGAATCCAGTCATTATAAACTGAACTGGATATGTTTTTGTTCTCTTTGTGACTTGACTCCTATAAATTAGAATCAGAAACTTTATAATCCAGCATGAATTGCTTTATTTTAAACGAAAGTGAACAATTTGGGTAAAATTGATCTATTTTATTCCTACCTGAATCCTGTTTTATTTTAAATTAAGTTATTGTTTAATTAGAACTTGACTTTAGATGACCTCTGGAACACGCCCCTGTTGCTTTCTTAGCAGTAATGTGAAAATGGACTGCTGTTCCTTTTTTTTCCAACTTCCACAATCCAGTCTAAAGATTTAAGGCTTGTTGATAATCTCCCATCTAATAATTAACTAGATCTAGTCTTGTTCTTTTGTTTAATCTCTCTCTCTCTATTTCTCTCCCTCCCTCCCATCTCCTTACTGCCCTATGTGTCCATCCATGTCTGCTGCCTGCCTGCCTGCCTGCCTGCCTGCCTGCTTGCCTACTTACCTACATCCATCCATCCATCCATCTAAATGTCTATGTCAGGGTTCGAAATAGCATCCAAAAGTAAATCAGAGTGCAAGGCAAAGTATTGCTCAAAGTTCCAATTTATTAAGAGATCCATGTTGGCACATCTGGGAAAACCTGAATCTGAAGACTTCCTGGTTTCCCACCCAGTTGAAAGTTCAAGATTTTTCCCCCATACCCACAAGCCCATCACATAGTCCAATCTTCCACTGCCAGAAAAGATCCACCAGAAAATATGGCTGCAGGACTGACAGTCTATCTACGCCGGCCGGCCTGTTGTCTGTCCATCCATCCATCATCCATCCATCCATCCATCCATCCATCCATCTATCTATCCATCTATCTATCTGCCTATCTATTTTTGTCTGTCTGTCTACAATATCTATCTACGGTTACGGTATCTATCTATCAAAATGATTTAGCTCCTGAGTTCACAAGAAATGACTGGGCTGCATACAACAAAGATATCAAACATGTCAAAACAGCAAAAGCAATTAGACTTACATACTGCTTCACAGTGTTTTACCACCCTCTCTAAGAGGTTTACAGAGTTGACATTACTCCCAACAATCTGGGCCCTTATTTTACCGACCTTGGAAAGGTGGAAGGCTGAATCAACCATGAGCTAGTGAGACTCAGCCTGAAAACTGCAGCCAAAAGAACCCCAATCATTATTTAAAAGTTTTTAAAAATTATGCAATATTTTAATTCGAAAGGGAACCACTTCTAGATCTTGCCAATCCTCTGAGACTTCCCCAGGGGATTTCTGGAAAGTAGGTAGGGATGGAACTGACCTCACTTCAGGTGGCGGAGAGAATGTACCATTGTGGCAGAAGCCACAACAACAACAACAAAAGACCCATTTCCTGAGGCCTACTAAGTGTGATTCCCTAACAGTCTTCCCATGGGACCCAGAGCAGAATATTATACCTTCCCTAAAAAAGAGAAACATGTTTCTAAAGACAGAAGTCAGAGCTTCAGCTTCCTGCTCCCAGCCAGAGGTGGTATTCAGCAGGTTCTGACCAGTTCTGAAGAACCAGTAGCAGAAATTTTGAGTAGTTCAGAGAACTGGTAAATACTACCTCTGACTGTCCCTGTCCCCATCTATTTTCTGCCTCCCAAGTCCCAGCTGATTGGGAGGAAATGGGGATTTTTGTCAAGGTACTGAGGATTTAATAGCTGCCAGCTGATGAAAGGTTGTAAGCTGTAATCAGCAAGGCTGACGCAATGGGGCTGATTCATTGCAGCTATGGTATTGCCTCTTTAAGACTCTGGTGGGGTCCACACAAATCATTTACTGTTTTAAGAGGAATCTATATATAGGTGGCAATTAGAGGGTGTTTCTCTCTCTCAGTGTGTATTCAGTTCTCTCCTTGTGTCTGTAGTGAATGGTAAGGGATTTTATCTCCTGCATCTGTTTGCCTGTATATATTTGAAGATAAACCACTGTTAATTGTCTTAAGGCTCTGTGTGCTGTTATTGTTTCTGGGTTTATCACATAATACTAGTCACGCTGCCAAAAACTCTTGACAATTTTGCAGTAACCTTCCCCTGGAGTGGGGAAGGAATGGAGATTTTACAGTATCCTTCCCCTGCCATGCCCATCAAGCCACACCCACCAAGCCATGGCTACTGGACCAGTAGCAAAAAAATTAAAATCCTACCACTGCCCCCAACAGATATTTGGTGCTCATTGAGAAGGACTGGGGCAGTCTATCTACAAAACAAAAGACCTTCAGCTCCAGGATGATGGGATTATACTTCAGGGCAAAGCCATTCAGCCACAATAGAAACTTCACAACAAAGCCCCTTCATTGCATCAGCCCAAACTTTAATCAAACTTGACTCTCATAACCTACAAAATCAGCTATGACCACTGCATAGCCCCATGGGAATCTGACAGCAACCAATAGAATACATGCTCTTGCCACAGGAACAGGAAGCTCAAGGCCAAGGCCCAAGAGAGGGTATAATACCTCTCACTTTCCACTCCATATGGTCAGCTGCCCAGGACCTCAAACCCATGTGGTCCTGTTCATCAATAAATCATCTTTCCAATCAGCCTACATGTTTTCAGTGTCTTTCTCCCCATTTGGAATGGAACCAGATGGATATTTCTTCCAATAATTGGAACCTGCTTGACCGCAAGAATTAAAGCCATTCAATCTTGTTAGAGTTCAACTGAAGCCTGTTATCCAGACCCTCACAGTCTCCAGACACAGGCTAAAACATTCACACAAATTTGTAGGTGACTCTGGGCAGCATAAATTACTTTTTAAAAAACTATTTTAAAAAACTTCCACCATTAAAAACCAACTTAAAAAGAGTTAAAAGCTACAGTTAAAAAGTACAATAACAGAAAGACGAGAAGTTCCGTTTACTTATATCTAAGCTATATACAGTGTAATCTTTTAATGAGCTCTATATTTCCTTGGGATCAGATGTGGCATTCAGCTAGTTCTCAGCAGTTATGGCGAACCGGAAGCAGAAATTTTGAGTAGTTTGGAGAACTGGCAAAAACTACTTCTGACTGGCCCTGCCCCCATCTATTCACTGCCTCCCGAGACCCAGCTGATTGGCTGGGCCTTCTTTTGTTGCCCTACCCAGAACGGAGCTAGAAAGCAGGTAAGTGGGATGGGCTGGAAATGAAGATTTTGCAGTATCCTTCCCCCAGAAGTGGGGAGGGAATGGGGATTTTGCAGTATTGTTCCCTGCCACGGCCACCAAATCACACCTGACAAGCCACACACACAGGACTGGTAGTAAAAAAATTTGAATCCCACCATTATTTATTATTTTATTATTATTTTATTTTATTTTATTTTATTTATAAACTGCACCCTCTCCCCGAAGGGCACAGGACAATTAAAAAACATATAAAAACACAACAATACAATATTTAAAATCGAATTAAATAATTAACCCTGCGCTAAAAATTTTAAATCCTAAAACCCTTGAAAGTAATTCCCTGTAGTCCCAATTAAAAACAATTTAATACATTACAGCCTGGGGTGGATAGGTTAGGCCAGGCCTGCCTGTTGAAAGAGGTAAGTTTTTAGCTTTTGGCGGAAGGAACGGAGGTCCGTAGTTGTTCTAAGTTCAGGGGGTAGGTCATTCCAGAGGGTAGGGCCCACCACAGAGAAGGCCCTTCCCCTGGGCGTCGCCTGCTGGCATTGCCTAATGGACAGTCCCCGGAGAACTCCCTCTCTGTGGGAGCGAATCGGCCGAAGGGATGTATGGGGCAGGATGCGATCCCGCAGGTAACTAGGTCCCGTGCCATGGAGTGCTTTAAAGATGGTGATCAACACTTTGAAGCGCACCCGAAAGGCCACAGGCAGCCAGTGCAGCTCGCGCAGGAGTGGTGTTACGCGGGAGAATCTGGGGGCTCCCAATACTGCCCGCGCGGCCGCATTCTGGACTAGCTGCAGTCTTCGGGTGCACCTCAAGGGGAGCCCCATGTAGAGAGCATTACAGTAGTCTAGTATACTTGAGATCCCTAAGCTTGATGGCACATTCAAGTTTTGAGGGCCTTCCAAAAGGCTAGCAGGGTTGTGGCCAAACTCATCTCAGGAGAATGACCTCGACGTCCGACCACAACTGAACCCAAAATTTCTGCTGCTAAGCAAGACATTTCTTTTCGACTTTTCTTGCCACTGTTTTTAAGTGAACCATTGCAGCTGTTAAGTTAGTAACACCGTTGTTAAGTGAATCTAGTTCCCCCCACTGATTTTGTTTGTTAGCCGTTTGCCAAAGGTGATCACATGACACCGGGAAACTGCAACTGTCATAAATATGAGTCAGTTGCCAAGCAGCTCAATTTTGATCACATGACCATGGGGGATGGTGCAATGAACGGTCACTAAAGGAACTGTTGTAAGTTGAGGACTACCGGTATTTTTCTTATTTTGAAATCTGTCAAGCTATTTTAGTCATTTTGCTAAAAGTAGATATGAAAGTATACTTCCATTTCATGAGGTATATAGGTGTTTCATCTTCAAATCAATTCTTACCTAGTTTTCCTCAGTTACCGAAGGAAGTTATAATTTTGCAGTGTGGTACATGACATTTCAGTGTGGAAGACACCCAAAACTTGTGTCATGTGAAACATCAATTTATGCAGTCAGCAAAATCACTTGTCACATGTCTGTGAGATTATAAACATAAAAATTGCAGCAATCTTAAATCATCCAGTGCAGGAATTTTTTCAATCAGCAAAATTCAAGTGATATTGCTGATTGAATAAATTTATGCACTGGATGGCTAAAGGCTGCTGAAATTTATATGTTTATAATCTCATAGACATGCAAAACTCATATACACCTGCATCTTTAAAAAAATTAGTATATCTGCTTGGGAGGCTTTAAAGTAGTGTAAAGCTCGAGCTTCAGGTACGACAAGACCTATCCCGAGGATACTGTCCACAGAATGGATGTTCTTCCCTTACAGAATTTGAATTCATAGTTATTCTGAGTAGCTGTGTTTACGCACAATATACCTAGGCCAGTGGTGGGTTTCTGCAGGCTCGCACCTACTCGCAAGAGCCGGATGGTGAAATTTAGAGAGCCAGTGAGAGGGGGTTCCACCGGCGGACCCAGAAGTAAGTCTGGCCTGCTGCTGCCAGTAACACTATGGGAAGGAAAGGAAAGGAAGACAGAAAGTAGGAAAGGAAAGGAAAGGAAAGGAAAGGAAAGGAAGGAAGGAAGGAAGGAAGGAAGGAAGGAAGGAAGGAAGGAAAGATAATTTATCATCACAATTGAGCCCAAAATTTTGGTTGCTAAGCAAGAGCGTTGTTAAATGAGTTTCACCACATTTTACAAGTTGGCCACTCCCACCCTGTCACATGACTGCCAAGCCATGCCCACAAAATAGGCCACACCTACAGAGTAGGTTCTAAAACAATTTGAAACCCACCACTGACCTAGGCATAAACTAACTAAGAAGATGCATGGAGGAGTTCCTTCATAATGTCTTTCCTGGGGACCAACTGGAAGCACTGAAAAGAGAGCTGGTTCAATGAAAGACAGAATACTCACATGTACTGTACATCTGCGTCACCTTGTAAATAAATAAATGCAAGGCAATCACACTCTGCCCAGGAGCATTTCTCCAAAATTATCTTTGTTAAACGAACAAAACAAATTCTTGTTTTATTAAGCCAAATGAGATCTGGAACAAAGATACCGTCATGATCTGCATTATACGCTGCAGTAGAGCCTTTTCTATTGATGCCCCTCTCCTGACTTCCATAAAGCCTGAAAGCCTTGGAGGCTGAGTTGTGATTATCTTCTCTCTCTTTTTTGGCATAATGAATTGGTCCTTTCATTTGAAAGTTTACACTACTAATTTATGTACAGTTGTATTGCCGTGTTCCTAATGGTTTGTATATTTACCTTGTCTGCTTTTAACTCAAAATTATAGATTTGAGGAAGACAAGTATGGTCTACTCTACTCTGAGTCAGTTTCATAAGAGCTATTTTACCTTTATCGATAAGCCCTATAGATAAATGTAAACATACATACATCAGAGGTGGCATTCAGCAGGTTCTGACCAGTTCTGGAGAACCAGTAGTGGAAATTTTGAGTAGTTCATAGAACCAATGAATACCACATCTGACTGGCCCTGCCCCCATTTATTCTCTGCTCCCGAGTCCCGGCTGATGAGGAGGGAATGGGGATATTGCAGTAACCTTCCCCTGGAGTGGAGAAGGAAAGGAGATTTTACAGTATCCTTCCCCCACCAAGCCACGCCCACAGAACCAGTAGTAAAAAAATTGAATCCCACCACTGACATACATACATACATACATGATGCAGAACTAAAGCCTCAACCCAAAATGGCCAGAATTGAGAAAGTTTGTTTATTTATTTATGACATTTACACAGTCTTCCACCTCCCAAATGTGAGCAACGTTTAGTTTCCCCCATGATTGTGATACAATGTATGTGTCTCTTCCTTGTGCTTTTGCTGTCCTGGTTATTCCCATGTAACTAATCTCTCAGCATATTTGTCATAGCAGATATATGTTGTATGTTTTGATTAAGCAGTCTTTTAACTCAGGGGTCTCCAACCTTTGCAACTTTAAGTCTGAAGGACTTCAGCTCCCAGAAGAAAGATTCTCCTGGCTGGAGAAGTCTGGGAGCTGAAGTCCTTCAGACTTAAAGTTGCAAAAGTTGGAGACCCGTTTTAACTGGTATAACATATATAACATTTCTTGTTAGACTCCGATGTACTCTCTAATAAAGTGAAGAACTATTGAAGCCAGAATTCTGCTTTAATTCAGAAGATTCTTAAAACAAATATAAAACTGAAACCGGAAGTTTTTATGTTAGGAATATTGGATTTAAAAAATTGAAAAAAAGTGGAATTTTGTTATTATATATAGTGATTGTGGTGCGAATCCTCTATGCGGACAAATTGAAAGATACATCAATTCCACAATGCAAGAATGGATTAAAAAAAAAGATGTTGCTGACAGAAATGCAAAACATACTTTTTTAATAGAAGAAAAGAATTCATCCAGTTCTGTTTCCCTTTAAAATCTGCTTCTGGACTTTATGCTTTAAACCAGGATGTCAAACTCACGACATCACAGCTGTGGCATGTTTCGTATTGGGACTTCCCCTCCTTTCACTAAATCAGGAATGGGCGTCGCCAGCCTATGGCCGAGAGTCGCCAGCCTATGGCCATGATGCATCCAGCCTATGGCCGAGAGTTTAACACCCCTGCTTTAAACAGAAAAACGAAACTTTAATTTTAGGTCTTGACAATTAGATCAACATTGGTTGTGACAGAAATGGCTAGTATTTACAAAGCAAAAAGCTGAGGATGTAACTGTATTTCATATTTTAAAGTAAAGGTTCCCCTAGTACATATGTACTAGTTGTTCCCGATTCTAGGGAGTGGTGGTCAACTCCATTTCAAAGTCAAAGAGCCAGCGCTGTCCGAAGACGTTTCCGTGGTCAAGTGGCCAGCATGACTAAATGCTGAAGGCGCAAGGAACGCTGTTACCTTCCCACTAAAGGTGGTTCCAATTTTTCTACTTGCAATTTTACATGCTTTCAAACTGCTAGGTTGGCAGAAGCTGGGACAAGTAACCGGAGCTCTCTCGGTTACACGGAACTAGGGATTTGAGCCACCGAACTGCTGACGTTTCTGATCGACAAGCTCAGTGTCTTAGTCACTGAGCCACTGCGTCCCAATTTTTTTATTTTACTGCACTGAAAAAAGTTAGAAGTCACTACCTTTCCCCCCTTTCCTCTTACCTTTCATTCATTTCCTGCTCTTTACCTTCCCTTATTGTTAGGAAATTAATACCTATTCCCTCATTATCTTCATAATGTTATATTACAATAATCTTTAAGACTGGATCAAGTGGTCCTTAGGGCAAAAAATGAAATTTAAAAACAGGTCACATTTTAATGAAAAACCCTCAATTAATATTAATTTCTGATTGTAATTTCAATTCCCATACTTAATTTCCCACAAAATGCATTTCAGCTCTTTCTTCGTTTCTACTCTACAGCTTCAGCTGCCTCCATTTGTCGTTCTTCTTCTCTCTTGTTAGTATTTAGAAAATGCTTGCACTAGCGTTTTCTAATTGCTTTCATAGCTGAATTTCTATGTTGAACTATGTGGGTGACATAGTAAATAAGGGAAATATTTTGGGGTACTATAATTAGAAGAAAAAACAGCTTCTTTGTGGAAATCCCCCCATGTTACAAAATTGTAAAAACTCTAGAAAATCAACCAGATCTAAATAAAAGATCAAATCATAGTCTACCCCCATGCCCCTTTCCATTGATTTCAGAAGTGGAATGGATACAATGGATTACTATGAGCTGATATCATTTTCAGGCAATGATTAGTGAGTTTGGCCTTTTCTCCCCCATGAAGAGCCTGCTATTTTACCCATACAATAATTATTTTAATCCCAAACAATACCATAACTTGGGTTATGATAAATTGCATTCTTATTTTGTTGAGTTCCACCCTGACCTTATTGTCAATCTTTTTCTGCTCATAAGGCAGAAGGATTTGGGTACCCTCTAGTGGCTAGAAATTTGATAACAGAGATTGTAGAGTGAGAACTTGAATAATCTCATGGCTGCACTTTTGACAGTATTCATCTATTTAAAAATCTGTTGGGAAGAGTTAGAATCAAAACAGTTGAAGAGGCACATAATTTTCTTAAAAAACACTCCTCAATCCTGGATGACGATGAGATGGGAACGGGAGGGGCCACGGGTCCGCCTGCCGGTGGGGGGGAGGAGGAAGAGACTATAGCAAAGAGGCTCAGATCGCAAAAATAATTTGTTATATTTCTTTATGATGGTAATTCCTGTACGGATGTCAATATCAAAGTAACTGAATGTATAAAATAATATGAAAATTTATGATTTTAAAATGTATGTACCCCTTCCCTTTAATAATTTTTTTCTAATTGTATATGTATGAAGACTCGGAGGTGGTCATCAAACCCATTGTGGATGCTCCAAATATTATCAACTACCTTACCTACCCCTTTCCTAATATAAATTGTTAAAACCAATAAAACTTTTTACAAACCAAAAATCTGTTGGCAGTACTATATTCTACCCATTAACCACAGAAAAGTGGATGATGAGGTTTTCTTTCTGTATCTTTGATGTATATTAGGGGTGTCAAACTCAAGGACCACTGGCTGGATCCAGCCCATAGAGTATTTAGAGCTGGCCTACAGGGCTGCGCTGGAAATAGGGACCGACCTGCAGTGCCTCTGCCAGTGAAAATGGAGCTCAGGAGGGTCGAGCGTGGCCCTCCCAGGCTCCATTTATAGCCGCAATGGCCTCCTGCAGCCTTCTGCCAGCGAAAATGGAGTTTTATCTTTGTTTTTGTTATTTTGTTTTTAGTTTGTTTTGCTAGCCCTCTGCCAGGGAAAACAGAGCAGGGGGGGGCGTACTGCTTTCACTGGCAGAGGGCTAGCAAAACAAACTAAAAACAAAACAAAAGGAGAAATATTTGCCCTTTTGCATTGGAGTATCCAAGAAGGGACAGGGAAGGAGGGAAAGACAAAGGAAAAAGAAAAGAAGGGAAGATGGGAAGAGAGCAAGGAAGGAAAAAGAAGGAAAGAGGGGAAGAACAAAGGAGAATGAAGAGGGAAGGAAAAAGAAGGCAGGAAGGCCGGAAGACAGGAAGGCAGGAAGGAAGATTATGACAGGGAGGGTCTGAGGGAAGTCCCGCCTTAGCATTTGGCCACCACAAGTGTCCCTGACAAAAGTGAGCTGTCCATGCCTACCCTAGACATATCCCTCGTCCCCCCCCAGGTCAAAAACAATCTTGATGCAGCCCTCAACGAAATCGAGTTTGACACCCCTGATGTACGGTATATGGACTGTGCTGGGATGTATTCTGGATTTCCAAGAGAGAGAGACTGCATTCCAGAGGGGAAAGGAAACAGTGGAGCTTGGAAAGTTTGGTCCATAGGAAGAAGATTAAACTGTCTCCTCCCTAGTTATTCCTAGTGTATACAGTGATCCCTCGTTTTTCGCGGTTAATGGGGACCAGAACCTTCCGCGAAAGCTGAAAAACCGCAAAGTAGGATTCGCTAGGAAACCAATCACGCGCCTTTATGAGAGTTGCACCGGAAACCAATCACCAGAAACCAGTCGCACCGGAAACCAATCACGCACCTTTATGAGAGCCGATAAATCCACTCGTACAGTATTTTTGAAAAACCCGCGAAGCACTGAAGCCGCGAAACATGAAGCCGCGAAAAACGAGGGATCACTGTATCTACAGTTATGCTAATGGTTGCTTTAATGTGGCAAGGTTCTGTCTATAGATGAAAAATAATACAGGAAAGTCATGTATGTCAGGGGAAACAACCAGGTCCCTACGCGAAGGGTTGAAAATTACTGATTTATTCCTCAAGCCAAGCATAGGAACTTTCTCAGACTAATGGTTTGCACCTGGTTAACACGAGATAACGTTCAATACCAATCAAGGAGGTTGGACTTTGACCTCTTGTGGCTACATAGAGACTCTACATTGATTCCTTTCTTGACTCCCTCCCCTGGCTCTGTCAGTGTCTCTCCCACCATGTGTCATTCCTGGTTCTTGGTGCGTGATGTGGACAAAATCATCAGTATGCAGATGACTTTCTGCCCTATTTCTTACTCTGGAACCATTTGAAGCCACTGGGGGCACTGATTGATTTAAATACATAATCAGCTGGCTGGCAAGTAATAAAATAAAATTGAATGATGAAAGACAGACACTGAGGATTGCAAGATCCTAGAAATTGGTATCCGATCTAAATTAAATGGACTCATGATTCCCGAGGGAGAAAAGTCCAGTGGAAGTGCTTTTGGAACAATAGAATACTAGCAGAGTTGGAAGGGACCTTGAAGGTCTTCTAGTCCAAGCCCCTGCTTAGGCAGGAAACACTACACTACTTCAGAAAAATGGTCCAACATCTTCTTAAAGACTTCCAGGGTTGGGGCATTCACAATTTCTGGAGTAAGTTGTTCCACCGATTAATTGTTCTAACTGTCAGCAAATTTCTCCTCAGTTCTAAGTTGCTTCTCTCCTTGATTAGTTTCCACCCATTGCTTTTTGTCCTGCCTTCAGATGCTTTGAAGAATAGTTTGACTCCCTCTTCTTTGTGGCACCCTCTGAGATATTGGAACACTGCTATCATGTCTCCCTTGTCCTTCTTTTCATTAAACTAGACATACCCAGTTCCTGCATAATAATTGTTATTGAAATACTGAATAATAATAATTGTTATTGAAATGTGATCAATGCCATTTTAACGCATAGGCCCGTTGGGCATTTGCCCGGGGGCCCACGATCATAGGGGGCCCCCGGGCAAATGATTCTGCCTCTTCGCCACCCACCTGGCTGCTGCTTTCGGCGGGCAGGTTCCTCAGCAGAATCTTGCGCCTGTTGCTCAGCTCCCGCCTTGTGCTCTGCAGCCAGCGGGCGATCTCCTCCGGGGAGAGAGCGCGGGGCTCCCCGCCCGCCCCCAGGTCAGGCTCCCCGGACCCCGCCGATGCCGCCATCTTGCCGGCCCAGAGGCGAACACGTTCTCCCTCCGCCAGGGCAGGGGAAGCCGGTGGGCGGGAGGGGAGCCAGGGCGGGCTGGCCGGAGCGGGAGGAGCAAGGAAAGCTCCGCAGCTGGCGGCGGCGGCAATGCCGTCTTAACGCATAGGCACGTTGGGCATTTGCCCGGGGGCCCAACACTATTTCTACGCCCAGGGGCCCAAAATGGTGTAAAGACGGCTCTGAATGTGATGTGGTCCAAGTAAATCTCAATTACCATTTACCACTTTGGGAGGTGTTTTTCTTTAGTCCCATGATAGTCTACCATGGTGATTATATGGTTTGCCACCTGCAGATGGCAGCACTGTGCTGCCTCAGATCGTGCCAACATAACAATTTTTTTTTTACTATTTGTACTATTAAAAAACCAACCCTATAAGTTGCAGAAGAATATCATCTAGAATTTACAAATTTCTTTAGCTGCTTAAGCAGTATGCATATGCATAGTGTATATTTTCTCTTAGATGCTTGAATGTGGGCCCCAGCAGATATGACAAGGGATGGACAAACATTAACTTGCCCTGACTTCATTTCACAAAATGATGAATTTTTACAATTTGCATGTGGATGTCATGATATACATGAAGTCACTGTGGTTTATACCTGGTGCCCATGTGCTTGCACAATGCATACCAATCCCTTAGGTAAGTGGTCCTTTCAATAAAATCTGTGGGCAGTCTCAAACCTGGTTGTTGACCAGAAGCACTCAGCCAGCAAGTGGGGAGCAAATGGAGAGAGATGGTCTTATATGCACTTTCCTTAAGCAGCTTGAGCAGAACTGAGTGTCCATTTGCTTTAGATAAATATTTGGGGCCATTGTAATCAGGTGATTACAATGGCCCCAAATATGTGGATCTTAGTTAAGGTGTAAAGGCATATCCAGGCACTGGCTACCCTTTGTAAACCCCTTAGAAACTGCCTAACTCAAGTAAACCCTGTCAGCTCAACCCAAGCGAATAGAGTGCCTGAAGTTCTTCTCCTAACATGGGGGTGTGATGGGAGGAGACACAACCTCCAAAGCAAGAATGACCCCCAATATTAAGGCATTCCAGACACTAAGTCCTTGCTTTTCTGGAAGGCCTTTGGAGATTGAGCTGTCAGAGTTAAGATCTGTGCCAGATATTCTTTGTAATGGGTCAAAGGCTGTGCTCTTTTTGTGGTATAGTTAGTTTCAGTGGTGGGATTCAACCGGTGTAACAACCGGCTCGCTTTGTGCATGCCAATGCATGCTGTGCGCACCCACGTTGTCTTTGAAATCAGCACTAAATCTTACCTTTTCCTGCAGCCCCGGTGAGTAAAACAGCTGAGACATAGCAATCCACTCTGCCGCGGAGATCAGCTGGGCTTGAAACAAAGGAAATATAGGACTAGAATAGAGCAGGAGCAGATGGGCTGAGCCAACTGATCACCGGAACTATCAGTTCATCCAAACCAGCCCAAACTGACTGAATCCCACCCCTGCTTATTTTGTATTTTGATTTACAGGTAATCCTCAATTTACAACCATAGGATTGTGGGAGAAGCAAAACCAGCAGGCTTTATTCTCAGTTCTCCCAGAGCCATGAACTCCAGGATTACAGTAGCACTGCTGTGCCTGAGGGAGGAAAGGATTACAAGGAAAGCAAAACTGGCAGGATTTCTTCTCCTTGATTGTGCCACTTCACGTTCAACCTTTGGAAATGATACACTATGCCTCCTACTCAGGAGTGAAATTCAGCAGGTTCTGACAGGTTCTGGAGAACCGGTAGCAGAGTAGTTTGAAGAACCGGGAAATATGACCTCTGGCTGGCCCCCAGAGAGGGGAGGGAATAGGGATTTTGCAGTATTCCCCTGCCACGCCCACCAAGCCACGCCTACAGAACTGGTAATAAAAAAAATTGAATTTCACCACTGGGCATAGTCCACTGCAATGGAGTGGCCTTTCCTACTCCAACTTCCAGAGCTTTGGATATCTTCAAAAGGTAAGTTTGTAATTGGAATGAAGTGGGATAGGAAAAGGCCCGTAGGTCTGTGGGGAATCTAATGGGCAGGAAGCAGAGCACACGATATCTCAGAGGGTCAGGGGACACCTTGGGAGGCCTGTGCCTGTCCCTTCGCTAGGCTCTCTCCCACCAAAGTTACTCCTTATTCTACTTAACGACCCATACATTTATTTAATGAATGTATTGGAGACAGCAGGGATGGGGAGGTTGCTAATGACACCATTCATTTAATGTAGACCTCGACTTGTGAGAGTAATGTGCAAGTTCCATTACTGTTGTAAGTTGAGGACTACCTATAGTAGACAAATCTATGCTTCCAATCAAATTCCATTCCAATTCAAATGGCCTGCTAACACACGCAGAGTCACGCAGGTGTGATAAGCAGTGTAGAAATTTAATAAATAACTCAGAAGACTCTTGTAGAGAAAATGTTGCCGTGCTCTGTTCAAAATTGCAATTAATCCATTTTTGGAGGGATTGCAGGATCCCGGGAATCATACATTGATCACAGGACTTACATTCATACAATTCCATTGACTAAGAGATGATTACCTAGTTCAGTTTGTTAACATTGTCTACTTTTTTCAGTTAATAAGCAACACTGGTTTTGGTTGTGCTCCTTTCTTGTGTTGAATGTTTTGCATTACATTTTGCATCACTCATTTCAACATTTTTCTGCAGGACTAGCCTATCGTTCTTCAATCATTCAAAATGATACACATGCAACTTATCATCTTACGTTATCCTCACAACAGCCTTATGAAGTGGTTTAGGTGAAAGATTTTATCAGTGACTCTAAAACCCAAGCTGGGGTTTCACTCCAGATTCACATTTCATCACTCTAAACTTTGCACACAATACATCTGCTGTGTAGGTTGCCACAGTTGAGCAGCAAATACAACCCAGAGCATCTTAAAGAGAAGTAGGTGTGTTACCTGATGAAACTGACTGCAATTCCTTTGAGCTTATTCCATAATAAATGACTCTTCAAAAGACCGCAGGGCTGTTTGTCCCTTAGGGACAAATATTTCAAATAAAAATGGGATTACAATCTCCATAGTAAAAACAAAAGCCAGTTTGTTATAGTGGTTAAGACATCAGACTAGCAACAGGAGACTTAAAGTTCTAGTCCTGCCCTTGTCACAAAACCAGATGTATGATATGGGGCCAGTCATTCTCTTTCAACCCTAGAAAGGAGGCAATGGCACAATCATTTTTGAAAAGGCTTCTCGAGAAAAATGCAAGGCCCAGCCCAGGTAATCACTCAGAATCGAAAACTGACTCAAAGACACCAGCTCCACTCTTGCAAAAAAATAATAATATTAAAATAATACTAATATTTGCCTCTGTCTTGTCTAAAATCTTCAGGAAACTGTACCCCAGTTTCATCTGTCTTCTGCATATAGAAAAGCAAAGGTGCAATCCTTGACTTAGAATAGTTCATTCAGTGACCATTCAAAGTTACAACGGCAATGAAAAAAGTGACATGACCATTTTTCAGTTACCTTTGCAGCATTCCCATGATCATGTGATCAAAATTCATATGCTTGGCAACTGGTTCATACTTATCATCATGATCATCATCATTATACTTTTTTCATTAAACATGAAATTCAGTCAACTGAACATGCAAAAATGTATCACAAATACTATTGACTGGTGTTAATGGTTGTTATTGTTGTTGTTGTCCCATGGCCATGTAGTCACCTTTTGCAAACTTTTGACCAGCAAAACCCAGATTCATTTAACAACCATGTTACTAACTTTTCAACTGCAGGGATTCACTTAACATCAGTGGCAAGAATGATGATAAAATGAGGCCTAACTCACTTAGCAAATATCTCACTTAACATAAATTTTGGAGTCAATTGTGGTTGTAAGTCAAGGACTGCCTGTATCTGCACGCATAGCTTCAGCAAAAAGCTGAAATGCAGGTAGCTTGACTTACAACCACAATTGAGTCCAACATTTCCGTTAATTGAGAAATTTTAAGTGGCTTTTGCCTTTTATGACACTTCTTGCCACAGTTGCTAAGTGAATCATTGGAGTTGTTATATTAGTAACATGGTTGCTGAGTGAATCTGGTTTCCCGCATTGACTTTGCCAGATAGAATTAAATTAGGCTTCCAAATTTAAATTAAATTAAATTAAATTGGGCTAGAATCAAAATCACATGAAATATTAGTACCACTTTATAAAACCTTGATAAAAACCACACCTGGAATACCCTTTTGGTCACTGCAGTACAAAATCCTCATACATCCCTTAGACCGATACGCTCCCACAGAAAGGGCCTCCTCAGGGTGCCGTCGGCCGGACAATGCCGACTGGCGACACCCAGGGGAAGAGCCTTCTCTGTGGCGGGCCCAGCCCTTTGGAACGACCTGCCCCCGAATTACGCACCATCACCGACCTCCGCCTCTTCCGCCAATGTCTAAAGACATACTTATTCCAACAAGCCGGCCTAGCCTAACCTCCCATGGGGACTTTTAGATAGTTTTAAATCGGGTATTTTAAAATTGGGTTTTTAACATAGGATAAGATGGTTTAATTTATATTTTAAATTGTGTATTTATTTTGTATTTTGTATGTTTTTTAAATTTCCTGTGCGCCGCCCTGGATCCTCTGCGGAGAAGGGCGGGATATAAATGTAAATAAAATAAAAAATAAAATAAATAAATAAAATCAAAGATGTTGAGACTTGGAAAAAGTGTATAGAAGAGCAACTAAGATGATTAAAGGCCTCAAGATTAAAATGTATGAAGAGCGGCTGCAGGATTTGGGTTTGGCTGGTCTAGAGGAAAGGAAAGGAAAGGGAAGGAAAAGAAAGGAGAGAAGAGAAAAACAGAGTTGGAAGGGACCTTGGAGGTCTTCTAGTCCAACCCCCTGCTTAGGCAGGAAACCCTACACCACTTCAGACAAATGTTTATCCAACATCTTAAAAACTCCCAGTGTTGGAGCACTCACAACTTCTGGAGGCAAGTTGTTCCACTCATTAATTGTTCTGTCAGGAAATTTCTCCTCGGTTCCAAGTTTCTTCTCTCCTTGATTAGTTTCCACCCATTGCTTCTTGTTCTGCCCTCAGGTGCTTTGGAGAATAGCTTGACTCCCTCTTCTTTGTGGCAACCGCTGAGATATTGGAACACTGCTATCATGTCTCCCCTAGTCCTTCTTTTCATTAAACTAGACATGCCCTAAGGAGTAAGGGAGAGCAGTGTCCCAGTAGTTGAGTCGCTGCCACAAAGAAAAGGGGGTCAATTTATTTTCCAAAGCACCAGAGGATGGACAAGAAACAAGGGGTGGAAACTAATCAAGGAGAGAAGCAACCTGGAATTAAGGAGAAACGTCCTAACAGTGAGAACGATTAACCAGTGGAACAGTTTTGCCTTCAGACGTTGTGGGTGCTTCATCACTGGAGGTTTTTAAGAAGAGACTGGATGGTCATTTGTCTGAAATGGTAGAGGGCCTCCCGCTTGAGCAGGAGGCTGGATTATAAGACCTCCAAGGTCCCTTCCAGCTCTATTCTGATTCTGAGTCTTTCACCTTGAACAAAATAGCCTTAAGTGGCCCTTGGGTGGGGAGGGGGGGAAACCTCCTCTCAAAACACCTCAAGGGCGCCTCTTTCGCGCCATCCCAATCACGAGGCGGCCGAGACGCCTGACACAACACATGACCGGCCACTGGCGAAACCGAACCTCCCCCTTCCCCCCCCACCGTGAGGAGCAAATCCTTTCCCCCCGCCCACAGGGGAGGCGGGGCCCGCCTGCCGGAAGCCGCGCGCTGGGAAGCCTCTGCGATGTGCCGGGGACGAGAATTGGGCGGCTGCTAGGAATTGGCTGCCGGTGGCGAGAAGGGCGGGCGCGGGTGGTGGCGGCGGCTGCGAAGGGGGTGATGGTGCCCGGCGGGCCATGCTGCTGAAGCTCCTGCAGAGGCAGACCTACACCTGTCTGTCCCACCGCTATGGGCCCTGCCTTTGCCTCGGAGGCATTGTCCTCCTGATCGTCTCCGCCCTGCAGTTCGGCGAGGTAAGAAGCCCCGGTTGCAAGCGCCTGCCTCCGTCCGAGCGGGGAGCTCCCCCGCTGCCCGCGATCCTGCACCAGGGAGGCTCCGCTGCGTGTCTTTCTCTGCCTCGCTCCTTTCCTGGAGGGCTTTTCCTCATTCTTTGCGCCGGCCTTCCGACTTCCAAAGCCGGGTTCCTCCTACAGGCCTCCCCGACCGTGCCGCGCCTCGCAGAGAAGCGCTCGGGGGCTCCCCCGTGCATTTCAGCCTGGCCTCTCTGGGCGCCTTGAAGGGGTCGCACGATTGACGGAAGCCAGCCTCCCCCCAAAACTGTTGGATTTCTCACTGGCGGTGGCTCTTCTAAGAGAAACGCAAAGCTGCGAACTTTTTTATTTTCCTGCCCGGGGGTTGAACCTGGGTCGCTTCTCTCCCGTGCTGGCGTCCTTTCCTTTTCCAGTTTCTCTGTAACGTCAAAAAAATAACAACTTCCCTGCAATGGGCACTGTCTGCGCTTGATTGCATCAATTCCCAGCCCTTTGCTCTCTGCCTTTTCCCGTGTGAGCAGCCAGCCACCCGGGCGTGTCAATCCAGCAAAGGCCGTGATGACAGCCGCCGTAAGGGAACTCTCGTTTACTCGGCTCCGGCTAAGCCAACGTTTCCTAACCTTGGCGGCTTTAAGCCCTGTGGACTTCAAGCCCTTTAAGCCCTGTGGACTTCTGCTGGCTGGGGGATTCTGGGAGTTGAAGTCCACAGGACTTAAAGTCGCCGAGGTTGCGAAACACTGGGTTAAACCTTCAGCAGTTTTCATACAGGTAGATCTGAACTTGCAATTTTTTTTTGCCATCCATTAGGTCAGTGAGGGCTAACCTTTTTTGCCTCACGTGCCAAAAGCAGGGGTCGTGCAGGGGGGTCGTGCGTGGCTGTGCTACACCCATAATGCTATGTGCGTGACCCACTGCTTTTGGCATGCTTTTTTCGCCCTCCCCAGGCTCCAGAGCCTTTCTAGGAGCCTGGGGAGGGTAAATCACCCTCCCCCCACCTCCAGAGGCTTCAGGAGCTTCCCTGAAGCCTCCAGAGGGTGAAAAACAGCCTCAAAAGGAGGCCTAAATCAGCTTGCCAGCGCACACATGCGCACTGGAGCTGACAGGGCAACGCCTCGTGTGCCCTAAGAAATGGTTCCGCGTGCCACCTGTGGCCCCCGGGCCATAGGTTCATCATCAAGGCATTAGGTGAACAGAAGAGGATGAGGGTTTTTAAAAAACAACAACTCTGTTACAGAATAGTGGCGTAGAGGTGAGGAAAGCAGCAAAGAAAAGACACTAGGAAGAGTGTCAGCAGTAGACTCAGGGGCAGTTTGCACTGGAAACGGCATTTTGGGGGATCCTAGGCTGGAAGCTGCTGTTCTTGCAGTCTTCTTGTGAAGGGAGCAGAGAATAAGCATGCCTTATTTATTTTAATTAAATGCATATACTGCCCACCTTCGCTGCAAAATTCCAGGCAGCCAGTAGGTGGCACCCAAAGAACCTCAAAAATCTCTTCATCCTTTTATATTTAGTTTAAGGGGTGCCTGGAGTTTTGCAGTGTAAGGAGAGGTGGGTGTAAACAGTTAAAAGTTGGGGGTGGGAGCGGGAAATTTCTCCATATGCCTATAGGAAATCAAACAGCAGAAGACAGACGAATGATAAAATATGGTCATTAGCATCACTGTGCAGTAACCTAGAAGACAGGTAAATATAAAACGGGCTGGTAATTAGCTGTTTAAAAATTATGGTATGTTGTAATGCAAAAGGCCACGTATCCCATCTTTCTAATAGAGGAAGTTGACTAAAGAAGATTAGCTGGTGAAATTCTTAAAGTAGCCTCATATGAGTTGTTTCAAATGCCTGGAGGCAAATAAGGGGAAAGGTTGAAGGATTTCTGCAAGGGGCAAGCAAACCATCCCATGAACATGGAAACTGATAGTTAGCTAGTTATTATCAAATGACATTGTGGTTTATAGATAAGCTCCAGGTCATGTTGACTGCCCTACCGGATGCTTAGAAGCTTTCATCTGCTGATCACAGAGTCTGTAAACTCCCCTAGTGCTTTATATTAATTTTTATTTTGTGGAAGCATATGAGGTCTTGCTATGAAATTCACAGGTTGTTTCAGAATCCATTAATAGGTGTCTGCAGGGATGGTAAATCAGGACAAATACAACCTGGGTCCTGCAAGGCAAACCACATGACTTATGTACATGTATCTTATCTGATGTCAGAGCATTAAGTACAAAAGGCCAAGATTTATGTTATGATAAGCTCTTTTTTTGTCATCGTGGTTTGAATTGGATAGCAATGCTCTGAATTCTAGTTGTCAAGAAAGACTTCATAGGATTGTAGACTGAGGTAATTCTACAATCCTATGGTAATTCTATGCTGAAATTATTTGTGGGATGAAGCTATGTGGCAAACTGGGTGGTAGAATGTAAAAATAAAAAGATGTAACATTTTTCTGTACTGGAGACTTATCAGTCATTTTTGCACAAATGTGGCTGGAAAGAGAAGTATACCCATGATTCAGTTCAGAGCACATGATTCAGTTCAGAGCAGATATGTCATGGTGAAAAGGATCTTTAATAATAACAAGTCTTGATAAGCTTGATAAGTTTGATTATATTAGAGGAGAATTTTCAGGAATAACTTAAGTAGTTTATTCCGCTTTATAAAATATCCTAAACATTTAAGAAACAAGTAGACTTAAACCTTGTTCTTTCCATTTCCATCTACAAGTTATATTAGTTTTAAAATCCATGTCAGTTCAATTGCTTTAGAATATAATCTTAAATGTTCTTCCGCAGGTTGTATTGGAGTGGAGCAGGGACCAGTATCATGTCCTGTTTGATTCTTACAGGGATAACGTGGCTGGGAAATCATTTCAGAACAGGTGAGCCTCAGATCGGGAAAAGCATTGCTTCCTGCATTGTGCAAGAAATGCAGATGCTAGTGTTTGTTTGAGAGGCAGGTTCGTCTAGTGCAGGGGTCTGCAAAGTCGGCTCTTTTAAGACTGGCGGACTTCAACTCCCAGAGTTCCCCAGCCAGCTATGAAGAAGAGTATAAATCCTCTGTACAAATTGAAGAAAAGCAGAAAGAAAAATATGAAACACTGAAAAATAAGGATGTTTTTTTTTTAAACCAGATGTTGTATCCGATATAGATGTTATATACAAACGTTTGGCTATTTATTTTTATTTGAAATAGTTTTAGTTGTTAGAAATAATAACACAGAAGAAACAATGTTGCTGAAATTCCTCCAGATTCTTGGAAGTGGAGATAAATGTTTTCATTTAAAAAAAAACCCAATATGATACTTTGTAAATGTTTAGAATTGATGTATTTATGAATGTATAGTATCTGTCATAGAAACAGTCTTTCAGCATGGAATGTTAGATACCTTTAATCTTAGTTCCCATGACTTCGCTCAAAACCCAACCAAGAGTTATCAAAGAAAATTTTCCTATGTCACTTAGTTGCTATATTCTTATCTTGGTCAGGGTCAAGTTAACCCAGTTTTCAATGTTTAAACAGTTAAATCTAGAAGTTTGGTTTGTACATACTCGGCAGAAATGTGGTTGATTTATTTGTAGCTTAGTGTATTTTACAAAGAACTAAAGGTTCCTGGCATTTACAGAGATCTGGGAGCTGAAGTCCTTCAGACTTAAAGTTGCAAAGGTTGGAGACCCCTGCTCTAGATGACGTATATATAGATTTTAAAGTAGTAACCACACTGTTATTTCCGAATGCCACCACAGAAATTCAATTTTATGTATCTGTTAAGAACTGTCTAAATTTATTTAAAAGCTCTGGGGGATAATTGTTCCTTTCTATCACAAACTGCAGCTAATTTGGAACAGTTCTTAGGTGTATGACAGAGAATTTGTGGTGCCTGGTGTTCAATTATTTGGAGAATTTTTAAAAATGACATAATTATCCAATTTAACACCTAGGTTTTTCTTCCACTTTTTACCAATGATGGTAAAGACTAAGTCAGCGTTTCCCAACCTTAGCGGCTTTAAGCCTTGTGGACTTCAACTCTCAGAATCCCCCAGCCAGCTTTGCTGGCTGGAGAATTCTGGGAGCTGAAGTCCTTCAGACTTAAAGTTGCAAAGGTTGGAGACCCCTGTTCTAGAGATCACAGTTTAAAAAACAGACTATTCTTTGTGCCTTCTGTATAATCCATATATATATGAATATTCAGTTATTTGTACTGCTACTCATGCTCTTTAAAATCCAACATGGAATTTATTTGTGAAGTTTTGGAAGAAAGAACAGAAAAATACTGTAATGTTAAAATGTTTTTATTTAATAATTGTGTGTAATTTGTGGTAGATTCAGTTCTGATTCACATAGATGAGTCACATGCTGTTGCTTCTGATGTGAATTCACATTCTAAGTAATCATAAATATATATTTTTTCCTATGAGCCATCGGCCATTTATAATTTTGAATAATCATAAGAAGGATGGAGATACTTGCTCAGTGTTGCCTTCAAAATCACTTGCAGTCTTAAATTCCACTTTACTAAACATATTTTATTTCACTAAATTGTGTTGTAAGTTCACTAAATTGTGTATTTAAAGCAGAATAACAACAACAATAACAACAACAATAATAATGAATAAAGTATAATAATAATAACAATAATAATAATTTTAAAAAAGGATTTATAATGCGCCTTGCCTAGCATTTGGTCATAAGTGCCTTCCAGTCTTTGTATTGGCCATATAATAAAAAATAAGTAGTAGCAAATTGTTTTGGATCTTTAGAATGGATTGGCTATTTTAAGGATTAGACAATCATATTAATAAGCATCTGTGAGTGCTTATTATTCAGGATTTCACCCGTTACTCTAGTTAGGCAAATCCCTATTTCAGTTTATTCATCTTTGCTAATAGTTGTTATAATGGCTAAACAATACCCATCCTTCCTATTAAAAGAACAACCACAGGTGTCTAGAAATATAAAGATATTAGGTAGCATATTATTATGGTTTTTTAAAAAACAAACTATTTTTGTCAGATCAAGGAACTGTATCAGGCTTAGGCAAATCTTAATTCCCAATCAAGAAGCTCTGTGGGAAACCTTTATTCATAATTGGTCACCAAAAAAATAAAATGAGGAAATGAATCAATGGAACTTTATATTGTATCAATACAATACAATACAATAGCAGAGTTGGAAGGGACCTTGTAGGTCTTCTAGTCCAACCCCCTGCGTGGGCAGGAACCTTATACCATTTCAGACAAATGGCTATCTAACATCTTCTTAAAGACTTCCAGGGTTGGGGCATTCACAACTTCTGGAGGCAAGCTGTTCCAGAGGTTAATTGTTCTAACTGTCAGGAAATTTCTCCTTAGTTCTAAGTTGCTTCTCTCCTTGATTAGTTTCCACCCATTGCTTCTTGTCCTGCCCCCAGGTGCCTTGGAGAATAGTTTGACTCCCTTTTCTTTGTGGCACCCTCTGAGATATCGGAACACTGCTATTATGTCTCCCCTAGTCCTTCTCTTCATCAAGCTAGACATACCCAGCTCCTGCAGCCGTTCTTCATATGTCTTAGTCTCCAGTCCCCTAATCATCTTGGTTGCCCTTCTCTGCACTCTTTCCAGAGTCTCCACGTCCTTTCTACATTGTGGCGACCAAAACTGTATGCAGTATTCCAAGTGTGGACTTACCAAGGCACCATACAGTGGCATTAACACTTCACGTATCATGAGATGTTGAGGCATGTTGGGAGAAAATATTGAGTTTATTTATTTTATTTTATTTTATTAAATTTATAGATCGCCCCCTCTCCCCCATGGGGACTTTATTCCTTCTTATTGCATTCTGGCCTCCTTTGTGGTCAGCATACAGTTAATTAAAACAATGAGTTCCTGATTGTTGGCACAGTAGCAGAATCATTGAGATCAGGTTGTCTCTTTGGCTTCTTAAATATTAACTATTTCTTTGAATGCAAAATGCTGCTGATGCATTGTTTTCTTTCACATAAGCATTTCTGGAATGATTCCCATTATAGAAGAAAATCACACAAAACATTTATTAAAGGCAGTTTAGATTACTAAATACTTGATGCCTGCCAGCTCCTGAACGATGGAGTAATGGAAAGTTTCATTATAATAAACCTTATCGTGTTCAATGATAGGAATTGGAAAATTTAACCAAACAATGTTAATCCATCAAATGTATTAAAACCCTTATCATTTGCAACTTGTGTATTCCAGTATTTTGGGGGGGGAAAACTTAATTTGTAGCACTATATAATGCTTCACAATGAAATCCTGCATAGATTAAACATGGGTGGTTTTTTTTCCATTTGTCTTTCAACAATTTCTAAGGCTTTGCTTACCTATGCCTATCGATGTGGTGTATACCTGGGTGAATGGCACTGATGTTGAATTGATCAAGGAACTGCAACAGGTGAGGAAACAGATGGAAGAAGAACAGAGAACAATAAGGTATGGATTTTGCTCTTTGTGAAACTGTAAAAAAAAAAGCTGTTTCCTAATGAACCCCTTTTGTTTAGAAGATATTAGTGACCAAAGCTATTAACAATAAAAGGCCATCTTATAGAGATTTTGTTGATTTTCAAGAAAGAGGACAACATTTTATGTACAGTATAGTGCATACATTCATATTGTATAAGTGTAATATATTTGAGATGTGTAATTGTTTTATGTTTACTTGTACTTTAGGGAAATTCTTGGAAAGAATGTTACTGAACCAACAAAGAAAAGGTAAAACAAAAACAAGTATTTTGGAGTTACGTTTTCTGTTTTCCATTGGAGCTCAACTATGAGCAATTTTAAATGAGCAAAACACATAATATTTAACCTTAATAAAAATCATGGCAAGAGAATGTTGAATACTAAATATCTAGTGCAGGGATCCCCAACCTTTGCAACTTTAAGTCTGAAAGGACTTCAGCTCCCAGACTACAATTCTGGGAGCTGTAGTCCTTCAGACTTAAAGTTGCAAAGGTTGGAGACCCCTGATCTAGTGTATTAAATTAACCACACATACATTCTGTGTTAGACTCTGATTATTATGACCCAAGTCTTATAAAGCATATATCACTCTCCTTGTGACTATATAGGAATAGAAATAACACTTAGACTTATATAGCGCTTCACAGTGCTTTACACCCTCTCTAAGCAGTTTACAGATTCAGCATCTTGTCCTCAACAATTTGGGTCCTCATTTTACCAACCTCTGAAGGATGGAAGGCTGAATCAACTTTGAGCCTGATGAGACTCAAACTGCAGGCAGCCAGCAGTCAGCAGAAGTAGCCTGCAGTACTGCACTTTATCCACTGCGCCATCACGACTCATATACTGCACACTTGCACAAGTGGAGCTAGGCACATGCACTCGCCTGCCACTCAACACAGCCTATTTTTAAACAGGCCGAGGGCCAGTAGTGGGCCATAGCCTGGGAGTTGGGGATTCCTGTCTTAGAGAGATATTTAGGTTTAAATATAATACAGAATTAAATTATTTGGATGACCAGGTTGAAATGAATCAAGCTAGTAGCTGTCAAAAATGCTGTTGCAAATTGACCTGATGGTAATGTAGTGGAATAAAAATGAACATGCAGGGTCAATGAATGGTCTTAATAGAAGGAAGAAAGGGGTTATTCATTTTACTAGAACCAGGTCAAACAACGTTGAAAATTATGTGATAGGGCCTTGAGTGCCTAGTTTTGCACCCCAAGAACATTTTACAGACACTTGGAGGTTTTTTGTTTTGTTTTGAAATTAAAAGTGGGATGGGAGTAGAGTGTCTGCATGAGGCCTTCTGCTTCCATTTCCCACCCTTAAAACCCTCCAAATCATTTTAAAAGCAGAGGGGGAAAGTGCCTCCTCTGGTGAGGTTACCATTTGAGTGGATGAATTTCAGTGGCCTTTTAGAATGTGCATTACTTCTTCTAGCCTCTTAAATATTGCCCACCTCTATATTATAGTAATCCATATAGGGAAGTAATCCATCAGATTGGCAATGTACCAGCCACAGATGTAATGGCACCTGCATCCTGCCAGGTGCCTATAGACCAGGGGTCCCCAAACTTGGCAACTTGAAGACTTGTGGACTTCAACTCCCAGAATTCTCCAGTCAGCAGACCCCTGCTATAGACCTAAGTCAATCAACCACATGATCATAATAATTAAATGGCCAACATTTTACAAAACCAAAGTGAAGAACGTTGTATTAGTATGTAGATGAATAGCATGTTCACAAAAATATGTATTTTTTCTATGCTTGCTTATGTTCATGTTGATATGTTCCAAATAAACAGGCTGTAGATAGTTTCCTAGCTCATCCCTAGTTTAAATATTTGATTAAACTGGGTGATATATTTAAGGTGTACGCAACAAGGTGTGAAGTCTTACTTGAGAAAACTTTTTTTGAATGATACCATATATACAAGGTGGACGGGGGTCTGAATGAACTGCTGAAAGTAAAACTATGCCAAAAAAATATACGCTACCAGCTTTTCAGATTCTGTTTGATCAAACATCTGTTGTGCATAAATAACAAGCTATGCAATTTTAATCCTCAATGTAAGCCTGGCTTTGATCCTCTCTTGATCCTAGTGAAAAACAACTGGAGTGTTTATTGACGCATTGCATCAAAGTGCCAATGCTTGTCTTGGACCCCGCTTTGCCAAACAACATTACTCTTAAGGACCTGCCATCTGTCTATCCTCTGCTGCGATCTGCCAACAATATATTCTCTGTTGCAAAGCCAAAAAATCCTTCCACCAATGTGACGGTTGTTGTTTTTGAGACTGCTAAAGAAGGTATGGATCCTCTTTCATCTTCTGTTGCTTGAATATGCATGGTTTCAATTTACCACTGGGCTGGTTTTCTTTTCTTCAGAACTTTCTATAAGGAGTTCCACCCCTTCTCCCTTTGTTCCCATGATTTAAGAAAATCATTGGATAAATGTAATAGCAGAAAACATTATGTCTGAAAAAAATAATCATTTTAATCTAATTCTATATGCAAAATACATAGATATTCTATCAATCAATCAATCAAAGGTAACTCAAATTTCACTATGAACAACTCTATGTTTCCCCCAAAATAAGACCTCCTTGGATAATAAGCCCAATCGGGCTTTTGAGTGCATGAGCTAAAATAAGCCCCCCCCAAATATTGCAACATAGCAGCAGCCATGAGGTAACCACACTCGCCGCCTCTTGCCCCTCAAAAATAATAAGACCTCCCCAAAAATAAGGCCAAGTGCTTATTTTGGGAGTCAAAAGAAAATAAGACCCTGTCTTATTTTTGGGGAAACACGGGATATTCTACATGCAAATGTAGACATGAATATTTAAGAGAAGGTTTCATTTTGCAGACAAAAATAATATTGTGAAATATGAAGTGATGTTGCTTTAATAAAAACATCTATGGGGATCCAGTCCTTCTGTGATTTTGTCATCTTTCTGTAACTTATTGCTACTATTACTTAAAATTCAAAACAGTATCTAAGCGAAGGCACAAGTGGAGGAGAAACTGGAGCATTGCATATTATCTCAGATTTAAAATCAGATTCTCTCCCCCCACCCCAGCTCCTTGTAAAATGCCATTTCCCAATATAATTTTTCATGTCTTTTCATAGGGAAATTTATCTTTTATTGCTTCCTCTCCTTTCTCATCTGAAATCCTATATGATTGTCTACTAACTTTCCAAATAAAGCCAGTCTCATTTTAAATTTGTGTTTGTGTGTGTGTGTGTAGGGAGAGAAGGAGGGAGGGAGGGAGAGTGCCTATTCAGTGCTCAGTCTTGAAAATATTTGGCATAATATTTACTTCTTGATTTCTTAATCAAGAAGTAAATGTTACAGCCTGCTTACGTGCCCTTGGGCCAGTCACTCTCTCATCCCTGGGAAAGAGGCATCGCTTCCAAAAAACTTGCAAAAAATATCTGCAGGGTTTTATAAAGGCAATTGCTCAGAGTCAACATTAACTTGAAGACATCCTCCCCCACACCGAAAAAACAAGGAATGAGGAGCTGTGGCCTTCCTACCTAATCTTAATTAAAGAACACTAGTATGCTTTTGTTTATACAGGAATATTTGGGAAGGAATGTCTCTCTGTGTTCATTTTTGAAGATAGAGAACTGTAGCATGATGTAGCTGAATGGAATTGCCATCTCCATTCTCCCATGCTTTAAAACAGGCTCCTGGAAAATATATGTAAAATCTTAGTTTTGCCTTTTGAAACACTTAACTACCTATGAAACGATTGGGATTGGAATTCCTTCTTCTTTCAGCTGAAGATGCCCATTCCCTGATGTTGAAGGAGAGTATCAAGCAAACGGCATGGAGGGGATATTTGGTATGTTCCCAAACATTTGCTGGAAAATTAGTGTATATCCTTGTAATAAATTGTGACTTGCAGCCAAATATTTTGTCAGGAGGTAGCACAAAGTGATCATGTGATCCTGAGACATTGCCACCACTATAAATGCATGGCAGTCGCAAAGTGTTCAAATTTTGATCACGTGACCACATGACTAGGGGGATGCTGCAACTGTTGGTGTGCAAAACAGTCATAAGTCATTTTTTTCCAGTGTTGTCACTTCGAATTAGTTGTCACTAATGTACAACTAATGGTTGTAAATCAAGGACTATCTGTATGTATTTCTGCGCTCCTTTGTATTGTATGTGCGTGCATGTGCATTGCTGGAAATCGGGAAAGCGGTTACAGTAGATGTTGTTGACATTGAGATGCTATCCAATTGCCTCTTCCCATAAGGATGCAGTGAGAAAAGTTAGGGATTTGCTTATCTCTAGCACTGACTTAGATCTGGTCCATTTTTCCTTCCAGCCTTTCCTTTTCTAGTTGGTCCCCCAGGCCCCATAATTTGGTTTCATTTGCTTCAATCTTTGAAAGAGTTATTGTGCTGATGGACAGACGGACAGAATTCCAAGGTTCTTTTATACATTCTTTCTCAGATGCTTTGGGATTGGAAAAATAAAACACGGTTAATTTTTCTTTCTCTTTCAGACTACTGATAAAGAAGTTCCAGGTTTAGTGATAATGCAAGATTTGGTCTTGCTGAAAGGATTTCCACTTACTTACAAAGAGACAAACCAGCTAAGAGCAAAGCTGCCAGAAGTCCTTGTTTCCAAAATAAAGCAGGTAGGATGGCGGGAACCGGAGGAATGAAATCAACTGCCAATTCAATAAGGTTCCCCTCGCATATATGTGCTAGTCGTTCCCGACTCTAGTGGGCATGTACTTCTTGTATTGCCCTTCCCACCAAAGTGGTCCCTATTTTTCTACTTGCATTTTTACATGCTTTTGAACTGCTAGGTTGGCAGAAGCTGGGACAAGTAACAGGAGCTCACTTGGCCTCACAATTATAAATAATAGGATATGCCCTCTACTAAATACTATTTTTAGTTTTCCATTCTTGTCTATCACATTTGGTTTATCCTGCTCAATGTTAAAGTAAGATCAAAACTGAAATTTGAAAATGTAGAGATCCATAAAGCTATCCTATGTTAACATGATGTACAATTCATTGGAAAAACATAGTACTATAATTAAGAAACTGCAGGGTAACAGGAACCAAGTGCTGACTTATTCATTCATTTATTTTCAACATTTCTATGCCTGTGTATGCTATATAAAACAGCCCTAGCCAACTAACGTATACATAAATAATAAAATCACAAGTTTAAAACTCTTAACATATCAGCAGCACAATACCCTCTCAAACATGCACACAAAAGGGTGAACTGACCTCCCTTGGTGTCCAAAATTGAATCCAAGACAGTTGATGTTGACCACTTTAAAGGTTGGTCGAATATCTGTGGAGAGATTTCCAAGATTTCTAAGTTTTTAACAACCACATGTTATTTAAATTTAGGATTTAATTAAAGGCATGGCAGAATTGGGAGATGGGATGTTAGTTTGTTCTATTACCCTTCTTGAGACAAATATTGCATTTACTTCATAGCAGATACAAGAAATAACTTCATAGATATTTACATGTGATCACTAGGTGTCACTGTAGCCTTATACATTTGAATACTGAGTGGGCTTCTCCAGCATTTCCCCATCTTTTCATACATTTTAAACTATAATACTACTCTCAACCTGCAGACACTATATTTCAAAGCAATTATGATTCATAACAGAAAATGTAGTTGGCTCCATATAGGTCAAATTATATATATAATCCACTATAGTGATGGCAAAATGTTTAGAATCTCCTGTTGTGTGGACTTGATGTTCGTCTGGTCCAGAAAATAGGCGGTCCTAAATATTTTGCCATCGCTATAGTGGATTACAGCATTCAGAAGTCTCACCTAGGAATTTGTAGAATTATCATGTAACATATCTAAATATTAGGATAGTTTGCAGACTGAATCTCCTTATATATATCCCACAAGATCCAAAAATTAAAAAAATAATTCCATGTTAAAAATTAAAACTAATTTTTACTTAAATTTAAAACATGGAATTAATTACCCAAAATCTCACAAGTGTCAGCCTCAGCCTGCCATTCCTGGCAAGAGACTGAATATTTAAAAAGTAGTTCTCACGTTAAGAGAATTATCTGTCAAACCTTGCCAGTTTTCTACAGGTTCCCTGTTCTTAAACTGGGAATCATTGTTGTATATGGGATTCTTTGATAGTTAGGAAGGTATATGTTGCTGGGCAACAGATAAATTAATGCAACTTTCCAACATGGAATGGAACTTCTGAACACTGCATAAATATATATAGCTGCAGAAAGGACGATGTGACATTGTTGAGCTTGTAAAGCCATACACGGTTTCTGAGGGCGGTTTTGCAATCTGTAGCTTTATTTTTGGAGAGCGTCTCCATAACTCACCTTGGTCTTAACTCCAAGGACGCTAGCCTCTCATCAGATTGTCTAGAAGATAATGCCCTGGAAAGACAGAGATTTATCAGATTGTCCTAACGGTAGATGTCATGAGTCACATTTGGAGCTATCAGGTAGCAAGAGAATATCAATCATCCACAGCCTTAAAGTGTCATAAGTGACAGCTGGTCTTACATTTATGATTGAATGAGATGGATAAAGTAAACAAATGTGGGAAAGGTCTGTTATAATAATTTTGGTTCAGAGCTAAGTTACCTTCCATTTATGATAGCTGAATAAGCAGGCAAGGGAAATATATTTTATGACACCATGGTGCTGCTTTGCCAGAATTGTCTGGTTTTCTAAGGAAATTAAAATGTTTTACAGTAGTTTTCAATTTAGTACTGCTAGTGACAGTTTACAGATTACAATAGCACTGAAAAAGAGACCTACCCCAGATCCTTGCACTTACAACCATTGTAGTATTCCCAATAGTCATGTGATCAGAAATCAGGTGTTGGGCCATGTATCTAGAATAATTGCAGCATTCCATTCCCCATTTCAACCTTCGCAGCCAGCTTCTGTTCGTTCTGACCTAGGCTTCCCCAAAAAGTATGAGGCAGAATCCTGGTCCTGACAACCCCCCCTCCCCTTTTTATTATTATTAAATAAATGTGAATTCCTCTCATTCACATTCAGCAAGGCCTGGCGAACAGTCTTTCAAAGGAATATTTAGGACCACAGACCTTATCTATCTTGGAAAGCTGCCATGTAAATTCTTTCCCAAATGAGATGCTGTGCAAGGAAAGACTGGGCACAGAGTCTCTGAGAATCATGGACAGATCTTCACACTCCTGAAATGAATCTAACGACCAAATGAACGCATTGTTTCCTGCAAAAGCCCACTCCCCTTTAGCTTCGCTTTTATTTCCTATGGGAGGGGCCAATCACTTGGCCTTACTCCCAAGTCGATCCTTGTTCCTTAGCCGTTGGCTTCGTCTGGCAGCTCTGCACATGCGCACACTGGGAACAGGTTCTAGCTGTTCCTTTACCTCACTATACTATGCAAGGTCAACCACTTGCCTTTTATAAAAGCAGATATGTAAAATTACTGGTGGCAAGTGACAAAACTAGCAGATCAAATGGATTACCTTGCAACATGCTTGTAATAATGACTGAGCAAGATCAACAAATGGATTTGTTTTCCTTTCCTTTATCTCACTTTTCTTTGTCCTTTAAGTCAGTATTTCTTAACCTGTGTAAGTTTTATCCTGTCTGGGGAATTCTGGGAGTTGAAGTCCACACTTCTTAAAGTCCCTGAGGTAAAGAAACACTGCCTTAAGCTAAGTTCAAACGCTTTGGAGAATACTGTGCACAGTTAAATAGTTTGTTTGCAAGTATCATTACAAGGTATTGTTTGGTATCTCAATATGATACTAAGAATAAATAATGTATTGTTTGGGGAGATATGATATAAGGATTATAAAGTGTTTATTTTAATTAAAAAATACATCCGGATTTATAGATCCTAATGTAAAGAATGTCAAAGAAACCAGTTGATGCAAGGTTTAACACAACTGACCTTCTGAAGCAGAACTTGAATTGGAAACAAATTATGTTTTCATACTTTTCTCCTCTTTTGTGTTGCTTTTCTGTATAATAGTTTGCTTTTCAAATAATAGTTTGTCATTTTTAATCTAACAACTGGGCTTATTAGGACTTCCAAAACCAGGGTTGTATATTGGTGCCAAATCTATGTATTGTAACAGATATAATAGAAAGCCATATGAGTTGTGGAAAAGGGAGAAAAATAGCTAATTTCATTCCATTCGTGTTGCTTTTCTATACAGTTGCAGCTTTATTCTGAAGCCAGCGTAGCACTCTTGCAACTGATTGACCCTAAGGTTTTCCAAGAGCTGAACAAACAAACAAAGAAGAATATGACTATAGAAGGAAAAGAACTCACCCTTAATCCAGCTTATTTATTGTGGGATCTCAGTGCCATCAGCCAGGTAGGAAAAATTCTTTTAAAGTAAGGAAAAACACGTTGAACATTTTTCAGATTTCCTTTAAAGGAAGAAGGGAGAAAGAGGGAGAAAATAGAATGGTATTAATACACAAATATATGTTTAAAAGCTCTTATATGTGGAATCACTATAATGTAAAATAAAAGGATGAAGAGGGAACTTAAGAGTGGCATGTAAATACAGATCCAGGTTTGCTCAAACGCCATCCCGAAAATACCCCAGAGTAAAGAACATATGAAAACACAACAACAGAAGGAGGGAAGGGAGAGAGGAGGAGATGAGAAAAGAGGAAAGGAGAGGGAAAGAAGAATGGGTAAAGGAGAGGAAGGGAGGGAGGGGTAGTAAGAGGGGGAGAGAGGCAGGAAAACAGATGAAGAGGGGAGGAGTACGGGAGAGGAAGGGGAAGAAGAAAGGAGAGGAGGAAAGAAGAAAGTAGAGAAGAAGGGTGGGTAGGAGATAGGGAAGAAGTAGAGTTGTAATATAAGATAGATGTATGGGATGGCAGGAAATCAAGCTCGAATATAGTATTATATCTTTAGAGAAAGAATGGAAGGGTAAATGTTAAAGGATAATATATGACACTAATGATATTTATGAGAAATGCATATTTGTGAATGTATGAGAAACAAAAATATATTTTTTTCAGATCTGATGACAACTACATTTTATAGTTTGATGGAAAAAATTAGAAACAGTGAATTGAAAAATGTGTATTTATAGATTAGATATTTTGGATTACAAGTTATGTATGTATTTTTAAATTCCCTGTGCACCGCCTTGAATCCCTTCGGGGGGAGAGAGCGGTTTTATAAATTAAAATAATAATAATAATAATAATAATAATAATAATAATAATTATCATCATCATCATCATCATCATCTTCAGCCAGATGGCTAGCAAGAATGGGATAGCTATAGTCCAAATATATGTATGTTGAGAAAGTCATTTGCTTTTCCTATAGTCTAAACAGGATGAAGATATTTCACCCAGCCGCTTTGAAGATAATGAAGAGTTGCGGTACTCATTGCGTTCCATAGAGAGGCATGCCCCATGGGTACGGCATATCTTCATAGTCACAAATGGGCAGATTCCTTCTTGGCTCAATTTGGACAATCCTCGGGTTACTATAGTAACACATCAGGTAAATGTTTTTGGAAACCTCTACCTCTTCCTGCATAAAGTAAAAAAAAAAAAGACATTGTGACGTTGATAGGTTAAGTGAAGGAGACAAGGGCAGCATTCACAGCTCATGGAAAAATATGTTAATACAATCTTCCTGAATTTTGTGTCTTCAAATCCTCACAAATCAGAAAGCACCAAGTTGGACAACCTTGATTTATTGTAACTTGAATGAGTGGCATATATCGTAGTAAACCCTTCTCCCCGCCCCCCATTTTTCTCATGTGGAATAAGGCAACTTTTGTTTCTATGTTGCTTATCACAGCTGACAGTACTGCCTGACCTAAAAGAGTGGTTGAACTTCACTATGATTTGTTGAAAACAAAGCAGAACATATAACATAGAATCATACAAAAGGACCTCAGAGGTCTTCTAGTCCAACTCCCGACTCAAGGCAGAGACCTTATATCAGTGATGGTGAACCTTTTTCTTATGGCGTGCCAAAATTGCATGCATGCGTGCCCACTCAACTCCCTGCCCACCTGTGCATGCGCGTGTGACCCCCCCCCTTCCCCGTGCATGCAAGTGTAACCCCTCCCCAGGTTCCTGAAGCCTGGGGAGGGTGAAAAACGGCACCAACAATCTTGGTGTGATGGATAAATGGAGAGTCGTCCAAATCATGATTTCATTTCCTGGGCTAAAGGTATCTTGAAAGAAATAACACAGCCTCTTCCATTTTGACCTGCACTCATTATAAGAATGATGATATTACCATGCTCTTACTTTTTAAAAATCAACTATTCTTGTATGAGAGATGTTAAAGTATATTCATGTTTTCTTGCTGTCATTATATAGGAAAGCAATTAAAGAGCTTCACCCAACATTTGACAATATGTTTTGAAGCATGTTTTAAAAAAAAATTTTTTTTTACAAGTAAAGTGTTTTTATTTTTGCTAATATAGGACATATTCCAGAATGTGAGTCATCTGCCCACCTTTAGCTCCCCTGCCATTGAAAGCCATATTCACCACATTAAAGGTCTGTCCCAGAAGTTCGTTTATTTAAATGACGATGTGATGTTTGGGAAGGATGTCTGGCCTGATGATTTCTATAGCCACTCCAAAGGTCAAAAGGTAAGTTCACCGCAAAAGAATTTGAGGCATAGGATTTGATAGCTCAAACAGCCTTTCTTTCAGCCCAGCTTCTTCCTAATCATTGTGACTATCATAATGGCCATAGGAAGATGAGTTCCTACCCCCTTCACAAAATACGTATGTGTGAGATGAGAGTGGTGGGGTCTTACTTTCAGCAAAAAGCAGAAGTTGTTAGAAAAAATGGGATGGGCTAATGGCAGGCTATGGAATGTGGATCCCTGTGAAGATGAGTGGAATGATTGGATGGAGTTGGTTGACTGCTGAATGTGTCCTGATTTGTAATATCTAAGCAGAGGTCTCCTATTTCATTTCTTCCTTGGTTACCTGGATCCCATACTTAGTCTCCCACCAGTTTTGTTTTTTGGCCTCCCCCACTTTCTCACTCTATTTGTCCTTTCCCCATATCTGACTTCTGTTGCATTCCTTTTTTCTGTTTCTTCTGGATGCAGTAAGGAAACTATGGTGTCTGTACTTTTGGGTACAAGAAAGGTTTGTGTGTGAAAGAGAATGGTTGTTGCATACAGATAGAGGGTCAATTATTTTAATGGTTGACTCATTGATTATCTGCCATCAAGTCTTAACAAACATATAGATTTCCTCTGGGATGATTCTATCAGAGAGAGAGTATATGCACACAAATATGCACATACAAGAATATTTTGTACACTTATTTATTGGGGAGGGAGAAATTCAGGTAATCTTCAGGCTGTAATGGCAATAGGGACTGGAATTTCTATCGCTAAGCAATAAGGTCATAAAGCATAATGTTACATGAGCGCAGTGCTCAACGGCAGCAATTCTGTTAGTCCCAGTTTCCAGTCTCAGTCATAACTTCAGGACTCTGCAAATCATTAAGCAGAAAGAGATGGGAGTCGTAGGCAAGCAATGCAGAGGGTACAGGGAGTGCTCTGAGCAGGTGCTACAAAATGCGGAGGGTGCAAGGGTGTTGTGGGAAGGTGCCGCAGGCAGGTGCCAGGGAGCATAAGCAGGTGCACTGGTGGTGCAGTGGTTAGAATGCAGTATTGCAGGCTAATTCTCCTGACTGCCAGCAGTTCGGTCCTGACTGGCTCAAGGTTGATTCAGCCTTCAATCCTTCCGAGGTCAGTGAAATGAGGATCCAGATTGTTGGGGGCAATATGCTTATTCTGTAAACCGCTTAGAGCAGGGGTCCCCAACCTTTTTGGCACCAGGGACGGGTTTCACGTTAAAAAAAAATCCGCAGACCGGTGGGAGCCTCCAGCGGGTGAGTTGAGTCACGTGGGCCGCGCGCGCGTTCGGCAGTCACGTGGAACTCGAGGCTCACTCCAGCCCGGTTACTATCAAGCCACGGACCGGCACCGGTCCGCAGCCTGGGGGTTGGGGACTCCTGGCTTAGAGGACTGTGAAGTAGTATAGAAGTCTGAATGCTATTGCAAGTGGGGGCTGTGGGTGGTTCTACAGAGCATTGGCTGGCAATGGACAAGTGCCAGGGGAGCATGAGCAGGCTGGTGAAGGCCATTAGTGGGCGGGCAAGGGTCATGCGCAAGTGCTGCGGAAGGCAGACAAGTGGGGTGGTGCTGCATTTGTAGTGTGGCTTCTTGAGAGAAAAAATGGTGGGATTTACTTCAAAGTTTCCCTGCTGGCAGCGAAGGTTACAGATGGCAAGCAAACAACTGCAGCTTCATAGGCCATTCATAAGTCCCCCTCATTCAGCACCTTTGTAATTTTGAATGGTCACTGAATGAATGGTTGTAATTCAAAGGACTAGTAACTCTAGGTTGACAAGGTAAGGAACCTTGGACTTATCCAGGAATTTTTGTTGTGTTTATATACTTTTTCTCTCTCATCTCTTCAACGTTTCGCCAGTATTTTGATGGGCAAACTGATGATTTACCATATTTTTCACTCCATAAGATGCACTTTGCTCTGTATGGAGAACTAGGAAGGCAGGAACTGAGGCGAGGCAGGTTGCACAGCAACAAAACAACCTTTATTCTAACAAGTTAACAAGGCAAAGGCAACTCCCAAACTGGCAACAACATTTGCCATCTGACAGCTCTTTATATAGGAGTTGTCAGACGCACAGAACAATAGGGAGGCAGCATTTTCCAGCTGGCTGGCTGTGTCTTAGCCAATCAGCTGGCAATGTCTTTGGGCGTTGTCGTAGCCTCGAAGACTTAACATACTTCCCCCCCCCCCAAAAAAAAGTGGGTGGAAAAGTGTGTGAGTCAGTGCCGATCCTTTGGTGAAAAGCAGCCTGGCCGCCGCAGTGGGGTCCTTTTACAGTGCTGAACCCTTCATCTTCTGCCTTTGTCATTGCCTGCCTCTTCTGTCTCTTTTCCGTAGTGCAGGAGTCAATAGGCAGAGTTGGCATATGAGAGAACACCTATTTGTGGTCCTCTTCAGGCTCCGCCTGATTTCCCCCCCCCTTGTTTTCGTCCTCTAAACCTAGGTGGGTTTTAAAGTCCGGTGCGTCTTATAGAGTGAAAAATACGGTATGCAGACATCCTTCAGTAGCAATATTATGTGTATGCATTTTGTTCTTGGGCTTCTGAGCCAGAGTTTCCAATGTAAAAGAAAGGAGTTTTGCTAAGACCTTTAATATTTATAATGTTTTTGTCGATCAAATATCACTTAAATAATCATTACCACCTGAAGAGTCAGTGATAGTGATGCTTGGTGATGCAAAAAATGGTTCATATTGTATTATGAGATACCAGCATCAAAGCTCCATCTAATATTCATCGATCTCTGGCTGACTGTCCGCTCAAATTCTGTGGCTAAATGAGAAAAAAAAAAAAGATTGTTTGTTTTGTGAGTTATTGCCCATAATATCATTCCAGTTTTAGCATGACATTTGAAACCAGGCTAGAATTCAGGATTCTGCAAATTCTGGTCCTGTTTTAGGCATGAATGCGCCCCAGTGTTTTGGGGCCTGTCATTCTTTCTCAGGCCAATCTACTTTACAGGCTTGTTGTTGTGGGGTAATAAAGAGGACGAAGGAGGGTATGCGGTCCAGTGGTGGGATTCAAATATTTTTACTACCGGTTCTGTGGGTGTGGCTTGGGTGTAACGGGCCCGGCTTGGTAGGGGTGGCAGGGGAAGGAAACTAAAATCTCCATTCTCTCCCCACTCCAGGGGAAGAAGACTGTAAAATCTCCATTTCCTCCCCACTCCAGGGGAAGGTTGCTACAAAATCCCCATTCCCTCCTAATCAGCTGGGATGCGGGAGGCAGAGAATAAATGGGGCCAGGGCCAGTCAGAGGTGGTATTTACCAGTTCTCCGAACTACTCAAGATTTCTGCTACCGGTTCTTCAGAACTGGTCAGAACCTGCTGAATAACACCTCTTATGCTGTCTACCTTGTTTTATTTATCAAAATAATAAAGGCAGTATAAAAAAGTTTTTTTAAAAAAAGGATAGATAGGAAATGTCTGAAATCCTAATTGCAAAAATATGAATATTTTATTTTGGTAAATAGAAACTAAAACATGTTGGAATTAATGAAGGCTAGCACTAGTCTCCCCCCCCCCCCCCGTGTAGGACATTAAAGTGTTTTTAATCAGATGGTTGTGTAAAGATGAACATGTGAATTTAAAATGTATGGATACTTAGTGACTGCTCAGCAATTTTAAGTTTGTCAGATAACTGAATCACTTAGAGATTACTGGGTTCTTAGGAATTTTAGATAAGGCATATGAAGCCTTTTTCTTTTACTCGGAGAATCTGGATTTTGAGTTTTTTTCTTTTTCTTTTTTGCTGTCACATGAAGGAACAACAAGAACATGTTTGTCCACATATAAATCAAGGTTAGCATTATATTCTTGGCAGATGCAGATCAGTCTGCTCTACAGAGGTGAGTTTAAGCTACTTTTTGAAAAACCGTGAATGTGAAAACATCCTGTCTTTCTAACCATTATCAGGTTTATTTGACTTGGCCTGTGCCCAACTGTGCTGAAGGATGTCCGGGTTCATGGATTAAAGATGGTTATTGTGATAAAGCCTGCAACAACTCTGCTTGTGACTGGGATGGAGGCGATTGCCTTGGTAAGGAGAAACACATCTTAATGCCTTTTACATTTCAGGAACCAGTTATTAGGTGGATGACAGGTTTATGTTTTAGGAAGCCACAGATGCGCATTCATCAAACTGTCTTGAGCCACTCAAAGGGCTGGTTACAGTGACAGGACATTTTAGTCCAACGTTCAGTGATAAGCATGACCACGCAACTGCATCTGTACAGGAAACAAATCACTTCCTCTGCAGCCATGCTTTTCTGATACGGAAATATTTCTACAGAGCAAATAAGAGACCTAGGTGTGTAGTAGTGTTGATTTTACTACAAGCAACGAGCAATTGCTACTCAGTCTTTGTTTTGATTTGATTTGATTTGATTTATTTGGATTTATATAACCGCACCCTCTCCCCAAAGGGACCCGGGGCGGTGCACAGGAAGTTAAAAAACACAACAGTATCACAATATAAATAGTTAAAATCAAATTAAATAAATTATCCCTGTGCTAAAATTTAAAGGTTAAAACATAATCCCATAAAAACCCAATTAAAACAATTTATTATACAGACTGTAGGCTAGGTAAATAACTTAGGCCAAGCCGGCCTGATGAAACAGGAGTGTCTTTAATTTCTGGCGGAAGGTGCGGAGGTCCGTGGTTGTTCTGAGGTCGGGGGGTAGGTCGTTCCAGAGGGTTGGGCCCACCACAGAGAAGGCCCTTCCCCTGGTCGTCGCCTGCTGGCATTGCCTACTGGACGGCATCCGGAGAAGTCCCTCTCTGTGGGAGCGGATCGGCCACAGGGATGTATGAGGTAGGATGCGGTCTCGCAGGTAGCTAAGTCCCGTGCCATGGAGCGCTCTAAAGATGGTAATCAACACCTTGAAGCGCACCCAAAAGACCACAGGTAACCAGTGCAGCTCGCGCAGGAGCGGTGTTACATGGGAATACCTAGACGTTCCCAAGATCGCCCGCACGGCCGCATTCTGGACCAGCTGTAGCCTTCGGGTGCACCCCAAGGGGAGCCCCATGTAGAGAGCATTGCAGTAGTCCAGTCGGGATTTTAACTTTCCGACCATTTGGATTGAAATGGTTATGTTTGTATTGTGGAGCAGAACTGGCCGCAGATTTCGATAGTGAGGATGTTGGGGAGGAACATGGGCCAGTCCTAGAGTCTGGGGAAGGCTCTGATGTGTCGGAGGCAGAGGGGGGGGGGGGCAAGTGATTGCATTTTGAGCATTTGGCAACCAGTTCACATTTATGGCTGTTTGCTGCATCTTGCAGTCACATCATTGTGACTTTTTTGCTGGTTTCCAGCATTTACTTCTGATATCTGACCAAAAAAAAACCCTATTGGGGAAAAATAATTCACATAATGATCCCTGCGCCAACTTAAAAACGGTGGCATTAGCTTAACAATGGTTGTACAAAGAGTCATATCTTTGACACTGCTTGCAACCAAAATGAGTTACAACTGTAATTTTGGGCTCAATTATGTTCATCAGGTTCTGCCAGCGGCCCTGGGGAACGCAGAGTAGGATGGAGCCCATTGGATGGCTGGTGTGATATGAGGCTATATTATTTTATTAATTTACTAGCTATACCGGGCCACAGCATGCGTTGCTGTGGCCCAGTCTGGTTAAATGGCCAACCAATCTGTGTGTAGATCTACACCTGCACACATACACACAACCACCATATAAGCCCCAACCTACCTACCTACCTACTGTATTTCTCCCTCTCTATCTATCCCTCTACCTACCTACCTACTGTATTTCCCCTTCTCTATCCCTCTACCTACCTACCTACCTACCTACTGTATTTCTCCCTCTCTCTCTACTCCTCTACCTACCTACCTACTGTATTTCTCGCTATCTATCTATACACCTACCTACCTACCTACCTACAAACCGACTGTATTTCTTGCTCTCTATCTATCCCCCTATCTACCTACCTACATACATACATACCTACTGTGCTGTTCCCTATCTATCCCCCTACCTACCAACCTACCTAACGTATTTCTCCCTATCTATCCCTCTATCTACCTACCTACCTACTGTATTTCTCCCTATCTATATATTCCCCTATCTACCTACCTACTATAATACAATAATACAATAGCAGAGTTGGAAGGGACCTTGGAGGTCATCTAGTCCAACTCCCTGCTTAGGCAGGAAGCCCTATACCACTTCAGACAAATGGCTATCCAACATCTTCTTGAAGACATGCAGTGTTGGGGCATTCACAACTTCTGGAGGCAATTTCTCTTCCACTGGTTAATTGTTCTAACTGTCAGGAAATTTCTCCTCAGTTCTAAGTTGCTTCTCTCCTTGATTAGTTTCCACCTGTTGCTTCTTGTTCTGCCCTCAGGTGCTTTGGAGAATAGTTTGACTCCAGTGCCTTTTGGCCATAAGAGGCCTCCGTAGTTAATGACTGTTGGTGGGCGGAGTTACAGGGAGTAAACACATTTTTCAGTTAGTACTTTTTTTGTGTTTACTTTACACATGATACAAGTGTGCTAGGCACAAAATGAGTAGCTATTCTATTATCGGAAGTCTTTGGCTACGTTGTGTGAAAGTTTGGTGTAAATCGGCCCAGTAGTTTTTGAGATTAGTGGATTTGTACAAAGTATTTTACATTTTTATTTATATAGATTATTTGATTATTTTCTTTTATTTGTTTTATTTTTATATGTGTGTGTGATGTTCTTATACTCCTGTAAGCCGCTTTGATCAGCTATGTTTGAATAGGTGGAAATATAAAATTTTCAATAAATAAATATAAATATAAATAAATAAGTCAAGGGCTATCTGTAAAACATTTTACTTTTAAATATATAAAACCACCTCATAATTTAAGAATTAAACTGCAACTAGACTTTTTAATTAACCCTTTTTTTTTTTACTTAAGATTTTCCACCTTGACAATATGTGGCACTGCCATTTCCCCCCCCCCCCCCCCTTTATTTTAGGTAACAGTGTGGGTAGCCGTTATGGTGCTGGTGCTGGAGCTGTTGGAGGTATAGGAAATGTCCCCTCCTGGCAATTTGGTGCAGGAATAAGTGGAGTTTCTTATTGCAACCAAGGCTGTGCAAATTCATGGCTGGCTGACAAATTCTGTGACCAAGCATGCAACGTTCCCTCGTGTGGATTTGATGCTGGTGACTGTGGGCAAGGTAGGTCGATACGTATTTAGTAACAAGGCCTTGGGTGCGAAGGACAGGGAATCAAATGCTTCTAAGACACTTTTTGATTTGGGGAAATTTTATTCTTTTTTATGCTGTTTTTACCCTTTTGTTCTCATATGGATATGCTGTATAGCAGTGGAGTAAAATAGGCCTTTACTAATAGGTAGCATAATAGGATAAGTAAGCCTTTCTGTCTTCTTTTAATTGGATGCAAAATAAATACCTTTTGTGGCCATGGACCCTCAAGACTTAACTCAAGATTTAAATCATAACATTTCTTCAAACTTTTGCAGACCCCATGTGATGACATTGCAGCCCCCCAGGTGTCTGCGGGCCACAGGTTGAGAATCACTGGGCTAGGGTATCCACAGCTCATTTCCTATATATATCCTGTGTAGATATAATTGCCCACTTCGATTAAACATCAAAAACTGGAAAATGCTATTTGTCTTAGAAAGAGAAGATAATGGGAAATTATCAGATCAAAACAAGTTAGTATGATGTAGTATTGGATTGGAGTTATGGATACCCATTTCCAATTCAATAAGTGCCGAGTTTCCGGTCACACTTTGCCGAATCTATTCCATTAAATTGTTAACAGCAATAGCACTTAGATTTATATACCACTTTACAGTGCTTTACAGCCCTCTCTAAGCGGTTTACAGAGTCAACATATTGCCCTCAACAATCTGGGTCCTCATTTTACCCACCTCGGAAGAATGGAAGGCTGAGTCAACCTTGAGCCTGTTGGGATTTGAACTGCCAAATTGCAGGCAGCCAACAGTCAGCAGAAGTAGTCTGCATTCTAACCACTGTGCCTCCAAGGCTCAAGAAGGTAACAGGGGACCTGGAACAAAGATAGGATGAAAACAACAGCACTATATAAATAACAGTACTCTCTTCTTCCAGATCACTTCGGTGAGCTGTACAGAGTAACTCTTCAAAAGAATCAGACTCATTATATCATCCCGAAAGGTGAATCTCTACCTTATTTCAACTTTGCTGAAATAGCCAAGAAAGGACTAGAAGGAGCTTACAGTGACAACCCAATCATACGCCATGCTTCTATTGCTAACAAATGGAAGACAATCCACTTACTAATGCACAGTGGAATGAATGCAACTGTGATTCATTTTAATCTTACATTTCAAAGTAAAGATGAGAAAGAATTCAAGATGCAAATAACCTTAGAAGTGGATACCAGGGATGAATCCAAATTGAATACAACTGCCACCCAGCAACCTGCGGGAGATTTGAAAGCTACAACTTCAGTGCCAGAAGCGGAAATGATATTTGAGGATATTCCTGAAGAAAGACGTTTCCCAAGAGTTAAAAAACGTCTCAACGGTACATTCAATAATTTAGATGAAGAAACGGTAATTCAGGCAGTTAATATGTCTGTGCTTCCTGAAGATGTAAAGATAGCTCTGCAGAATTTGGAATTGCAGCTGATAGTTGGTGATATCACTCAGAGGGGTTATAATCTATCCAAGGCTGTTCTCCTTCGATCAGTCCAGTTGATGCCTACAGAAAAAAAGATGGGGCTAAATGATCTCGAGGAATCAAAAAAAAGGGAGAAAGGACTGAAAATCGTTGGAAAGACCGTGCTTTGGCAGAGACCATTCCAAAATGACAATGAAGACAAAATAGTAGCTACAGACAAAATGCACAATATATCTCTACCAGGGTTTGAACCAACAAGTAGCATTTTGGTGGAAATGAAGGTAACCAACGATTTTTCTCTAAGCTACAGCTCTACAGTAAAACCAAAACCCACATCTGTTTTCAGAAATGTGGATATAAAGCACGGATCTCAGGATAAAGCCTTGAATATCCTTATGCAGAAAGAAATCCAGGAAAGGAAAATTGAACAACGAAAGAAGAAAGAAACAGATGTAAATCCACCATTTGCTGAGGCAGATATTGCAGAAGGTCCAAGAAGAAAATTACAGTATTACATTGGAAATTATCAAGGCTTTTTGCCATGGGAAAAACATAAGTATTTCCAAGATCTTCTTGATGTGAGTATCCAAAGGACTGAAATGTTTTAGCAATGGCTTTTTACTTATTTTTAGACCTTACTGCATTCTATATATGCTTTTGAGGGAACATATTACAGAGTAACTCATAAATTTAGTAAACAATTATATTCAACTGGTGCTTAATAATATAACCATTTGTGTATATGCTGAGATTTAACCTCAATTGAGTTTATTAGAAATTATTTCCCAACTGTTTGTGTTAGCATGAAATGTGTGTCCTTGTTTTTTTAGGAAGAAGAATCATTAAAGAAGGAGCTGGCTTATTTTACAGAAAGTAAAGTTGTTGGAAGGCAGCTGAAAGATACATTTGCTGATTCCCTCAGATATGTAAATAAGCTTCTAAATGGAAAATTTGGATTCACCTCTCGGAAAGTCCCTGCTCATATGCCCCATATGATTGATCGAAAAGTCATGCAAGAATTACAGGATCTGTAAGTCCAATGGGGAAGGCTAATTAGTCTGTTTATTAATTTAAATATTTTTTCTCCCACATTTCTACTTGAAAACCACTGTGACTAAATACTCATAGTTCTTGGTTTCTTGAAATATTACAAAGGCTCATTGGAATATATATGCTTAGCATGGTTTGTGCTCAGTTATCTTCAGAATCTTAGATGATGTAGGACTGTCGAAGTTGTTTTTCTAAGCTGTTTAGGCAAACATCTTTCGCTGTTCAGTGGTTAGAGACTATGCTTAATTTTTGGGCCAAAATTGTATAAGAATTATTTTACAATAAAATGATACTACTGAAAATGACAGTTGTATTCTATCTTCCAAAGGAAAAATTACTTAGTAACCACGGTGGCGCAATGGTTAGAATGCAATATTGCAGGCTAACCTTGCCCACTGCCAGGAGTTCAATCCTGACCAGCTCAAGGTTGACTCAGCATTCCATCCTTCCTACGTTGGTAAAATGAGGACCCAGATTATTTGCAGGGCAATATGCTGACTCTGTAAATCGCTTAGAGGGCTATAAAACACTACAAAGTAGTATATAAGTCTAAGTACTTTTGCTACTAGAAACAGTTCTTGAAACTTTGTAAATGAGAGTAATTCATTCCTTTTTTTCTGGACAGCTTTCCTGAGGAATTTGACAAGACCTCCTTTCATAAAGTACGTCATTCTGAAGATATGCAGTTTGCCTTTTCATATTTCTATTATCTCATGAGTGCAGTTCAGCAACTCAATATTTCCCAGGTTTTTGATGAAATTGATACAGATCACTCTGGAATATTATCTGACCGGGAAATTCGTACATTGGCGACAAGAATTCATGAACTCCCTTTAAGTTTGCAGGTAATTTTTTTTAAAAAACCAATCTTGTAGCTTGTTCCATATAATTGCAGAAAGTATGGTTTAGATCCATCTTTAGGAACATGCAATAGAGTTGGCCAAAGTACCATATTTTTCAGAGTATAAGACGCACCTTTCCCTCCCTCCCCTAAAAGAGCGTGGAAATGTTGGTGCGTCTTATACACTGAATACAGCCCTTTTTTGCCTACTGAAGCCCCGCCCCCACATCCTATTTTTGCAAAAAAACAGGCTGTTTTTCACAAAAATGGAGATGTTTTTGCTTTCCCCCAGCCCCCAGAAGTACTCTGCAGGCTTCAGCAGGATAAGCTATGCTTAATTAAAGGAATTGCTTTCCAATTCCACCTTGCAGCTGGTATGTGAAAGTCACTAAAATAATTAATATTGACCTAGGACTGGGAAATCTTAGATTTAGAATCTCATTCAATCGTGGAACTTATTTCATAAACTTTGGGAGAATCTTATTGTAAATTATTTCACAGGGTTGTTGAGAGAAGGTACGGGAGAGCATGTCTTTGATGCATATGGTCTCAGTGTACTTAAAGAAAAATAAAATACATTGATCAAGAATCATAAGATATAGCACTTAGTGGTAGTCATAGATTATTAATAAGCAATCAAATTATAGTAGGAAACAAATAAAACAATATAAATTGTAAAGATACAAGCAACATGGTTATAGTCATAAGTGGAAAGAGATAGGTACTAGGAAGAATGAGAAGAATAAAAGTAATACAATCTTAGTAAATAATTTGACAGTGTTGTGATCCCTTTTCCTTTTTACCTCCATCTTATTAGGATTTGACAGGACTGGAGCAAATGTTAATAAATTGTTCTAAATCCCTTCCATTAAATATAACTCAAATTAACATCATACCACCAACTCAAGAAGCATACTATGATCCCAATCTGGTAAGTAACTGCTATAATATGAGTTCATTCTGCCATTAATTTGTACAGACAGTCATTTCAGACAAAATAAATTTGCAACGGATGTATAATTTGTAGTACATCAGATTGTTAAATTATACTTAAATATCTTCTATTCAATAAACTGTTAGATGTCATAGTCAAAAATGCATGTGTAAAGAGAATTTATGGTTCAATTCATTGATGAAAACAATCTCCATTTTATATATGCCAATATGATGAACGTACCCAGGGTTTTTGCTTATTCATTCACTGATAAATAAATTGCTTCTCCTCCCAAAGTTATGCCATAATTAGTTCTGAAAATCTTATTAAATAGCAATATAATATGAAATAACTGTAATTTTTGAAATCCAGTTTTTTCAGAACTATATGAAATTAGATTTTGGAAATTAACAACAATCTTTTTAATTCATCACAAAAATCATTTTTTTCTGTTTTTCCCATTGCCTGGAATTGAACTGTATGTCTCTAGTGGTGTTGATCAGTAATCATGCATTGATAATGTTACCTAATTAGGTAATGAAATGTCTACAAGCAAACAACCAAGTTTGGAGAACACCAAGAATTCCACAGTTCAACCCTGAGTTGCACATATTTGATTGGAACTGCATGGTTTTCATTTTTTTTCTCTGACCCTAAATGCCATGATGCCGTTCAAATACTTAAATAATAAAACAAATTCTTACTCCAAGGACTAATAATCCAAAATTTGACAACAAATAAAAAATGAAAATAGGAAAATATTAAACTTGAAATTGCGTACAAACTCTTTAGCAGAATGAGTTGTAAGGCAATTTTCTATAAAAAGATCCGTTTTATAATATTTTCATGATCTCCTTTTGGTACTTAAGAGCCTCCATATTTCTATTAAGCTGTAATTTTCATCTTTAAAGAAAAAGGTTCTTGAAATGTGCTATAGTATACTTTTATATACCACTATACTTGTCAGGTACAAACAACCAGGTCCATATGCGAAGATTCAAAATTACTGATTTATTGCTCAAGCCCTTGCATAAGAATCTTCTTAGATTAACAGGCTGGGAAAAATTTGATAAGGGTCAACAGTAAGGGAGAGATTGAATTTAATGCTCTTGTGACCACATAGAGATTCTAAACTGTTGCCCCACCTGACTTAGGTCTGCCTTAGTACTGGTCTACTTAGATAAATACTCTAAGGCAGTACTGGTCTGCCTTAGAGTACTTAGTACTCTAAGGCAGACCTTTTCTACTGCGGGAGTCCCCCTACCCGCAGGTATGGCCCTCCGCGTCAACGAGGGCCCACCTTGATGAGGGATTCTGTATCAAGAGAGGTGGGCGGGTCGCAGTTCTAGGGGTGTTTGAACAAAATTCTTAATTGGCTTTTAGGGGGTTCCAGGGAGGAGGGGAGGGATAGTTTACAATTTAAATGGGGGATTTAATCTGGTTTTAGCGCAGGTTTTGTCATTTAATAAGTTTTTTAAATTATAATTGGTACTATTTTGTATATTGTTTTAAATTCCTGTGCGCCGCCCTGGGTCCTCTCGGAGAAGGGCGGGATATAAATTGAATAAATTGAATTGAATTGAATTGAATTGAATTGACTCCTCCCCCTGGCTCTGACAGGCTCTCTCCTACAATTCTATGTCCTATTGATGCTGTAGAATCTTCTCTTCATGTTTCTATTTGAATTGTTTCAGTTGGGTACAAGATGTAAGTCTATTTTTAAAAAATCTCTTTAGAATTGAAGTTGTGTTTTTAGAATTATTTATGGTTTTGCCAGCAAATGTTATTTAACTGGAATTAGGAATCCCTGCTCAGTTGGTGTGTTTTTTCTGATTTTCAAAGAAGGACAAGCACTTTCTTCCCTGCTGGAAAATACATTGCGTACTGTAACATATATATATATGAAACATGGAAACGAAGGCAATTATTTTTAAAGTTACCCTATTTTGTATAATATTAGAATTATGTCTCTGACATTTGCTGAATAACTGCTGTAAATTATGGTTCTTTGTGGAAATAAAAGAATATCAGCAACCATTTCTAACAGAAAATAAAAATATACAGGTAATGATCCATATTTTTTCATAATTGCTTATTTTTCAGCCTCCAGTGACTAAAGGTCTGCTAATGAACTGTAAACTTGTGACTGATAGAATTCGCAAAGCATATAAGGACAAAAACAAATATAGGTATTGACGTGTTATTTTACTTAAACTGCAACAATGATATATAAATAAATAAATGAACCATCTATGAACTATGTGTGTTTTGAAAAACTCAGATTTGAAGCCACCTGGTAACAAAGCATGACATAACAGAAGTCATATATATTTAGTCTTTAAAAAATAATAAATTCATTATATAAAGCCTCTTTGTGTAATAATTATCCTGGACAGGGTGAGGAGAAGCTAGCAAAATAAAGATCCAAATTCAAAAATGGGCTGGATCGGATCAGGCTGAAGAGTTAAGAGAATTAAATTCCTCCCAAATTCTCCTAACTCTACCTGATGGGAGAGGTAGTTGGGCAGTGGCTCAGATGTTCCCAGGGTTCCTTCATTCTAAGTCTCCTTGAACACATGACCCAGAGAGAAGCATATGTAGCTCATCCTGCCTGTCCTTCCCATTTTTCAAATATGCACATTCACACAAATACAACATGAGAGTTCAGAAATGCAGACGCAAGCACAATATTTCCACAGAAGTTTGAGTTTGAGTTTTATTGTTTTTTTATACCGCCCTACTCCCGAAGGACTCAGGGCGGTGTACAGCCAGAATAAAAACAAATATATAAAAGTTAAAAAAGGCTTTTAAAAGACATATTAAACTTTGGCAAAAGAAGAAAATACAGATGCCTTTTCTCATCTCAAGCAGCACACCAGGTCACTATGAAGAAAGCTGAACTCCATGCCTGTATCTCTGCACTATATGAATTAATCAACCTTAGACTTTAAGTAACTTCTAATGGATACATGGGAAAGAATAGAAGAAAATAGAAATCTTCACATTAGGAGGTAGTTACTAAAATTTCAGGAACTAAGGATGACTCAGACAGTCATGGATCAAATAAAAGCTTGCTACTTCCTTGAAATGATCAGCAAGTCGAATGGGGGATGCAAGCGGATGAAATTTTGACAAGATTGAGGGAGACGGAAAATAAAGGTGGGTTAGAGTAGATGAAAGAAATATGAAAGAGCTATGAGTTATTCCTGGAGACAGGGTAAGATGGCAAGCATTTCTCCATAGAACTTCCATGAGTCAAATCCAACTTGATGGTTCTTGACTTCAACTATGAAGAAAAGGATAATACTATTCCTTTAATTTCCTAGTTCATATTATTTTGTTGATGCTTACATTTTTATGTATATATATCATCAAGGTTTGAAATTATGGGAGAAGAAGAAGTAGCATTCAAAATGATCCGTACTAATGTTTCTCATGTAGTTGGACAGCTTGATGACATACGGAAAAATCCCAGGTATGTATTTTTAATCATTTTTTTTAAATATATATATTTTTATCCCGTAGGAGGAATATTTTGAATAGGCTTTTCATTGTTAATGGTTTAAATCATAATTTCATGCTTATTTTAATTGCACTGGAATTTTACTAGTTTTCAAATGTTCTCATTTAATTACCATTTAAGCATCTTTTAATGGACACGATTGTAATGATCTAAACAATTGATACCCCAGTTGCCTTTGATTTGTTTAATTTCTAAACTGAGATTGTCCCAGAGCTTAAATGGGAATCTTATTGCATTGTCTGTCACTTTTTAAGGTTACAATAAAGTCAATGGGAGAGCAGAAAGGCACTTAGAGATTTTCATATAGTACTATATTCATATAATACTAAGTAGCAAAGAATGTGCAGTTGCGTTAAGTATGTCAGCTGTGGCCATTCTTGAATGCCACTGATCTTCAAGAATTATCCATGCCTTTGTTGCATCATGTCTAGACTATTGTAATGTACTCTGTTGCATTCTCCTTGAAGAGAGTCCAAAGATTTCAGTTGATACAAAACCTGGTTGTTATATTGTTAATAGTTCTTCATACTGTGTTTATATAAAAGGTCAGCATAAATTGCCAATTATTTTCTGGCTTCAGAAGATAGTGGATGTAACCCTTAAAATTTTGAACAGCAATGAACTTGGATGTCTGAGACTTTGGGTATCTCATTACAGGCTCTTCTTGGTGTAAAGATCGGCAAAACAAGCAATTTTGAGTGATACTCAATCCAGGCTGTCCAAAATCCCAGCTACATTAGGGATAGCATCATTTTGGAACTAAATGAGACCCTCGCTCCCTTAGTTAATTTTGAACCTTTTAAAATTGCTAAGGAATTTATAGTTTGAATCTTTTAATATGATTTAATTTTAATTTTCTCTGAATTATTATGCATCATTTCTGTGACATTACTAACGACAAAAACTGATTGCAATGAAACCATTTTCTTATATTACCCTGTTTCCCCAAAAATAAGACCTCCTCAGATAATAAGCCCAATCGGGCTTTTGAGGGTATGCGCTAAAATAAACCCTCCCCAAAAATAAGCCTTCCCCGAAAATATTGCAACACAGCAGCAGCCTGTGACCACACTTGCCACTTCCTGCACCTTAAAAATAATAAGACCCCCCCAAAAATAAGGCCAAGTGCTTATTTCGGGGGTCAAAAGAAAATAAGTCCCTGTCTTATTTTCAAGGAAACATTGTAGGAACACAAACACTGTTGTCTATAAAATACATACTGTGTATAAAAAGAAGATAAATCTTTTAGAAATGTAAAGGGAAGATAGTACAAAGAGTCTTATATATCTGTGTAAGTACATGTTAGTGTTCTATATAGTAGACATTCTCAATCCTTTTATTCTATATTCGCTTAAAATGTAAGATCATCACATTGCTTTTAACTGAAACAGGAGAATGTATCAATTGAGATTAATAGTTAATTAAAAAGTAAAGTTGAATTTGCTCCAGTGAGATTTTTTTTATAATATGTTTTCTTCCCCAGAAAATTTGTTTGTCTTAATGACAACATTGATCACAATCATAAGGATGCCCAGACTGTAAAGGCCGTTCTTAGGGATTTTTATGAATCCATGTTTCCCATCCCATCACAATTTGAACTGCCAAGAGAATACCGAAACCGCTTTCTTCATACGCAGGAGCTTCAGGAATGGTGAGTCTTTCAGCACCCTTGAAATGAATATGCAGGTCTTGTGTTATCGCTTGAAGTGAAACTTTCTGAGTTGACCAAAGGACATTCTCCTTTCTTTTATGGTGGGTTAAATTTACTTAAAATTAAAATTGCTAATATTAATTTTTTTTTTAAGAAAGAGAACAGAAGAGCAATAATTCAATAATGCCATTACTATTTCAGTTTCTATGTAATTTAAACATGCTCTGTCATAGGGTCTAATTTTAATACTTTAATCTTTTCTTTTAGCCAACTGGTTAAATGTTTTAATTAATGCAAGGGTAAAATATCAAAATTTGTGTTGAAGTTTTATTTTGTTTATTCTTTCAAATGTTGGTATCTCCCTGTCAAAGATTATAGTTAGTGCTTGACAAACTGAGCGCAGAAGTGATCAGTTGTTTTAGTTGTTAAATGGATTACCATGTGACCTGATATGATTTAAAGACCATTGTTACAACATTCCTCAAGCGAGTCCCTGCAGTCATTAAGTGAATCGCATGGTCGTTAAATAAACATGAGGTCATTTACCATATTCAATTACATTTTCTGCTGGAAAATAGCAAAAAACTTTAAAATTGTGGTCATGTGACTGTGATATGTTGCATGCACCCAGTCATAAATGTAAGCTGGTTGCAAAGCACCCAAAATATAATCATGTAACTGTGGGCATGGGGGGAATGTAACTTTTTTTTAAAGTCCAATACAACTTCAAATCAATTAAACAATTGGTCATAAAATGAGGTCTACCTGTAATGCACAAATCTAAAATTAAGGATTCCATTTCCAGGAGTACTGGCCCCTTATTTTTACTTCTAAAAATAGCTTCCCCAAAGCTTGTTGAAAACATCCTTTTGTATAGAGAGTAATCTTTTGGTTAGGGATGTTGTGGCTCAGTGGCTAAGACGCTGAGCTTGTCGATCAGAAATTTTGGCAGTTTGAATCCCTAGCACCACGTAACAGAGTGAGCTCCTGTTACTTGTCCCAGCTTCTGCCAACCTAGCAGTTCAAAAGCATGTAAAAATGCAAGTAGAAAAAATAGGAACCATCTTTGGTGGGAAGGTAACAGCATTCTGTGCGCCTTCGGCATTTAGTCAAGCCGGCCACATGACCACAGAGATGACTTCGGACAACACTGGTTCTTCAGCTTTGAAACGGAGATGAACACCACCCCCTAGAGTTGGGAACAAATTGCACATATGTGCGAGGGGAATCTTTACCTTTAATCTTTTGGTTACATAGATTTTCTCTGGTATGTTGGATTTAATCATTTATTTTTAAAAAGATATCTTGTTTTTATCATATTTACTTAGGAGAGCCTACAGAGATAAGCTGAAATTCTGGACACATTGTGTACTAGTCACATTGATTGTGTTCACAGTCACCTCATTTTTTGCTGAGCAGGTAAAGCTACACATGTTGAATTCTTCCTGGGAGATCAATCACTGTATTGTAGAAGTTCAAATATGAGAAAATACAATAATATACCAAGGTCAAAATCTTTACCTTGCTGTACCAGCCATCAGTTGTGTGGTTTCTACGGTATCAAACAGTTACGGAAATGAATTCATCAAAAGTAATAGATGTAATGGGATATAATGGGTGTGGAGACAAGAAAGAATTGCCCTAAAATGACCTCTTCCTTTTTTGCTTCTATGAAAAGAATTGCTGTTACAGTCATGGGAACAAAGGTTCTTAGTTTCAAGTTTTTAGGATGGGTATTCTTTACAACTACACATTTGAATTGATAGTGTGTTCCTTAAAGAGACAAATAAAGTATGTTTTATGAACATGTTTATAGATATCTGGCTAAAAGGCTGGGGCCCAAAATTGAGATGCATAAAATAGATCCTCAATAATACCAATAGCCTGTTCAGGAAGAAAGAGTGGATAGATTATTTTCCCCCCAGAAAAAAATCATGGTTAGAATTGTTATAATGATTTGATGGAATATGTCACTTTCTAGATTAATGTGAAACCATGTATGTAACATTTTCAAAAGCATTTTATACAGAGTTTCATGGTTTTCCTCAAAGGGTGTATTGGGCTATAAAATCTGCCATACTTTCTAGAGGAAAATAGACTTAACTCTGAAATGCAGATGTTGGAAACACAGGAGGTTGGATAGATGTTTCCAGCGTATAGAATATAGCAACATGATCATGTGCTTGTTCTTTTATTTTTCAGCTAATAGCTCTCAAACGAAAAATTTTTCCAAGGAGGAGGATTCAGAAAGAAGTTTGTTATGAACGAATGAAAGTGTAAAAGAATGCTTATTTATAAATCAGACTACCTCAACATGTGATAAGCATGTAAAGTCTTCAGTTATTTCTGGAGAAGTGGCCCCGTTCCCTTATTGTTGTTTTTCTGTGTGTGATCCATGCTACTGAATTTAGAAAGGGAAAATATGTTTGTGAGGCAGGAAGCATTGCGTTGCCAGATTTCAAATGTTTGTGACTCACAAGTGATCTTCTGAATGCTTTATCCTTTTCATAAAAAGGGTTACTGAAAAATAGCTGCATTTATTGCAGCATCCATTGCCAATGAAACATAATACTGAAAAGTTCGGTTTCTATTAGATGTGTTCTAAGCTTCAGTCGCAAGGCTCTTAATGAACTATTAACCATTTGATTACTTCTTCAATTAGTTTATTTTGCTCTCTGAATAAGAAAATATACAAATTTGAGTGGTAATTCTGCATCCCACTAATACAAAGAATGGGATGTGGGCTAGTATACATTGAAATCGTTACCGTAAGTATTCCATGGTATTCTTTACTGCAGCCAGTTAGATCAATAGGATGGTTTATGTTACTAATTTCAAGATTACTCTGTAAGAGAAGGAATAATGTGATATGAAGCCTAAAAGAGAATCACTTTACAGATGTTTTTTTTATTAATATGGGAGTAATCTTTAAATTGACAGAATTCCCTGGCAGCATTGGGGCACAACTGGAATCATTATCAGGGTTAGAGTCCGACTGTTCATCTGTGGGAGCCACTGTGAATCTTGCACTTGTAACACAAAGGGGCAAAATTGCTACTTTAGCTTCCCTACTTCCAATTTAGATGCCACCTACTTATTATAAAGTATTTATATACAATGGATTCAACTATAGATTATTTTCTCAAGGAAAAATTCAAAATGTCAGTTTTGTTGCTATATTTTCTGCAATTAGGTACAAAAGAAATTGGTACATAAATACTGTTTGAATCTGTGGTGCCAATGTAATGCCTTTGTTAATTATAATGTAAATTGCTGCTCAATCAAATTTTTTGAATGACGAATTAACATTTAAAAGTTACAATCTAGTAAAGAGGCTTAGATGTAATTATTATTTATACAACCATGTATATTTTAGTAGCAAAAATGGGTGACTACATTTTGTTGTACATTATATTGCTTTGTAAGTGTTTTAGCATGATATCGACTTAATTTCTCATATCGTGTTTTTAGAAAACTGGGATTTCTTCTGTAATCTGCTTTATCAGTAATTTTCCAAAATCAGGAAGAACAGAAAAAAGGATAATTTTAAAAAGATATTTTGAATGGATTGTCCTCAATCATAAATACCTTTACTAGAGTTTAGATTACATCAGTCATTTTATAATAAAGATAAAATCTTTTCATTGTATATATACTGTAAAATATATTTTTCTTTTAATAGAGTCACTGATTTAAAATGTTTTCTGGAAGATGTGTCAAAGAATTGTCAAAAATTTAATTTTCTGAAAACTGTTAAATATTTCCAAATAAAAAGGCATCTTTTTCATTATCTAGAAAAAAATTATTAATTTTAAATAAAAATACATTTCTTTCTGTTTCTGTAAAGTAATTTCTTTCTAACTTTTTTTTAAAAATAAAACATTTTACTACAACCTTAAAAATTGAATAAAGGGCTGAAAAGATTGTAATGCTAAAAATGGGAGAGGAATAATAAGTTGTTAATATTATAAAGAAGGGTAGAAGTAGCTTCTATAACAGACTTTTTTCCCTTTAACTTTATTCTGTTCTGCACTTTTTCATTTTCTCCTTTATTTCTTTTCTTTATCTACTGCTATATGTCTTTTATCTATGTAAAAACTTTAAATAAAAATGAACAATAAAACGCATTACTGTATTTGGTTATATGAATTATTTCAGTTATCAAATGATGGAAGACTAACATTTGGAAATGACAAAACTGACCTATTTGATCAAGGAAAAAACAAAACGTACTTAAAAAAGACTGGAAACCTTTTGCAGACTTTTTGCTAAAAGAACAATAAAGTGAAATGATTTATGGAGTGAATGATTGGAAAAGATGAGGTATAAGGATTTCATAGTTGCCTTGATTTTCACTTCTGCATGCTTGCATTCAGTGTTTTCCAAATTTGATAACTGAGTATGATTACTGCCATTTATTTTGAGTCCAAGTTGAAATCAGAACTGCCCAAGGGATACAATTGTCATAGAAAAAGTCAAGTTCACTACCAGGAGTCAAAGTAAATATAATAGATTTGTGTTAGAGCTACGGTACTGGCTACATTTTTTGAAGATTAAGATTACTTTCAAAGGAAAATGCAAAAAGCACTATTGAGGGCCATGAAAAATGTACAAGAATGCAGCCATGAGAAATGCCTTTTACAGTATTTATTACAACAATAAGAATATATACTTGTTTTGCTTTCCCCCCTATGTTTTAAGCTGTGAAGGGAGCAATTGGAATCTCCATCCAGCACCTTGTTATGAACATGTGCATGCTCATTAAGTTTGACTGGGACCACCTTTTGACTTTCAGTACAAAAAGTCGTCTCTTAGGGCTATCCGAGCTGAATGAAAACATCAACAACTAGTAAATGACAGCACCAAATAGAATGGTCAAACAATTGGCAACTCCAAATCTCAAGCAACAAATGCTCTGTCTTACACATTGGCAAGAAAAAAAAAATCAGAACACCAAATACAAGCTGAGCAGATATGACCATGTGGATGACCCTCACTCTGTCAAGGACCTGGGAGTGCTCATTTTTAATTATCAAAGTGACAGAGCTCACTGTAACAGCATTGCCAAAAAGGCATTAAGAGTGGTTAACCTAATCTTGTGAAGCTTCTTCTCTGGTAATATTGTATTACAAATTAGGGCATATAAAACATTTGCTAGACCTATTTTCGAATACAGCTCATCTGTCTGGAACCCGCACTGCATATTAGACATTAATACAATTGAACAAGTCCAGAGGTATTTCACGAGAAGAGTCTTCCATTCCTGCTCACAACAGAATACATTATACCACCAGGCTTGAAATGTTGAGCTTAGACAATTTAGAACTACGCCGCCTTCAGTCTGACCTGAGCGTAGTACACAAAATTATCTGCTACAATGTCCTACCTGTCAATGACTACTTCAGCTTCAACCGCAACAATACACAAGCACACAATAGATACAAACGTAAGGTAAACGGCCCCAAACTTGATTGCAGAAAATACGACTTCTGCAATAGAATGCTCTACCTGACACTGTAGTTTCATCCCCAAATCTCTATAACTTTAACCTTAGACTGTCTACTGTTCACCTCACCCCATTCCTAAGAGATTTGTAAGGGGCATGCATAAGCGCACCAAAGTGCCTACCATCCCTGTCCCCACTTACCCATTTCCTGTATTCATAATCATTTTCATCATCATCATCTTTATTGTCATTGTAATAGAATTGTAATAAAATTCATACTTATATCTGCTATCTTACACATGCTTGACAAAATAAATAAAAAATCCACTGGCTTGCTGCACCCCCAATTCTGATAGCCTTATGATCTCCAATCAAACTGCAGTAAAGTCAGGGTTACCCATTGTATGTATACATGCACACATTCATTCAGTTGGTTTCACAGCCTCCTAACTCAACCGAATGACTGGGCAGCTTAAAATTCTACAGTTGAACTTCTGTACAATAAGGAAATAGGGGGAAAAAGTGGTCTCTGCTTGCTTTCTATTAATAAAATCCTTGCACTGGGAAAACTGCTCTTTATCGCTTCTGCCTTATTTTCTTTAAATGAAGCCACTGTTTCTCAGAGTGCTCAGCTGTTTCCAATCTTCAGTTTGGCTTCAAGTGCTTTCACCCAAACATTGATGCTGCTGGATGACTATCTAAAAATGGGAAGGCATGCAGGGAAAAGTATTAAGCCTCGAGTTAGACTTCTAAAATAAAGTGTGTGTGTGTCTATCTGTTCAGTGAAATTGAACCGCTTTGTGAACTAGATCAGACGTTCAGGTGAAAAAGCATCCAGGTTAGGTTCAAACAACACCAAGCAGACATGCATAGGTTCAAAAAGCTATATTTGGGCACACACAACTGCACATATAGAGAGAGAGATAACTACCCATCTCGCAACCTTGGGTATGGCTGTGTGTTATTCATTTTTATCGATGTATATATACATGGTCCCCTATCTCAGGGCGTGTAGGTGTCCTTTCTCCCCACTTCTTAATGGTGGTGAAGAAAGCAACCACCGAAAGTATTTCGTCGATCCAACTTCGTTTGCCACTATAACTGCACGCGGTCGACGTCTCGCCCTGGAACGCTCCCTCGCGAGTCACGTGGGCTTTTCTCGCCGCCCTCTCTGACGCAAGCGCAGACCGGGTCTTTGAAGAAAGGGCGGGGAAGATTCAAGGAGAGCACGAGCCTATTGCGGGCGGCGTGTTTTCTCCTCAGCTCGGCTTTTTCCTCTGCGGGGACCGAGAGCGAGGGGTTGGGGCGGGAGGGATAACCCAGGTGTGGAGTGCGTGTGTGAGCGGTCGGTGGCTGCTGCTGGCCTGGTATGCGGGCGGGAGGGGGGGGGGATGATCTCGGTCAGAAAGCGGGGCCGCCGGTTCGGCTCTGAGGTGATTTTGGCGGGAAATAAAGAGGCAGCAGCTGCTTTGAAAGAGCGAGCAGAGAGAGAGTTTTGCGCGGTTCTTTTTCCTCTCAAGGAGCACATCTCCAGGGGAGAGACTCTTCCAGGACGAGCGAAGGAAGAGATGGGCCGATTAAGGAAATAGCATGCTCAGAAAAGGCTTACATTGCATTTATTAAACCTCTTCCAGAGTTTTTATTTATACGTAGACTTTCGGCCTGCATGCTCCAATCCAAAATTGTTAACGTCGGTAACTTACAGGATAGCAATGTATAGAAAATTTTACAGTCTAATTACAAATAAAATCCTAACCACAGACGGCCTTGATACTAAAAAAAAAGTTTCAGTCGGTATTTCATGTGTATATAGTTATTATAGTACACTTAAGTTGCCAACAGCCAGTCCCAGAGTAATAAAGAAAATGCAGAACTATAATCTTGGCAATATAGTGTGTCTTGGTGTATATATCAACTGTTGCTTTAGCTGATGCTTAAAAGCATAAAAGGAAGTTTCTGGTGATAGGCTTTTGAAGTCTCCTCACTACCAACAGGGACTTCTCTTTTCTAGCATATTGGACTTTCCAGTTAACAGTATTTAAATATTGAAACATGATGCCAGATACTGAGATCTGCAACTGATTCACAAACAACTTTAATAAGCCAACAGTTTAGATTTGATACAGAAACAAAAACAATCTATAAAGTTGGAATAATAATAAAATAGTATTTTTAATCTGTTTTTGCAGTTTACTTAACAAATTAGGTTGTTAATTTATGAGGTTGGTTGAACTTGCATGATATAGTTGTTTTATATATAATGGCTGAGTTAAAAATAGACAGTATTTTGTGATAACCTCACACTAATTTCATCTGTGAAAAATGTCTTTGTTTAAGAAATTCTGTTCATAAGGGGCATAACAGTGAAATCCAATTATGGTAGCTTTACAAAATGATGCAAGATACAACAGTACTATGAATTCAGATTTAACTAAACAAATGTGACATTTGAAAGTTGCTGATGTGTATTTATGTAAATTTTATAGCATTTAGAAAATTATGGCACCATCAGGAAGAAAATCAACAGGGAAAACAACCAAACTAGCACAGGAAGGTGCAGCTGTACATGTCTATAAATTTGAAGATGACCTAAAAAAACATCTGAGTGGTTCTGAGGACGACATTAGAGAAGGTGCAGTAGTCAGCTTAATCATTAAAAAACCCTTTACTGCACCATGTATCCATTGTTTAGAAACTCAAGTTATCTGTCATGTGAAATTTATCTATAGACAGGTTTTGAGAGATGGAAAGTAGAGTAAACAAAGTAAACAATTATCAACAATCATGTAGTTGTGAATCAAAACAACTGGATAGACAATTATTTAAAGAAATATTGTATTAATAATGGGTTTATGGGAGTGGAAATAGCAGAATTCTGTTATACTTTTAGTGATTTAGAGGCATTTGAACTGTTTTCATATCCTAATTCAAAACACTTAAGAGCTCTGAAGTGTATATATAGTAGTTTTCCAAATTGTAGCTGTCATAGTTTGTTGCACTAAAAATAAAATAAAGGCAATTTAAACATAAAACTCTACTCCATAGAAGCTTACTATATACCAACTTTTGAACACAGTCTTTACAAACTGGTATGCTTTGTAATTTATTTCAGCTAAGATTTTTGCATAATTTTTACCATGAGTATGTCACTGCAGTATAGTGCTGAAAATTTTTTTAGCTGATTCTCTAAAAGTATTAAAACATGTTTTAAAAATTAATTAGAAATTTAGTAATATTTTTATATTTAATAAAACAATTTTGTGTGTAAACCCTAAAATCTTTGTGTGACTTAGTACAACCTTTTTTTGCACAATCTTTAAATGCAGTTTTCAGAATAATTAATAAAATATTACAGGAGGTAATTCTGCTGGGATTTTGGAGAGCTGCTGTTAGGCTAAATAAATATTGCAGATATAAATGGAGCAATACAATTATTGTTCACTCTCATATATTTTGTTCTTAAATATATTTCATTATTTTGCTATTTTATTGGTGGTCCACAGAAAAATGTACCCAGAAGCTAATGAAAACTGGTTGAGTGACTTTGGACCAGTCTCAGTCCAACTCACCTCACAGGGTTATTGTGGGGAAAATAGGAGGAAGAACAAGTATTTATTGTATGTGTGTCATCTTGAGTTATTTATAAAAATAATACAGATGGGGTATAAATAAATAAGTAATGCACAAAAATGTGATATATCAGGCTCAGCATAAAACTATAGGTATCAAATTTATATGAAAATTTGTAATATTTTTAATTTGAGTATCAAAAATATGATTGGATTAGTGAGTGTAATTACCATATCACAGCTTCATTGGTCTCATAAATTTGAGTGGACCCAAGATGCATTCAGTGTTTGGGGAGGTTCACACAGCTTGAGGAATACTAAGGACCGATCTGTTTTATTTCATCTTTTTCTGATGATGCAGTTAATTAAATTTATGTTTTGTTTATCTAAAGATGAAGCTCCAGTGATGGATAAACATGGCAAGAAAAGACCAGTAACTCCTCATGCAGTGGTTGAGGATGATGTTGGGTAAATTGCTCTCTCTCTCACTTTTTTGATGCATAGCTGTTATATTAAATGTAATTATGTAGTTATTTGCGAGACCGCCTCTTGCCCCATACATCCCTTAGACCGATACGCTCCCACAGAGAGGGCCTTCTCAGGGTGCCGTCGGCCGGGCAATGCCGACTGGCGACACCCAGGGGAAGAGCCTTCTCTGTGGCGGGGCCAGCCCTTTGGAATGACCTACCCCCCAAATTACGCACCATCACCGACCTCCGCCTCTTCCGCCAATGTCTAAAGACATACCTATTCCAACAAGCCGGCCTAGCCTAACCTCCCATGGGGACTTTTAGATAGTTTTATTGGGTATTTTAAAATTGGGTTTTTAGCATAGGATAAGACGGTTTAATTTATATTTTAAATTGTGTATTTATTTTTGTACTCTGTATGTTTTTTAAATTTCCTGTGCGCCGCCCTGGGTCCTTTGTGGAGAAGGGCGGGATATAAATGTAAATAAACTGAAACTGAAACTGAATTATATAGTATATATAGTTATAGTAGTCAATCAGTCCGAGTCCCTTTGGGGAGAGGAGGCGGTTTATAAATTATTATTATTAGAAGTGCATATGTATAAATCTTTTCACGAATTTGGCAACAATGTACGGGTAATTTTTGGTATATCAACTCAAGAGACGATGTTGCATAGAAAGATTGTAAAATGGCATTGCAAAAATTGTCTATGTGTGCACATTTAAAGAGCGTCTATTTTACATAGAAACATAATTAAGAATTTGTTAAATTACTGGATTGGATAAAAAAATTACCAAAGTGAGAAATTTCAAGCATTCAGTTTCTCTGTACTAAGAATTGAATTGGGTAATTGACTTACAACCATCACACAGCAGAATTTATAAATATAATAAATGGTAATAGAATAGAATAGGACTACCATATTTGGGGTGCAAAACTGGATGCACATTAGATAACAAAAATACAAAAGATACCTACTCTTTGCAACCAACAAATTTTCTTGAGTTTTTCAAATCAGATATGCTGAGCTCCATAAGGTTTGTCTTTTCTAAATGGTCATGTGACATGTTTTATGATTATATCACTTGATATTGGAAATTTCGATCCCAATTGCCTTTGTAACACAAGGACTATCTGTATAATCTTTATTGCCATTGTACTTAAATACGAAATTGGTTAATAACTTAATTTAGAATATTAAAATAGCTCTGTAATGCAGATATATTGTAATTGAAAAACACAATTATTTTCACAGTAAAAATAGGAATTCTATCTGAATTAAGTGTGAGTTGCATAATTGGAACCTGAAATTTGATTTGAAAAGATCCATTTGTTTTTTTTGCATAGTAAAGTAAATAAACTAATAGCCAAATAGGAACTATAAAATTTATTAAATAAAACTTTCCCTCATCTCTTTACAAAATGTAATTGTTTTTTTAATCTTCCACAATTACTTTTATGAGAAGCAAAATAAAGATTAGCATACTAGCAATAGCTATAAATAAACTACCATTGTTGAATATCCTCCCTTTGATCCTATAACTCTCATCCAGTTCAGACAAAGTGGCTGTAATAAAATACACAGATACTAAATACAGAAAGCCAATCACATACTTAACAGTGGTTTGGTTATTATAATACTATATAAAGGCTACAAATGTCAAATTGCTAGGTTCAGAATTAGCTGAATGTTAATTGAACCCAGGAATTCAGTAACGGTAGCTTAAAGATAATACTGTTTTTTAATTATTTCTTCACAAGTAGTGTCTTTAATTATTTCATTTAATAATATATATCTGTATTTTTTTCTATTTTATGGTATTTTTTAATTTTGATAGGTGCCATTCACAGTACTGATTTTGTCAACATGTTTTAGTAAAGTGTCCTTGTATATATTTAGTATATGAGTGTATATTAACTGTGTAATTGTTGCTATATTAAATCTCTATTTTGTTGCTACAGAACAATATGGAAAATATAAATTTATTTTCTTAATGTACAGAAGTTACTCTTAAAATTAATCTATTTTATAGGGGAGAAGTGCAGAATATGCTGGAACGATTTGGAGGTATGTTTTGGAAAATACTCATATAGCTATTATACATGCATGGAGATGAATATGTGTTGGAGGATAATATTGCAGTATAGTATCTGGGTTAAACACTCAAAGAGCCATTTGGACCCATTTCCCACAGAAAAGAAAACACAGGGAGCCACAAAACCTGGGTGGGTGTGGCCAACCCGATGTCACTCACCCGGTCACATGACACATACCCTGCCATGCCTACCCAGGTTTTGTGGCTCCCGGTATTTTCTTTTAAACAGGTAACTCTCTCTGTGCCTCTGTCTCTCTCATCTCTCTCCCTCATCTTTCTTTCATCTCTTTCTCCGTCTCATCTTTTTCTCCCTCTTTCTCTCCATCTTTTGTCTCATCTCTCTTCCTCTCATCTTTCCCCCTCCCCCTCGCTCTCATCTCCTCTCTGTCTCTTTCTCTTCTCTCATCTCTTTCTTTCTCACTATCTTTTTCTTCTCTCTCTCTCATCTTTCTTTTCCGTTTCTCATCTCCTTCTCCTCTCTCTCCCTTCCTCTTCTCCTCTCTCTCTCTCTCTCTCTTGTGTGTGTGTATGTGTGTTCCCTCATGAACCATTTCCAAAAACAAGCAAGGGTTGGGTTTTTTTTTGTTTATGTTCTTTCTTCTTTGGGTACTTTTTACCATATGATTTAAATTAAGTCTCATTTCTGAGACTTCATTTCTCATTAAATGAAGTTCTTTTGTCCCCCTGTTGCGGCTCCCTTTTGGAGGATCCCACAACTGGCTGGCCCCACCCCTCGTTCTCCCCTCCCACTCCTCACATGCCCTCAGAAGGGTGAGGGCGGCGGATGGAGACTTGCTCCGTATTCCAGAGCGGGAGTGAAGTTCCCCTCTACTTGTCTCTTTTTCCAGCCCTTGTTAGTGCTTTGCGCACCTCGGCTGCGGGGGGAGATGCAGCTGATGTTCCGCGTTGTAATGGGCTCCAGGAGGGGACGCTGTCTCCCCCATTGTAAAGTGCACTAAATTTAAGTGTGCTGTGTGAGCAGCAAGCAGGCCATGGAGGCAATTAGAGCAGTGGCATCAGCTGCAGCCGGCCTAGCTGGTGTCTTGGGATGGAATGAAAGTCGCGTGCCTCCCCATATTCCTCAGCTAACATTGAATTAATATATCAATTTTATTCAATCTAAAATCTATGTTTTGTTTTTATTTCTTTGCTCCTAATAGTATGATGGTCTATAGCAATGGTAGTCAACCTGGTTCCTACTGCCCACTAGTGGGCAGCTTTCATGGTGGGCGATACGGATTTTGTCCGATTGAAATTGAAATTGAAATTGAAATTGGAATTTATTAACCGCACCCTCTCCCCACAGGGACCCGGGGCGGTGCACAGGCAGAGCTAAAAACAATATACAATAAATACAACATATATATATTAAAATAGAATTAAATAATATTTACCCGTGCTAAAAGATATAAAATTAAGAACCCACTAAAATTTGGTGTCAAAAGACAGAGAGAACTATTCAAGGCCGGCCAGTCGAAAGAGATAGGTCTTCAATTTTACCCGGAAGGAGCGGAGGTCAGTGGTCGTCCTAATATCAGGGGGAAGGTCGTTCCAGAGGGCCGGGCCCGCCACAGAGAGCGCCCTTCCCCTGGGCGTCGCCCGCTGACAAAGTCTAGTGGACGGCACCCGGAGAAGCCCCTCTCTGTGGGAGCGAATCGGTCGTGAGGATGTGTGGGGCAGGATCCGATCTCGCAGATAGCTAGGTCCCGAGCCATGGAGCGCTTTGAAGATGATAATTAACACCTTGAAGCGCACCCGGAACACGACAGGTAGCCAGTGCAGCTCGCGCAAGAGCGGTGTCACGTGGGCAAACCTAGAGGTGCCCATAATTGCTCGCGCGGCTGCATTCTGAACTAACTGAAGCCTCCGGGTGCACCTCAAGGGGAGCCCCATGTAGAGAGAGTTACAATAGTCCAGTCGGGATGTCACGAGGGCATGAGTGACTGTGCGAAGGGCGTCCCGATCCAATAGGGGGCGCAATTGGCGAACCAGGCGAACCTGGTAGAACGCCCTCCTGGCCACGGCTGTCACTTGCTCTTCCATAGACAGCCGGGTATCCAGGAGGACACCCAAATTGCGCGCCCCATCCACAGGGGCAAGATGTTCGCCCCCTATGGCCAGCGTTGGAGAAAGCTGGTTGAATCGGGCAGCCGGAAACCACAGCCACTCGGTCTTGGTCGGGTTGAGCCTAAGTCCGTTACTTCCCATCCAGATCCGCACGGCTTCCAGGCACTGGCACATCACCGCTACGGCATCGTTGGGGTGGTTTGGGGTAGATATGTACAGCTGGGTGTCATCAGCGTACAGATGGTACTCTACCCCAAAACCACGGATGATCTCACCCAGCGGCTTCATGTATGCATTAAACAGGAGAGGCGAGAGGACCGACCCCTGAGGCACCCCGCATATGAGGGGTCTCGGGGTCGACCTCTGCTCTCCTGCCCGCACAAATTGCGATCGGCCAGAGAGGTAGGAGGAGAACCACCGTAAAACGGTGCCTCCCACCCCCAACCCCCCCAGCCGATGCAATAGGATACCATGGTCGATGGTATCGAAAGCCGCTGAGAGGTCTAATAGGACCAGGATGGAGGAACATCCCCCATCTCTGGCCCTCCAGAGATCATCTACCAACGCGACCAATGCCGTCTCGGTGCTATGCCCGGGCCGAAAGCTGGACTGGCGCGGATCTAGATAGTCAACTTCCTCCAGGTGACGGGGAAACTGTTGTGCCACCACACTCTCAACAACCTTCGCCAAGAAGGGAAGGTTGGAGACTGGACGGTAGTTGTTCAAAAGAGCTGGGTCCAAAGAGGGCTTCTTGAGGAGGGGCCTCACCATAGCCTCTTTTAGGGAGGCAGGCAAGGAACCCTCACTCAAGGATGCGTTGATAACCTCTTGGAGCCAGCCTCGTGTCACCTCCCAGGATGCCAGTACAAGCCAGGAGGGGCACGGGTCCAATGAACATGTGGTGGCTCGCAGTCGCCCACGTAGCCTGTCCATATCCTCGGAAGTAACGGGGTCAAACTCCTCCCAAACAAGATCTCTCTCGTGGCATCCCACTGGGCCATGAATGGGAGCTAGCTCACTCTGTATCTGGGCGGTTTTCTCCTGCAGAAAAATCACAAATTCCTCTGCTCTACCCTGTAGCGGGGCTTCCCGCTCCCTCTGTTGAAGGAGGGAACGGGTCACCCTAAACAGGGCGGCAGGGCGGTTTTCTGCGGATGCTATGAGGGTGGCACAATGATGGCGTTTGGCCACTCTCAGCGCCACAATGTAAGTCCGTAAATGGGCTCTTACCTGTGTCCGGTCAGATTCAGAGCGGCTAGCCCTCCATCTTCTCTCTAGGCATCTCTTGCGGCGTTTCATCACCCGCAGCCCCTCAGTAAACCAAGGAGCCAGGGTGGTTCGCCGCCGCGAGAGAGGCCGCAAGGGCGCGACCCGATCTAAGGCTCCCACGGCCGCACTATTCCATGCGGCCGTGAGGTCCTCCATCGGGGCGCGGGTCAGGGATACAGGAAATGGCCCAAGCGCTGTCTGGAACCCATCCGGGTCCATCAAGCGCCTGGGGCGGTACCAGATTGGTAACTCTGGTTCCGCCTCCCCGCGGAGGGGAGCAGCGGTCGGAAAGTCGAGTCGGAGAAGTGAGTGGTCTGACCATGACAAGGGTGTGATGACTATGTCCCCTGTACCCAGATCACTCTTCCATTGGCCTGAGACGAAGATGAGGTCCGGCGTATGTCCACCCTCATGGGTGGGGCCTTGAATTACTTGGGTCAGGTCCATGGCCGTCATGGAAGCCATGAACTCCCGAGCTACCACGGATGATTCGCCCAACGATGGCAGGTTAAAGTCCCCCATGACTATAAGTCTGGGGGTCTCCACTGCCACCGTAGCGATCACCTCCAGGAGCTCGGGCAGGGCTGCTGCTACATAGCGGGGAGCCAGGTATACAACCAGCAAGCCCAACTGCCTCCCTAGGCCCCACTTCATGCAGAGGGACTCACAGCCGGAGGTCTGAGGCACAATGGTCTCTCTTGGCTCCAGGCCTTCCTTAATAATGACCGCTACCCCACCACCCCTGCCTAGGGCCCGCGGCTGATGAAATGCGCGGTAGCCTGGTGGGCACATTTCAACGAGGGGATGACCTCCCTCGTGGCCCAACCAGGTCTCCGCAATTCCTACCAGGTCCGGCTCCCCCTCTGACACAAGGTCACTAATGAGGGGGGCTTTGTTGACAACGGACCTGGCGTTGCAAAACATCAGCCGCAGACCCTGGCTCTGTATTCCCTGGCCACCTAGCCTGCGAGGGTTGTGGCACCCAACCGTTTGTAACCAACGGCTGCGTGCCACCAACCGGGAGGATGAAAATTGTCTCCCCTCGGTCCTGCCCCTCCCCACGACCCTCTGAATTGGTATGCCCTCCTGAGGAACGACTCGAGTATCCCCCTTCCTTTCGCCTTCCGCTCCCCGCCATCGACTGCTATCCTGGTCCTTACTACTAATCGCTGTTTCAATCTCCATCTGTCTATATCTACCCCCCTCCCTTGAACCCCCTAAAAAAGATAATTTAAATAAATTAAAAACTAAAAATCCCCTAAGGCCGCGCTTCGCCCATCTCTTCGGATTTACAATACCATCATCGAGATGGGCCCTGGATAAATCAAGGGGCCATACCTGCGAGAGCGGGGACTCTCGCAGCGATAGCAGGCTTGCTCTGGAATACATTGTTAAATAGATAATTAAAATTCAATAATTATATATATAAAACTCGGGTGGGTTTTGGAATAAATACAGATGTTAAAAAATACAGATGTTAAAAATCGTTGGCAATTGATTAAAACGATTCACTCAAGTCAATTCATAGTTGGTAACATGAAATCAGGTGAAAAAAAGTGCAAGATGGGTAAACCAAGATAAATCAGTTGGTAAATAGTTCGCAATGATGGCCATTGGGGCGACCATAATTGGTTGCTGCCACATGTTCTTTAGGACAGTCAGTTCTTCCGGGCCTATTAAGGCCTTGGTGACGTAATTCTCCCAAACTTGGGAGGGTGACCATGGGGGAAAATGAAATTACGACTGGTCAGCGGTCGTCCACGTCCACCTCGGCGCTCCCACCGCCGCAATCCCCGCGTCACCGCCTTCGCCAGTGGCCTCTCGGCGCTCCCACCGCCGTCAGCCTGGCCTCCAGCAGCCGCCTCTCCACTCTCAGCCACCGCATGGCTCTCTCACAGCCACCACCTTCCAACCTTTCTCCAGCCAGCTCCTCTGTCGCCGCCTTCGACTCTCGCCTCCCGGCGCTCCCACCGCCGTCGACTCGGCCTCCAGCGGCAACCTCTCCCCTCCGCACTCTCTCTCTCCACATTCCTCACTCCAACAAACCAGCATCTCCGCCTCCTCCGCCATCTTTCCTCCACGCCTCTCACCACTTCCCGCTGGCCACCGGTGCTCTCACCACCGCTTCACCCCACGGCACGCCACCAATTCAGCTTTCCGGAGCTCTTCGGTGCAGCCGGCCTCTCTCCGCCCTGTTAAAACGTCCGGGCGGCGGCCTCTGCACTGGCCTCCGTTGCGACAGTTCCCACCCCGGCGCTCACACCGCCGAGCGTTTCGGTCGCCGGCGCTCCGTCCGCTCTTCCCCCGATGTTGCGAACCCCACCCTAAGGTGTCCGGGTGGGTCCCTCATCCTCCCATGCCCTCCAAGATCACAAACGAGGGCAGGGGGCACTCAAAAATGCCAACGGCCTCCGCAGCCCACACGGAGCTCCAGAGCTACCCCGCCATCTTCGCGCAAGCGCAGCACACTAATGCACTTTGCCTTTTTTAAATTTAATTGACTTCCCTACTTTATAAATCACCATTACTGTGGAACTGGTGGACGTTTAGAAAATTTTACTAACAGAGACACAAAAGTGGGTGGTAGGTATAAAAAGGTTGACTACCTCTGATCTGTAGCAAAGTGTTTGTCTTCATATGCATCAAGTTCTTCTCCAAAAGAAATTGCTTTTTGTTATATGTTGTTTATTATATAATTTACTCACAATCGTATAAAATTTACTTAATCAGGTGCAGTGTTAATAAAAGCACTTTCTTAAATTGTAATTACCGTATTTATCGGCGTATAACACGCACTTCCCCCCCCTGAAAATAGGGGGCAAATGATATATGCGTGTTATACGCCGATATAATGTTCCAGCAGCAGCAGGAGGAGGAGGAGGAGAAGAAGGAGATGATGGCCCCGGAGGCACGGAGCTCTTCCCCGCGGCGGGCGCCTCCTTCTCCGCTGGCAGGTAGAGCAAGGTCGAGGGGCTTCCCCCCTTTCCCCACTTCCCGGCTCTTTCCAAACCCCGGGAGCTTGCTGAGGGGCAGCGGCGGCGGTGACGGCGGCGTTGCCGCTGCCACCACCACCACCGCCGCCCCTCGGCAAGCTCCCGGGGTTTGGAAAGAGCCGGGAAGTGGGGAAACGGGGGAAGCCCCTCGACCTTGCTCTACCTGCCAGCGGAGAAGGAGGCGCCCGCCGCGGGGAAGAGCTCCGTGCCTCCGGGGCCGTCATCTTCTCCTTCTCCTCCTCCTCCTGCTGCTGCTGGAACCGGCGGCCGGGAAGCGCAGGGCCAGGAATTCCTGCGCTTTCCTCCAGCGCCGAGAAGCGCCGAGTGGCGCTGGGGCAGAGCCAGGCTGCTGCCCGGAGATTAGCCAGAGAGGGTGTGGGCTGCTGGCGGAGAAGAGGCATGCCTGAACAGTCATTCATTCACGCGGTCCTTGGCCAGCCGGCTGCCGGGTCGCTCCATCCCAAGCCAGGGAAAAAGAAGACAGTGCAGCCGCCTTGCTTGCTTTCCTGCCTGCCCGCCAGAGAGAGAGAGAGAAAGAGAGAGAGAGAGGGAGGGAGGGAGGGAGGGAGGGAGGAAGGAAGGGAATCAGAATCTGACAGACACAGAGAGAATGACAGAGAGAGACAGGAAGGGAGGGGATAGCGATTTCTGAGTAAACTTTTGTAAAAACAGAATATCCAAGTTTCTTTGTTTAAAACAGTTGCTTTTACTGTCCTTTTACATTATTTACCTTATAAGTGGTAATAATATTAATAAAAAAAAGTTCTGAGCTACCCTTATTTTGCTTCAAAGTTCTTTATTTGAAATTTAAATTTTTTTCCTGAAATTTCCCTTAAAATGAAGGTGCATGTTATACGCCTGTGCGTGTTATACGCCGATAAATACGGTAATGCAATTCCACTTTGGTTCTCAAGCTAAGTTAAACTTGTGAAATACTTTTACTGAAAAGTTTCACCCAAGGATAAAGTGAAACTAACAAAATCCTGTTTTACTACTTTTTCTGTTGATCATTGTACATTAGTACACATTCTGTCTACAGCACAGTTTGGTATTGTAGTAGAATTTCTCCATTTGATAATATTAATGACTCAGTATTTATCAGTATACTGGCTTATTGAAAGTATTATAGCTAGGTGTATAATACTCAAAATTAGTCTGAAAAGGTGCTATAGTAATGTTTGGATTTATTACAAAGTGTTAAAATTACTTGCTAAAAACTATTCTCTTATTGTAGCGGACATTAACAAAGCTCTTCTGGCTAAAAGAAAAAGATTAGAAATGTATACAAAGGCTTCCCTTAAAACAAGCAACCAGAAAATAGAATTTGTTTGGAAAACACAACAGGAGCAAAGGTCAGTTAGTTCAAGAGTAATCTATATTTCACAGGAAAATAATTACTTAATTCTTTACAGCTAGTTCTTGACTTATGTCTGTAATTGTGCTTGCAATTTTGGCCATAAGTCGACACCATTGTAAAACCAGTCACAGTGTGACTGGATTTCATTTTACAAACTTGTTTGCAGCAGTCATTAAGTGAACACATTATAAAGCAAAATCCTATGATCATTAAGTGAACACAATTATAATTGTTTGCTATAGGCTAGTTTTTGCCAGTAAACACCAGTTATCTGCAAAAACATAAATTGTGGTCACTTGACTGCATGATGCTGCAAACCCCATAAATGCTCAAAAGTGCTCAAAGTGCTCAAAATATGGTAACATGACCACTATCTGTAAATTATGATTACATTTTGTTCATTTTGCTTACTGAAACTTTTAGCCCTTGGGGAATATCCTAGCTGCTTTTTTTGGTATCTGGATTACACATAATGTGAATGAATGAATCTGGATTACATTAACCCAGAAATTTAAAAATAAACATTTAAAAAAACATTGATTTTCATTTTTGTTTTCGTTTTACAATATTTTAAAATGCCACAATGTTGATACTTAAAGGATTAAAGTCTGCAGTGTTCCAGGAGTACTCTCAAATATGCCAATTTAGTTTGTTAAAGTCACCATTTCATATTCCTGTGGATTTATTTTACAGGATATTACATATTTCACTCTTTGTAATATTAAAAATATATTGCAGGCAAAAGGTTAACCATGAGTACTCTCAGCAGTTCCTACATGTATTTCAACAATGGGATGCCGATATACAGAAAGCAGAGGAACAGGAAGAAAAGCTTGTGGTTTGTTTTCTTCTATTATACTAACCAGATTGCTATATCATGCTGACTTCTCCTTTTTCCTCCTGCTATACAGGTATCACTCAACTTACAAGCATTTGTTTAGTGACTATTCAAAGTTACAACTGCACTGAAAGTGATTTACAACCAGTCCTCACTTATAACCATCACAGCCTCCTTATGGTCATGTGATCCAACTTCAGGCACTTGGCAACCAGCATGTATTATGACATTCACAACATCCCAGGATCATGTGATTTCCACTTGCAACCTTCACAGCTGGCTTCTGACTAGCAAAGTGAATGGGAGGGGGATGGACCTGATTCACTTAATGACTGTGATTCACTTAACTGCAGTGATTCAATTAACTCTGACATAAAATTAGTGTGACTCACTTACCACAATGCTTACCACAATGGAAATACTGGTCCTTATTGTGGTTGTAAGTTGAAGATGGCTTGTATAGGAGAAATTATCATTCAATAACCAAAGATGAAATATTCAGTGATATAAAATTGCGTGCATTACTAACTTTGTGAAAATATTTATTCCCCCAGAGTGCAGGAAAATCAAGTAAAATTAGCAACGTCAGGTACTTTATAAGGTTTGCTTACCCACGAAAAATAATTGAGATTTAAGGCCAGTTAATAGGTAGGTCAGAAATGTACAATTTTCCCTTCTGCCACAACTGAGTCTCAAACCAGCTGTCCAAATTGTTTTGTTAGTGATCTCTTTCCCAAAATAAACTTGAACATCGAGGGTTCAAGTTGAATTCAGGTTTACACACACAGTTTTGAAACTTAAAATATGCAGCATCATACAACTTGGAGTAAGTCTATTCCTGATGTCTTTTGCTAACAAAGAAAATTTCTATAATTGAATTATACCAACTTATTAACCATAATACTTTTTTCCCCTTCAGAATGTATTTCGACAACAGCAGAAAGCTTTCCAGCAAGCAAGAATAGTTCAAAGTCAAAGGCTGAAAACAATTAAGCAGTTGTATGAGCAGTTTATAAAGGTCATTTTTAAATCAAATTGGACAGTTTTATCAAGTTCACATTTGAATGTGTAATTTTCAGTTAAAATTTCATAATGGCACATATATTTGATGTGCAATATTACTTGCAATAATATGATTAAAGCCACAACAATACTTTTATGCTTTAAAATGAAAGTCATTACTACTATTAGATATTAGATATTTAGATTTTTTACTACTTTCTTTAATTATTTTGTGAAATTTCTACTAATTTTTGTTCCATCATGTAATTTTGTGATCAGTTTAACATTGCTAGTATAACATACTGGTGTTGATAATGTTATCCAATATCCCGTTTTCATTTCTGGAAAAATTTCTTACGTAATATATATCATCTCAACTATGTTCCACTTTCAAACTTCCTTCATATATTACATAAATGTTGCTTGTAGTGATTTTTCTATTATCTTTCTAGCTATCTTGCTAAGGTTAACATGTCCCATATTTACGACATTATGCTTCTCAAAATATTAAGCATTCTGAAGGTTTAGTCTATATTTTAACTTTACAAATGTAAGAGATTTCTTGATGTGAATTATTATCCGGTTGTCATGAAAGTGAATTCTAATTTTAGAGTATGGAAGACATGGAAAAGACTCAAGAAAGTCTTTTAGCAGGGGCACAAAGTGAACTTCGCAAAGAAATGTCCATGTGGCAAAAGAAAATCATGATGGACACAGTAAGTATTAATACTGATTTATGAAAACTTCAACAACTTAAATAGAAAAAATAAACATTGTTTATAATTCACCAGCTGAGAGAACTGTGATACAAAATGTTGCATTTGATCAATATATTTTTCTTTCTTTCTCATAACAGCAACAGCAAGAGATGGCAACTGTTCGCAAATCTCTTCAGTCCATGTTATACTGATGGTTCAATGGAGAAACAACTTGTACCTAAATAATATGATACAATTATACACATTAGCCATTGTGAGGAGAAAAAAGAGACTGTTTCACATTCCATGTTAAAAATTACATGTGTCTGAGTACTTCTTCATTGTTACAAGAGAAATCAACAAATAATAATTGCTGTTTTTTATTTTTCACAATATGATTCTTTTATCTTAACATACTTTTTTCCTTCATTTTCAAATTACAGATGCAAATGCCTGGGTTATGATAGTATTTGTAAACTTCAATATAGATATATATATACATACTGCAGACTTATCCCTAGTTAAGCACAGTGGTTACAAAAGTCCATTAGCTGAATTGGAAATTCAAGTCAAAATGCAAAAATCTTAAAAGCTGGAGGGTGAGGGGTGGGGATCATTACATATATTAGAAGTAAAGTGCTTTAACATAAGAATTGAACAATACTGTTTACAAATTCCTTACTATCTTATTACAATGTATGTTTTCCAGATTTAGTACTGTAATAATTTAAAGTGTGGTATTAATATGTGGTACTATTTGAAGGAAAAGTTATGGGCTAATAAATTGATACATCAAACCTAGTGTTTTGAAAATACTAGTTTATGTAATTAAATAAAAAAAAACTCTTAAAGTACCATTGGAGTGATTATTGAACAAAGAGGAAGAAAGCATTAAATTCCAACTGAAATGTATCTTATCAGCCATTGAAATACCAAAACATTGGTTGTGAATCAAAATTTGAAAAGGTAATTTACATTTTCATAGTTCTAAAAACATTGAAACATTACAGATACAGTATGACTGTTACATCTGATTTTTTTAAAAAAAATCAAGTATTTATATTTCTTTCATTTTTCACCAAAATTTGCTTGAAGTATTTGATTATATTTAAATATCAAGGTTTGGCACTTATTAATTATCATGATACCATTGCATCAAGTACTGGTTTTCTATAAAGAATTCACCATGGTTGCATAATGGCAATTTTTCAACTGAATCTGCAAATGTAATTTTTATATAAATACCTTATAAGGCTTTTTATTTACCCTTGATTTAAAACTCAAGGTGATAGACTATTCTTATAGTTCTGTTGGGTTTTCTAATTTCTAGAGAGATATTATGAGGGATGCAGATTGGAATTTTTTTTACTTCATATATAAGCAGTGGCCACTTGGGATTGATTCCCTTATACAACTATTTTTATTATACAGTGTCAAAACTAAGATGAAATACATTTTTTGAAATCAAGCGTAATGTCTATTAAATGTGTTCAGTCATGGCTTCTACATCATATTTGTTTTCCATAATCTAAGAATAATTTTTGAAAGATAAATTCATAAATTAACAAACGTCAGAATGAAAAACAAACTATCATTTAATAATACAAGGAAAAGAACTGATGGTAATTTTTCTAGAGACATAAACATTCAAAAGGAAGAGATTGCTGGCTATGCAAAATCATTTTTAAAAATGTTAATGTATATATTATATTAAAAATGTAGCTATATAATCCCAATGTATTTGTAACACATTTGTGTAAATGAAAATAGATTTTTTTGTTGTTTTAAATGTAATGGACCAGATTATTTTATGTTCAAAAATGGAATAGCTTCACATTTAAAAAAAAGATTGATTTCATTTTATTCTAATATGCAAGACAATTGTAGTTGTTATACTTCCCACACCACTCGGAAATTTTCTTTTTTATAAACAGCTGTCTGGGAAGTTACAATTTGCAAATAGCAAAATTGGGCATCTAATCCTGTATTTTCATTTGATGAAAAGCAAATATAGGTAATCCTTGGGTTATGACCAGTCACTCAGCAACCATTCAAAGTTGCAATTGTACTTAACAAATGGTACTTTAGATGGCTCCTTATACTTCTGTCCACTGTAGCATCTCTGTGATCATATGATCATGATTTCTGATGTTCCCTGTCAGCTCCCCACAAGTAAAGTCAATTGGGAAACTGGTCAAAAATTGCAGACAATGCAATTTAGCAATGCCAGCTGTTGCTAAGTGACAATGTTGTGCTTTATGACTTGTTTAATGAGAATTCAGGTCTCAATTGCCATTGTAAACTGAGCACTACAGCTCAGGGGGGCAAGTGTCAGATGCCAGAGGAGGAAAATGTTTAAATGTTTCTGTCTACCACAAACTTTAATTGAAAGTCAAAACTGCAAACTATATTTTGTACAGCCTGAAAAGAATACCATATCCTTTTAATCACTGATTTCTTTAACCACATTGGTTACAGTTTTAGCCAATTTCTTGAAAGCTCAGGACATTACAGAATGTTCAATGGGCTATTATACAATTTTTGTACTATATACTAACGGTAAATTTACTCTCCTAAAAAGTCATATTAATGGAATAGTCTGCTAGCGATTATCTATATTAGACTTTCAACCATAAGTGTATACAAAGTATTTACACAGATCTTTTTAACAAAAGCTTCTATAATTCTGATCAAAATATGTCTTAGTATAATTTGAAATTTTATGAACACCTTCATATATTTGGTTTTCTTAAAAGCCTTCAGGTTTATATTTCTTTAAAAACAATATTTTCCATAAATCAAGATTTCTCCCTACTTCTTCTTTTCACATTTAATTATAAGTCACTCATTATGATTCTGAACCTGTTCAAGAGCTTGAGGAGGTGAGAGCTTGAACACTTGTATGTGAAGGTGAGCAGCAATCTGTATGCATATTCCAGTGAAGTATCTCAGCAAATCAAACAACGAGATGCACTAAAGATGAAGAAGGGGGAAAAGCTTACAATAGTACAAAAACTTGCACACAACAGAATCCTTCCTTTTATCCTCCTACTATTGGGTATAGCAGATAATTTAAATTCATATAAAGCCAACTGAAAAAAAGTTACCAATCAAATGAGAATTGCAGTATTTTTAATATTTAACTGTTCTGTGCAATTATAGAAAATCTATCTTTTTCCAGAACTTTAATTTTCTCTCCATTCCATCCCCCAGGGAGAGAATTCTAATTGTGCATCCAGTAAATTACAGAGGAATGAATGAAAAAGAAAAGGCAATGGTTGCCTCCCCTTGAGTTAGCATTGGATTACTAAATGCAAATATGTTTGAAAACTATACATTTGAAAACTGCATTTTACAAATGGAAACTTTAATTCATACTGACAGTTAATAACAGTAAATCCTAAATCATCATATGGTGCAAGTCTTTTCTCTCTTCAGTTATGTTCTACCTTTTCCCTTTTTTCTCCATAGAAGATTCTGGAAAACTGAGTTTAAGGGTTTTCCCAAAGAAGACAAGAAAGCCTGCTAGAACCTCTCTTGGCTGCAATATACAAACAAGCTCTAAAGTTAAAGCAACTTCAAGGTGGATTTAGATGGGAGACAAGAGGAATATGGTCTATGGCTGAAAAGCACATTGATAAATGTAAAATGGTAATATACAGATTATATGAAAAAAAATACGAGGCTAGCCTGTCTTTATCTTCACTGAGAAATTGGGGAAAATAATTCATTTTCATGAGTTTTTTCATAGCATTTAATGGTATGATGGAATTTCTGCAAACAATTCCTCAAATAACAACTGGATAATTTCCTTATGTTCAAAAAGTTAAGCATCTAGTGTTTGATACATGTTAACTTTTTTCACCAGTACCTATTCAAGGAAAACAACTAGTTTCTGGTCAAATTAACTTCTTTTTCAATGCATCTTTTTACTGGTGCCAGATTTCTCCTCAGATAGGAACTCCATCCCCAATGAGTTATAGAAATGACTTTATAGAAAGAAGACTTCACTTTATTCTTTTGTCATTTACAATATTTGAGGTCCGCTCAAATGGGAAATATTTGTTGTATTTCAATAAGGCTGTTATGTATGCCAGTTTTTCAGGGGAGCAATTGGAAAGGATGCATGTTAATTGTATTCTTATTTAACCTATCTCCTACATGTTTGGATAATTATGCTTCATTGCATAGAGTTTCTAGGAATATTGTAAAGATATTGGGTTTCCTATACCAGTATCCCACACAATCAACATCTTTCATCCTTTCATGACTATACTGATAACTCACAATCACTTTGAGTAGTAATGTGATTCTTTTAGCCTATTTATGTCTTTTGATGTCTTTTAAAAAGACGATCAAAAGTCAAAAAAATCAATTTAACAATTTTTAAAATTTGATTTTATTTAATGTTTCAGCATGATCCAATAACCTTAGTTCTTCAGGACCTCATTTTTTCTAAATCTAGATTACTTCCGATAAACTCTAGCATAGTTTGGACAGATAAGGAATGATAACTTATTTTCTTTATAAGACAATATACTTTGAGGAGGCTATTTTAAGACAAGGGATTCACGTTTTCAAGGTAAATTAATTATATATTTTCTTTTCCTCTTGCCTCTGGAAGAATCACTATCCATTATTTAAGGAGCACAACCATCTTTACCTTTTCCTCACCAAGATGCCTTATTACAAATAAAGCTAATATATGACATTGTACATTCTTTGTTAAGAAAATTTCTAAAATTCTTACAAAATTGTCTCATTAATCTCTAACTACGTTGGTATGTTTCAGTTTTTAAAATACCTTCTTTCAGTTCTTGATTTATAAATTAGACAATCCACTCAAATTCAAATTACCAATCATTATGTGTAATCTTATACATAAAAATACAACACATTTACTTACCAGTGCAATCCATAAAACAATATATTCGTCAATAAAACAATTGAAGTACTGGTTTAGAAATAAGAGGCCTGGCCCAATGAATGCTGTGTCTTGAAGTAAGATCTCACTTTTTGTCATGTGTGCTACCTATAAACAGAAATTAGATTATCTACTAAATAGAATTTTTAGATCCTATTTAACCTTTTTCAATATAAATATACTATCAACTTGTATGGGAGACATTAGACTGCTATAAAATTAAAAAACTATTCAAATTGATCTAAAAGATATACTCAGTAAGAATAGAAAAAAATCACTTCTTAATAACAATAAACACTACAAAAAATATTAAACAGATTTTATCTGCTGGTAGTGGCTCTCCTCACTTAATTACAGAACAGACTTTAATAAGCTTGATGTAGAATAGGAATTGTAATATACAATATCCTGTATTTTTCGGAGTATAAGGAGCACCGGAGTATAAGACGCACCAAGGTTTTGAAGAGGCAAATTACAAAAAAAAGTAGGTAGGTAGGTAGATAGAGGGAGAGAGAGGGAGAGAAAGAAAGAGAAATACGTAAGGTAGGTAGATAAAGGGATAGAGAGAGAGAGAAATAGAGAGAAATACAGTAGGTAGGTAGGGGGAGAGAGTAGATAGGTAGGTAAAGGGATATAGAGAGAGAAATAGAGAGGGAGAGAGAAACAGTAGGTAGGGGGAGAGAGTGTCTGTGTAGGTAGGTAGGTAGGTAGATAAAGGGGAAGAGAGAAATACAGTAGGTATGTAGGGGGAGAGGGAGATGTGTGTGTATAGGTAGGTAGAAGGATGAGAGAAATAGAAATACAGTAGGTAGGATGGAAGAGAGTGTGTGTGTGTAGGTAAGTAGGTAGAAGTATATATATAGAGAAATATATATATATATATATATAGAGAGAGAGAGAGAGAGAAATACAGTAAGTAGGGAGTGTGTGTGTGTGTGTGTAGTTAGGTAGAAGGGTAGAGAGAGAAAGAGAAATATAGTAGGTAGGTAAAAAGAGAGATTAGGTAGGGAGGTTGATGTTTTCAGGTGTATTTATCTATGTCCTGCAGAAGGAAATCGCTGACAAACCTTAAAACTTCGTTTCTGCTTGCTCAGAAACAGTTAAAGAGCCTTCTGAAATGGGGGGGGGGGGGCTTTGCATGGGACAAACTTCCAAAACAGCCTATTTCTCCGTGAAAATGAGGCCGTTTTTTTTCCAAATAAAAAGCACAACTAGCCTTGGGGGGGGGGGGGGGCTTGCAGAATGCTCCTGGGGGGGGTGAAAAATGAGCAAAAAACCCGCCCCATTTATCGCCCGTTTGAGGCTAATTCCTGCCCTCCCCAGTCCTCAGGAGCTGTGTGGAAGCCTCGGCACAGCCAGTTTGGTGAAGGGGGCGGGGTTCCAGGAGGCAAAAAGGGTTTTTTTGCGCTTTGCATACTTCCCCAAACTGCTCTTTCTCCGCGAAAACGGGGCCGATTTTCTTCAAATAAAAAGCATAACTAGCCTTGGAGGGTCTTGCAGAATGCTCCTGGGGGGGTGGGAGATAAAAAATGAGCAAAAAAACCGTCCCATTTATCGTGAAAACGGACCATTTTTATGTCAAATAAATTGCATGCATAGCCCTATGGAGGCTTATAGAGTGCTGCTGGGGGCTGGGGGAGGGGGAAACGGCCCCTTTGAGGCTAATTTCTGCCCTCCCCAGCCCCCAGGGGTTCTCTGGAAGCCTCCATAAGACTAGGCACAGCCAGTTGGTGAAGGGGGTGGGGTTCCAGGAGGCAAAAAATACTGTATTCGATGTATAAGACGCACCCAGATTTTCAGCCTGTTTTTAGAGGGGAAAAGGTGCGTCTTATACTCCGAAAAATATGGTATATTTAATATTTATTAAAACTGGATTTACATGGAGTAAATACATACTTTCTAGTTCATTTTGACATCTAGTGGACTTTCTAGTTAATATGGCAATAATTAAAATATGAAACTATTTTTTGCAGGTATTTGCTTTGGCAAAAAAGTACCATGAAACCATTAGTTTTGTTTGTCTTAATAAACCATAATTTGTAGTAAGTGTCCACTTTTTAAATTGAATGTATATATGACCATTATATTCTAGATATCTAGATAGATTTAAGAAACATATGTTCAATTTGCCCACAATCCTACAATCCTAATCACACTAACTTGGAAATAAATTCGACTGAACTCAAAGGGCCTGCTTTCTTGGTGAATATGCATCAAACTACAGTATTAGTTTGATATTTTTATTAATATCACATTAACCTTGATTTGTAGCATTCTTTAATATGTTAAAATATTTGGCTTACATCAGCTAAACATTTTATATGTATAGCAAATATCAAGAATGTTTTACCACCAATTTTTGAGTAATTTTTGCGCACACGAATCCAAAACTTAAGACATATAGACAAGGATGGTTTTCAAACAGTTGAGTTGGTGATTTTTTGTAGATCACTACTGCCAAAGTAATAATTAGACCAATGTGGAGGCCTGGAGATAAAACACTTGTTCCCTGAAATACATAAAGATATTTATGTATTTTTTTTTAGTAAGGTATGTTCTGTTATTTCTCTCTATAGCTCAAATAATAATAGTAAACATAATTTGATGTTAAAATATAACAGATAAATTACAAAATAATTAGCAATACCCAAAATATAATAGCCCTAAGAAACTACAAAACGATATGATCTATTGATTTTGAATCAAATCTATTTTTACAAAAAAAAAAAAAAGTGCATGTAGGAAGAAACATATGGAAGAAATCTGCCCTGTTCTATGATTTAGACTTTTAAATATGAAACCAGAATTTTGAATGTCTATGGAGATTCCCAGTCTGGACTTTCTGGTTTTTCTTTGAAGATATTTTGCTTCTCAATCAAGAAGTGAAACGTTTTCAAAGAAAAACCAGAAGGTCCATTTGCCTCTTGAAAAAGCACCTGTGACAGAATTTTGAATTCGCCCAGAATTTAATGGATAATCTCTTCAAACTGGAAAGTGAAATTGGTCAAGTAGCTTTCTTCATCATTTGAAGCTTCCAAATGGTTTTAGAACCAGCTGAAGAATCTCCCAGAACAGTTTAACTCCTAAGAAATGTGGGGGGCAAGCTTATGATGGCAATTGGGACCAGAATTTCCACCACTAAGCATTCCTAAATCAAAGCATCACATGACTGCATCCTGTTTGCCCTCATAACCCAGAGACACTGCATGTCATTAAGAGAAGACTTCAAATGACCCAAGTCTTAGGCAAGCAACCAGGCAGATGAGAATGAGTGCAGGTGGGTGGATGAGTGCTACAGATTGACATCAATTCAATCTCTTGTGACGTCCCGTCTCGACTACTGTAATGCTCTCTACATGGGGCTTCCCTTGAGGTGCACTCGAAGGCTACAGCTAGTCCAAAACGCAGCCGCGCGGGTAATTACGGGAGCCACCAGAAGCTCCCATATAACACCAATCCTGCGCGAGCTGCATTGGCTTCCTGTGGTCTTTCGGGTGCGCTTCAAGGTTCTGACGACCATCTTTAAAGCGCTCCATGGCTCGGGGCCTAGTTATATGCGAGACCGTCTCCTGCCCCATACATCCCTTAGACCGATCCGCTCCCACAGAGAGGGCCTTCTCAGGGTGCCGTCGGCCGGACAATGCCGACTGGCGACACCCAGGGGAAGAGCCTTCTCTGTGGCGGGCCCTGCCCTTTGGAACGACTTACCCCCTGAACTCCGGACCATCACCGACCTCCGCCTCTTCCGCAAATGTTTAAAGACATATTTTTTCCATCAAGCCGGCCTAGCCTAACCTCCCATGGGGACTTTTAGAAAAGTTTTAAATTGGGTTTTTAATAATTGGTTTTTAGCACAGGATTGGGGATTATTTAATATATATATTAAATTATTTGTCTATCTTCTATTGTGTATGTTTTTTAAATTTCCTGTGCGCCGCCCTGGGTCCTCTGTGGAGAAGGGCGGGATATAAATGTAATAAAATGAAAAAAAAAATGAAATCTGGTCAGCAGAGCCTGTGGACAGGTGCTTCTGAATACAGACAGCTTAGTGGGGGATTCAGGTAGGAATGTGGGTTGGTGGGGGCCACCGGTAGGTATTATGGATCCTGGCCTGGTTTTGGGAGGCTGCTATACAGAATAGGCAGGTGGGGGTTGTTACAGAGCATCCCCCACAGGCCCATTCACAATCTATAGTGCCAACACATATCTTGCAACCTTTTGCTAGTTTCCCCATTGATTTGCTTGGGGGAAGCTGGCAGGAAAGACTGCAAATGGAGAACGTGTGAGTGTGGCTGGCTGTGATTCTGTAATTGTGAGCCAAGTAACCAAGCACTTGAATTATGATCACATGACTGTAGGGACAGTGTGACAGAAAGAACTCTGAGGATGTTTCTAGGTCCTCCTTGTTCATCACCACTATCACTTTGAACAATTGCTGAACGTGTTGGTTTCAGAAAGTTGAATTTTGTTTGGAAGACAAAATGTGTGTCCCAATAGTTCACTAAAGGCTGTAAAGAGGATTTTGGATTTTGCATCAGGTAGAAGTGGAAAAAAGGCTTATCAAATTGCTTGATAAGTTGCTTGATTGGCTCTGCTTTGAAAACTCTTAGCAAGAGTAAGCTAGAATTCCACAGATACTTAAGAATTAAACAAATAATCTGATCCAGAAACTTCATAGCTGCTGTATTATTTCCTTTCCACTTCTTTGTAATATGAAGCTATAAAGAGCAATTCTAGCTATACCATAATTTTATTAGTACATTTCACAGTGAACATTGGATTTAAGGCTTTCTAAAAATGAGTACATACAATAGCACTCAAAAACTATTTGCATTAGCATTAATATTAAGATTTGCATTAACCCAACAATTAAATCTTACAAATACTTACTGCTATTGTAGAGCCATTCTTCCCCACACCTCCTCCAAGGATTACTCGGAAATAATTATAGCTTGAAAATATTATCGCACATATGAAGCCAGCAATAGGTAATGTCTTCAGCTCTAGTTCGAGCAGAGGGATCTTGTAAAGAAAATGATAATTTAAAAGGTTTAAAACTTTCTGCAACTATTGAAATTTAGCAATTTATCTGAACTATAAGCAAATGCCACTCACATCCAAAAATTCTATTATCAATCCCAGATTATGATTGAAGGACGGGACACACAAACACTATTCTTTCAACTCTCTCACAATTATACAGTATATGACAGAATTTGGAATCAAGAAAAAAATATTCTTAAGCAACTTGAATTGATTGTATAGCTTAGTATAGAGATAGTCTTTGCTTAACAACAGTAATTGAGAGCAGCAGCTCTGTTGTTAATTGAAGCATACATAAAGGGCAATATTACATGACTGTTCTGACTTACAATGACAATCTGAATAGTTTCCAATTGCTGTTGTTAAGCAAATCCCTTTCAGTCATTAGGACACAATGTCACGTAATCCCCTTTTGCAACCTCCTGCCAGTTACTCCTTTAACTCTGCTTGTCAGAAGCTGGCACTGAAAGTTACAAATTATGACCATATGACCCTGGGATACTTCAACAATCATGCCCGAATTACAGTTGTGATTACAGGGATGCTGTGATGGTTGCAACTACAAGGACTGCTCTTAAGTCTCCTTGTTCAGTGGAATAGTAAGATCATTGTAAGTTTGAATGGCTGCTGAATGTGAACTACCTATATACCATCAACTACATTTCCAGAAAATGATTAGTTCCTTCAGGTTTACTGTTCTATGCAGAGGTAAACATCACGGGGAATGCCAATAGCATCTGCCCATTTTGCTTAGACCATATTTATCCATATACTCTAGCTAATACAACTTAGCATAAATATTTACCTTTCTTATTCAACTGTAGGTTGAAGGAAACTTCCAAGAGGCAGCACAAGGTTCAAAAGAAAAGCAAAATAAATGAATCCTGTAACCAAGTAGGTTACATTTCAGAATACAAAGTTGCCTAAATTGCTATTTCCAAGATTACTGTATTTAAATAATCCATCGTTCCAATAAAATAACCTGTACTGTGAAGATGATTTTACATTGAGTAGTCTAGCTGTCTACTGTAGCTTCAGGGAGGAAAAAAATCATTTCCAAAGGAAACTTAAAAAGTTTCAGTAATAACATTTGAACCCTGAATTTGTTTCATGCAGGTATTCAATAATTCAAGCATGCCAGAACATTAAATCAGTTTCAAGAGTAAAGCCAGGCAAGGATGCTTACAAATTGTTTAAATGTTTATGAAGGTGAAATATTGAAAGTGTATACTGTAACTATATAAATTCTTGTGCAATTGTTTTATTATTGCCTTGCAATGCAGTTGTCTGCTGGATTTCTAAATGGCTGAAAAATCTAGGGAGGCTAAGATATCACCATAAAATGATTAGATTTACCCAACCTGAGAAAATCATATCTAGTGGACGTAATTGTCAATATTTTCAAGAGGTCACCCTAGATCAGGGGTAGTCAACCTTTTTATACCTATCACCCACTTTTATATCTCTGTTAGTAGTAAAATTTTCTAACCACCCACCGGTTCCACAGTAATGGTGATTTATAAAGTAGGAAAATCAATTAAATTAAAAAGAAAGTGCTTCAGTATAGGACAAAACCCCTACCACCCACCATGAATGCTGGAAGGCCCACTAGTGGGCAGTAGGATCCAGGTTGATTACCACTGACCTAGATCATGCCTGCTTTGAATAGTAGTTCTCTTATTACTTTTCTACAAATCTAAACCCTAACATATTGGCAAAAATAGTCCAGCTTTGAAAGCAGGAGAAGCATAATTTGCCCTTAGGTCTTCAGAAAATAAAAGGGAGATGCATCCTGTTGACTTATATAGCAGGGGTGTCAAACTGAAGTCCTGGGGCCAGATCTGGCCTGCAGGGTGCTTAGATCTGGCCTGCAAGCCTGGGAAATAGCAAAGGACCAACCCACAGTGCCTCTGCCAGTGAAAATGGAGCTCATGAGGGCCACATGAGATCTTCACAAGCTCCATTTTTACTGGCAAAGGGTTGCAGGAGGCCATTGCAGCGAAAAACGGAGCTTGAGAGTCCATTTTTGCTGACAGAGCACTCAGGCCGCCACAGGTGCCCCCAACACGAGTGATGTCGAGCTGGCCATGCCCATCCTGGTGCCCTGAGGTCAAACACAACCCTGATGTGGCCCTCAATGAAATCGAGTTTGACACCCCTTACTTAAAGCAATACATTCTGTACACCTCTGAATGCTACATGGATGTTGAATAACAACAATGGTCAGCTGGCAACACATACATAATAATGAGCAAAGAACTGGAAATATTATGGAACATCATATGTTTAAATAATTGCAGTAATTTAATACAAACTTTAATTATAATATATGGAGTCTTCTTCCTTTATGTAGTTTTAACTCATGCACCAGAAAGCACATTACAAGTGCAGAAGTGACAATATATTTGAACCATGTGGGAAAAGACATGTCACAATAAACATTTAAAAGTATCCTATTTTTAAAAGGGGACAAAATCAATGTTCATCAAAATGCAAAGAATTAGAGAAAAAATCACTTAATATGTTTCAAAGATATGAAAATACACTCAAATCTATAGGTATGTTGACTTACCTTTGTGTCCCATATTCTTGTTCCACCAAATGAGCTTATCAAAAATACCATCATTATGGCTATTTCAGATTCAGTTACATCAAGTCTAGAAGAAGAAAGAAGATTTTGTTTTTGCTCTGCAGTGATTTATTGCTTTTATGAATGGGAAATCATTTACCAAAGGTTAAAGGTTATTTTTCTAAAATAAATGCAAACATCAAATAAAAATAAAAAAAAGTTTTTCACTCTGCAGACCTCCCAAAAATGCTTTTCATGAAAATGGGCCCATTTTTTTTCATAAAAAGGACATGAATAGCCTTGAGGAGGCTTGTAGAGTGCTCCTGGGAGCTGGGAGGGGGGCAAAATTGAGCAAAGAATGGCCCGTTTTTCGCTTATATCTGCCCTCCCCAGCCCCCCAGGAGCATTCTATAAGCCTCCTAAAGGCTATGCATGGCCATTTGGGTGACGGGGGCGGTGTTTTGGGAGGCAAAAATGCTTCACATCTCCTTATTTGCCTGCTGCTGACCAAATACTAATTGCTGGATACTAGTAAGCCTATTTTCTCTTTTCATGGTCTTCTACCTACCCATGGGATTAAATCTAAGCCAGACAGTCCCTTCAAATGACAATACCTTCAAACAGAGGACTGTTCTCTGTTTGAAGGTATTGCAATAGCACTTAGATTTATTTATCGTTCCATAGTGCTTTACAGCACACTCTGAGTGGTTTACAATGTCAGCATATTGCCCCCAACAATCTGGATCCTCACTACAGACCTTGGAAGGATGGAAAGCTGAGTCTACCTTGAGTTTGTCAGGTTTGAACTCTAGGCTATAGGCAGAGTTAGCCTTCAATACTGTACAGTAATCCCACGTTTTTCGCGGCTAATCAGGACCGCACCCGTCCGCGAAAACCGGATTTCCGCGAAGTAGGATTCGCTAGGAAACTTGCATTGGTGGGCATGTTTAAAGCAACCACTAGGGGGCGTTTGCCTCCTACCAACGCAATTTTTTTTTGTATTTTTTACAAATCCGCGAACGACTGAAGCCGCGAAAAACGAGGGCGCGAAAAACGAGGGATCACTGTATACGCCACCAGAGTTCTTTTCAACCCCTTTTTTTGTTCCAACCATGCTAGCTGAAAGCAATAGCAGGGTTTCAGCCTCAACTTTGATATCTCATAACCTTTCCTGCAAAGTTTCTGATTCTTCTCACTTAACCTTCGTAGCTTTCAAACTGCTTTGTGAAGTATCATCATTACATCTGATGTACTATGGCAAATGAGGACGACAGGAATTTTTTCTTAAGACAAGTTGTAAATTCAATTATCCAAGCATCCACTTACTTGCCAAATCTGAGTGTGCCTGAGACATAGGTTTGCCAGTGAGCACAGTAAAACAGGAATACCCCAGTAAAGGAACAGAAAAAGAGCCAGTCTGGATTTGTTCCCATACGAGATGCAATACAGGCTGCAACACCAACGAATACTGAAAAGGCCAATTAAGTTAAGTTATATCTCAGAGCTGTTTTGGAGAATATATATAAATTAAGACTTCAGGTATAACCAGTAATTACTTTTCATTGATAAGTAAAATGGAAGTACATTAAGTGGGGAGGGGGGGGGGGAATCTGCAGTAACTAGTAAATCCCATCTTAGAAACCCTGTGTGTTTTCTTATCCCTGCTTTATGAAAGACACCATGTATTTAAAAAGAATATTGTTGCGCTGAGCACCCATAAAAAAACAACTCTACCGTCCAGGAATTATTGCTAATATGATCTTCATTTAATCTAAAATATTACCACCCCACTTGTATCCATTTTACTTCATATGTGTTGAACTAGTTTATAGAACTGGGAGATAATATTTTGGCTTCTAGATCTAACTTCCAATTTTGTGTAGGAGTATGCCTACTCCTGTTTAGAGCAGGGGTGAAATCAACTTACCTTTGCTACCGGTTCGCTACCGAAGGTAAATGTGAGTGCATGCGGACCTTCCGAGCATGTGCAGAGCATCAAAAATGCGATGACATTTGGGTGGATGGGCGGAGCCTCCCACCATCACCACTACCAGTTCACCTGAACTGAATAGAACCAGCTGAATAGCACCACTGGTTTAAAGTATGCCCAACATATGACAGTCTTGGATAAGTAGGTCCATTCTCAAATTGCTCTTCTTACTAGGACATTTTTAAAATATGCCATCTGTGAGCAATTCTATTAATTAAATATTTAAAAGAGAAAAGGGTATGATGGCTCAGCAATTAAAGATGCTGAGCTTGTCAGGTTCAAGACTCCAGTGTTGCGTGATGGAGTGAGCTCCAGCTCCTGCCAGCCCAGCAGTTCAAAAGCATCCAAATGCGAGGAGCTTCCTAACTGTGGTAGGAAGGTAACAGTGTTCTGTGGCCCCAGAACTCATACAGTCATGCTGGCCACATAACCACGGATGTGTCTCCAGACAATGCTGGCTCCCTCAGCTAAGAAATGAGATGAGCACCACACCCTGGAGTCAGACAGAACTGGACAGGGGAAAGCTTTACCTTTATCTTTTGAAAGACAAATTTCAGCCTGGTTTTAGATGAAAATGCTGGGCAGAAGTTGCTTTGGTTGCCCAGAAACAATGTTTGTTCTACAGGATGAAAGGACCAGTTTCCTGGGTTGCTCTGAATGGTGACAGTTGTTCCATCCTCTGGATATGGAGTATGCAAGGGTACCCACATAGTGAATGGAAACTCAAAAACAGCTGTTTTTCTCCCCCAGGACACATGACAGCCCTCTAGAGTTGCCATTACATATTGGGAAAAGTCACTTATGATTTAAAGAATTGCAGACAGGTATTACACGCCCCCCGCACATCAAAGCACTGTTTCTCTTCAACCTATAAGCAATTTACAGGTCTAGTATTAAGGTGGCTTCGATTAAATCTGAAGGCTTGTAGGATGAATTTGAGAATGGGATTTGTTGGAAGTTCCCTAGGAAAGCATGAATTGAATTCACAGAGAGAAGCAATCCTATATTTTGACTAGAAGAGGGGCTTGTAGAGGACAGTCTACAAGGGTTAGATTAAAAGACCTCCTTCCAATTCTATCAGTGCATGATGCAAGACTAAACTAATTAAAAAGTTACCTGTTGAAATAGAATCACAGCCATGGTCAAACAATTCTCCCAAAGGAGAGCTACTATTTGTTCTTCTGGCTTGCTTTCCATCGATCGCATCCAGAGACTGGTAAATAAAGAGTCCTAATGCACAAAAGAGGAACACCCAAGGAGGAGCCTGAAACAAATATATAGAAACAATAAAGGAGAATATTTGTAGCTCAGGGTTGAAATGAGGCATCCTTGGTGCTGAGTTTCCTTGTTTTCTTGCAGATGTTTTATTACCCTAACTAGGTAACATGATCAGTCTAGTACAAGTCATCCTCAACGTACAACCACAATTAATAATAATAGTCTTTATTGTCATTGTACTAAAATTACAATGAAATTGGGCCCAAAATTTCTATTGTTAAGTGACACATTTGTTAAGTGAGTTTTGCCCCTTGCTTACCACAATTGCTAAGTGAATCACTGCAGTTGATTTTAGTAACTCAGTTGTTAAGTGAATCTGGCTTCCCCATTGACTGCATGCAAAAGGTGATCACATGACCTTGGGACACAACAATGGTCATAAGTATGAGTCAGTTATGTCTGAATTTTGATCGCATGATCATGGGGATGCTACAAAGATTGTAACTGAAAAATGGTCATAAATCACTTTTCAGTACTGTTGTAACTTTGAACAATCACTAAATGAACTCTTGTAAGTCATATTTTTGTACTGTTGTATCACCTAGTTAGGCTAATGAAACATCTGCAAGAAAAACAAGCGAGCTTGAAAAACAAGCAAGCTCAGAGAGCACCACCCTCATCCAATAAGTATAATAAGCACAGAGTGGCCTTGAACATCTGTTACAACATTCCCCTTTAATCACTGTTTTGTCTTCAGCACATTGTAACTTAAAGGAGGTTTGTTACAAAACCAGGGAATGATAAGGCACTCAGGAAGAACAAGGCTAATAACCTAGTCTATAATTTCTCTATCTTACTAAAAAGCATGAGCAAGGCGATCCTGTTCTAGTCCTCCCTTAGGCATAGAAACCAGCTGGATGCCCTTGTGCCAGTCACTGTTTCTGAGCCAAGACTGGAAAGTGGAACAACATCTATTTACCAGTCCAAAGTAGACTAGCATGGTACATTACCAACCATAAACAGTCACTTGGTTGAGATGGGCAGCTATGGAAATTGAACACATACAATAAACCAACTTCAGCCAAGAGGCCTTCATTCTGCAGATAATAATATGCACTATGGATTATGATCCAGTCAATCTTGCAAAATCATACAAGGTCAGACCTGGTTAGTCCTCAGACATAGACTATCAGAAATTGCCAGAAGCAAGGAAACTAGACTGGGAACTTTAAAACGGAGGCTGCAGCTGCAGCAACAAATAACCACTTCCTTACTGTTGTTGAGAAGTTAACATATCTATGCAGTCACCAGCAGTGAAAACTCCACAAAAAGGAAATTGTATCTTTATGTGTATCATGCAAATACAAACCTGTTTTGCATATGAAGAAAATTTCTCTTTGAAAGAGGCAAATGTCTAAAATGAGCCCTTTACTAGCTTCTATTCAAAGAGCTCAAAACCTGAACATACTGTGACTTTGCTCAAAGACCTCCAGTCTAATCCAAAATGCCAATCCTGCCTTCGGTCTGACCTGAGTGTAGTATGCAAAATTATCTGCTACAATATCCTACCTGTCAATGTCTACTTCAGCTTCAACGCAACAATACACCAGAACACAACAACCAATCCAAACTCGATTGCAGAAAATACCACTTCAGCAACAGAGTAATCAATGCCTGGAATGCACTACCTGACTCTCTGGTTTCTTCCCCAAACTCCCACAACTTTAAATCTTAGATTGTCTACTGTTGACCTCAGCCCATGCCTAAGAGGTCTGTCTGTAAGGGGCGTGCATGAGCATGCCTGTCCCCACTTATTCTTATCCATTTCCTGTATTCATAATCATGTTTATACTTATATTTGTTATCTTATACATGCTTGACAAAGTTAAATAAATAAATAAATAAATGTCTTAGCACAGGAAAAACATGTTGTAAGTCTAACAAATGAATAGGCGCACGCACGCACACACACAGTTGTTGAGCTACTTTAATTTCAGCAAATCCCCAGGTGACACGAATATTTTCTTTTTTAAAAAAAGTTTAAGACAGGCAACACAGATCTTTCTCAGCCCAATCTGCACACACTGGTCTCCAGCCCATCATGTTTCACACGACAAAGCTGCAGGGTTGGCCAACATTAAGTCCCCTCTTGTCCCAAGTGGGAGGAGAATTTCTCTTACGGAAAGCGTGCGGGGCAGTTCACACGAGACGAGTGAAGAGTAGTAGCCCAAGTACGCACAGATCTTAACGTTGCCGCCGATCTGTAGGAGTATCTGCTGAATAAGCTGGACGGGCTGAACCTCTGGAACTTGAACTCCAGGGCGGCCCGGGCTTTTCTTTCGCCTGATAACCTGACCCTCCGCCATCCGCAATGTCCCCACCCCGGCCGCCTCCCAAAGCGGGACAAGGCTGCAACGAAACCAGAAAGAAGCGCGCATCCAGAAGGGCGACGGCGGAGGCGAGCCTCCCCGGCGTGGACTACCGTACCTCCTCGGTGGCCCTAGGGCAGTAGTACATGAGAATCAGCGAAGGGACCAGGGTAAAGACCAGGCCGGCGAGCGTGATGGCGTTGGGGGCCAGCCAGAGCGGCGTGCGCTCCACCAGCCAAACCCAGAAATGCTGCAGCGGCGGCTCCAGCAGCGAGCGCCCGGACGCGCTGTAGCTGTGCTGTTCCAGGCGCTTCAGCTGCGCTCCGCTTAGCGGCTCCAGAAGCGCCATGGCGCCTTCCCGCTGGCCCGATCTTGCTTCCCGACGGCCAAGCAATCGCGCGGCGGCGGCGGCGGCGGGAGGAGCCGAGGGCGGGGAAGCCCGCTGGCCTGGCTGGAGGCGGGCAGGAAGTGGCAGGCTGGGAACTGCGGCTGCCCCGTCCCGGGGGCGGTTGAGGGGACCTCGTCGGCTCCGGAGCCTCCCCCCCCTCTCTCTCTGTCCCTCCCCCCGGCGACTTGCTTTTTGCCAACAGTCGCCTTTCCTCCTTCGTCCAGCTAGGAGGAACCCGCCGTTTCCGTGTCTCTCTCTCGCCCCTCGTCTGGTCTGGAGAAGGTGGGGTGATCTCGGTCACCCTCAGGCAGCCGGAGGGCGACAGACCCGAATGCGTTATTTCTGAGGTGATCCGGAAGGCTGCGGGTGCGTTTGCGCAGCACCTCAGCATCATGTTTATCTATGTTGGGTCAATTAGTTCGGCGGGCCAATTCAGAAGGCCAGTTTGAGCAAACCAAAGGTTAAGTAGAGTTGAACAGAGTTAAACAGAGTGGGTCAGTGCCTGGAATGCTCTACCTCAGGGGTGTCCAACCTTTGCAACTTTAAGTCTGAAGGACTTCAGCTCCCAGAATTCTGGCTGGAGAAGTCTGGGAGCTGAAGTCCTTCAGACTTAAAGTTGCAAAGGTTGGAGACCCCTGCTACCTGACACTGTGGTTTCTTCCCCAACCCCCCAAAACGTTAACCTTAGACTGTCTATTGCCGACCTCACCCCATTCCTAAGTGGTCTGTAAGGGGCGTGCATAAGTGCACCAGCGTGCCTCCCGTCCCTGCCCTAATATTCCCTTGTATTCATATCTATTTCTTGTATTCATAAATCATATTTATACTTATATCTATTACCTAATTTATGCTTGATGAAATAAATATATAAAAAATAAAAAATAAAAATTAAGTAAACCAGGACTAAACAGGTCTCGCCAATTCGGTGATCGCCATGTAGGAGCATTTCCATGTACAGCCAACCTGTATTGTACAGAGAAATTCTGCATTTACCGTACTGGAAGTTGATACAGAGATAAAAGTTATATGCTTTGATTTTGGTTGCAGTCACATAGTAGGTTATTAATCATATTATTATTTTTAACCTTTTGAACCCAGTTGCTTGGATATGAACAGCACACTGAATCACACACTATATTTTAACATAGAAGGGTGTGTGTGATAGTAAACTATGTTCGTGTTTGCTATAGTCACCTCTTGCCTCCATCCTGAGTCATTGCCTGTGTAGATTAGCAATGACAGGAGTTAGATAGCACAAGGCTGAAGGAAGGTTGATACCAACATGATTGCCTTGCCTCTTATCAAACTGAAATGTTTTTCCAGAACTTTTCAATATAAGCCTTGCATTAGGTTACAGTTGCCCTGGCACATCAGGAAGTAGTTTTTTATTTAATCCTTTTGTTGCATATAATACCATGATTATGACAGCTTGGATTATTATGTACATTTTTGTGTTCATATGTTTTAATGTACAGAGTTGCTGCACCAGTATATAAATGGTAGGAAAAAAATATCCACTTCAGAAATGTGTCACACATAAGAGAAAGTATAGAATAAATGCTGAAGATAATTATTCATCTGTACTGTTGCTTCTGGACAGCTTTAATGGGTACAGGTATTAGGGTAGCGGCCCTCAACCTTTTGGGCACCAGGGACCGCTTCCGTGGAGAGAGGTTTTTCTATGGACTGGAAGGACTGAAAATCATGCATGCAGATGGAGTTTTGCATGTCTGCGTAGCCCAATTTCTGGGATGCTGTGGCCTGATTCAAGTCCATGGACCGGAGATTGGGGACTCCTGTATTAGGATGTTAATCACTGATCTCTACTTCTAAATTCTCATGATTCTAGATGCTTACTCCACAGACGATAATAAATAATAGTTTAATTTCTTGACCGCTCCTCTCCCCATAGGGACTCGGAGCGGTGCACAGGGAAACTAAAAACCATAAATATACAATCAAGAACATCTTAAAAACAAATTAAATAGTACCTGTGCTAAAATACCCAATCTAAACTAAAATTCCCACTATACACTAAAACCCCATAGAGAGAGACTATCCCAGACCGGCCAAGCAGAAAAAATATGTTTTTAATTTCAGACGGAAGGAGCGGAGGTCCGTGGTCGTTCTAATGTCGGGGGGAAGGTCATTCCAGAGGGCAGGGCCCGCCACAGAGAGAGCCCTTCCCCTGGGCGTCGCCCGCTGACAAAGTCTAGTGGACGGCACCCGGAGAAGTCCCTCTCTGTGGGAGCGAATCGGCCGTGAGGAAGTATGGGGCAGGATCCGATCCCGCAAATAGCTAGGTCCCGAGCCATGGAGCGCTTTAAAGATGATAATTAGTACCTTGAAGCGCACCCGGAAGACGACAGGCAGCCAGTGCAGCTCGCGCAGGAGAGGTGTTACATGGGTAAACCTAGAGGTACCCAGGATTGCCCACGCGGCTGCGTTCTGGACCATCTGCAGTCTCCGGGTGCACCTCAAGGGAAGCCCCATGTAGACGATACCTACAACACCAGGTTTAATCCATCTTTGAGCATTTTTTCCTTCCCAAAAATCTTTACTTTAGTTTCCTTTGCTTGTTTTCATGTCTGATTTTTAAATACTGTACAGAATATAGAAGCTACCTGTATTACTTGTGAAATGCTAGTGTACTGGGGGATGGTGCACAGCATCGCTGATGCATATAAAATGGAAGCTAGTGAAGTGTAACCAATGAATTATCTGTCCATGCAAAACAATATATAAACATTGAACAGATGTTTACAACTGAGAGTTTTGGTGGGGGGGGGGGTTGACTCTAGTGCTCCGCACTCTCTGTTTTCACCAAAACTGGGCCTATTTTGGCAAAAATGGGCTGTGTAGAGCATTGCAGAGTGCTTCTGGGGGCCTGGGAGGGCAAAAATGTGACGCATGGAGGCCAAAAACTATTATTTTCTTGTTTTCCTCCTATAAATTTAGGTTCGTCTTATAGTCCGAAAAATACAGTACCTACAAGTTGGTGGGATAGAGGAAACAATGCTAGCTTGGAAAGTAGTCCCCATATTAGAGACCCTGCCTTGCATAGAATAATGTGACTATGCTTGGGATAAAACTGGGTTTCGAGCAAAATATAAACTGGCCTAAACTGACCAGTACTGTCAGTTATTATTAGCAAGTTTGTGTAAAGAATTGGAATTGCCCATAGTGAGCTTCTGTGTACTTTATTATATAAAAATGAGAGTTTGCCATGATAAAAAACCAAAAACGTTTAATGCAGTGGGTACTTAAGAAGTGTGCATAGTAAACAAAAGAAGATGGGGTCAAGAAAGAGTAAGTGCTGAATAAATGATTCGAACATTTGTGGCCAGGGAGATGAGGAAGTGTGTTCATATAGAGAGTGAGAACTAACTCACCAAACAAGTGTATGAGGAAAGGCTGAATGTATTGAGAGGAGAAGATTGGGAAAGTTGTGTTTGGATAAAGTTTGCAAGATGCATGAAGTGATAAATGTTCAGGTTAAACGCCCAGAAGATTTGCAGGACAAAAAAATATGGAGAGGCATAATGAATGGAGTTGGTGCAAACTAGGCTCACTTATATGATATTTCTTTTTGTAATATGATGCCTTTAATTTTCCTTTCTTATGTGCTTTATTCAACAGTGCTTACCCCCAAAAGGAATAATGGAATGGATAGAAATAGACAGTGGTGAAATTCTTTTTTTTTTTTTACTACTGGTTTTGTGGGTGTGGCTTGGTGGGCATGGCAGGGAAAGGATACTGCAAAATCTCCATTTCCACCCCACTCTGGGGTCAGCCAGAAGTGGCATTTGCTGGTTCGCCAAACTACTCAAAATGTCCGCTACCAGTTTGCCAGAACCTGCTGGATTTCACCCCTGGGAATAGATATGTGAGCGTATCTGTATGCCAGCCCACAATTCAGTGTTTCTAATTGCAAACAAAAAGCCATTTTGTTTATGAAAACAAAATAACATAAAATAAGCATAAGACTCCCAAATATGTAGCTAGGTCATAAACACTTCAGCTTTATTGTACATCACCAAAAAAACATCCTCTGTAGTAGCTCAAAGAAATGGGTTTCACAAATGAACAACAGGGAAAAAACCCTTTTAACTTGAGATTCATTCAGCTTAATTAATGGTTAAATGCTGTAAATCATGTGTACACAGGAGACATGTCAACCTATAATTTGTTATTTGGTTATCAAAAGAGGTTCTGTATGTTCTGATTCCATCGTTACTGGGTGTAGCAGCATCTGCTTTTCACAAACATTAAAACAAATTAGAAACTAAAAATGAGCTGTCATGCATATTTGTTTCGCTTGTCTTCTTTTCTGCATTAAAAAAGAGAGGGGAAAGAGAAGGAAACAGAAATACACAACGGTACAAAATGCAGGTAAGCATCGGCTTATTTCATTAAACTTCAAAAAGAAAGAAAAAAGCAATCCATGCGTGAGTTTTTCTTTCCACCAGCAATGGAGGGGAAGACGGAAGCTGCAAATATATATGTGATTTAGGAGGATCACAGGAGAAATGAGAGGCTGCAGAGTGGCTAGCAGTTTCTGGTGCAGAAGCAGAGAAGCACAGGGGCCACCATTTATTTTTTTCCATACTTGCTTGCTTCCATTTCTTTCATATAGGACTGGGCGATATGCGGAGGTACCCCTTGCAGTAGTAGCCGGAAGAATGAAAGACCACCTGAGGACAAAACAGTTATGAAAACAACCAAAAGGATAGCTTTGATCTTTATACTTGCACAAACTTGTACAATTACAAAAGGAGAAATATACCATCATTTTAGCAGAGCTTCCTTTAGTGTAAATAGGTTTAGGGTTTTTAGATGGGATTGCTCTCTAATTGCTACTTTTTTTCCTTTTGGTGTGAATGAAATAAATTCTTCCAAGAAGGATAGGTCAGGAATTTTATGTTCCGTTGACCATTTTCCCTAACCATTGGATGGGAACGTGATGAATCCAACATGAAGTTGCTGCCAATAATGTGAAGTTATTCTTCTTGTGGCTGTAAAGTTGTCAGGTACTCATAGTGTGAGTCTTCTTCAAGCCAAACATGGTGAAGAAGCTTTGAAGTGAAGTTGCTTAGCTATATATTAATTATTGGAATAAGGGAGTGGGAGAAGGAGAAGAAGAAAGGAAACTCAGTAGGATGCTGAGGGAGCCACATAGTGAAAGTATACAAAGTAAAATCTGTTATAGTATCAAGAATATTCAAAAGGCAAATACCAAGGGCAACCCGGCACCTTTCTGTAAACAATAATGTATTACGTCTATATTACATTTTAACCGTGTAACTATTTTTGCTTCCACATTTCTTCTTTACAATTCCCAGGAACTCTGTTACACTAAGCTACAACTAGGGGAGGGTCAACATCCCCAAAATGGTGGGTGCAACTGGGCAGTCAACGCCTCAGTCCTTTTTAACATGGATCACATGCACCCTATGCACATAAAAAGGGGGATGGGATTTTGATTGCCCATGGATGCCAGCCATTTTGAAGCTGATGATCACCATCTCAATGTATGCTATTACTACATTCGGTGACCTATCAATGCTTTCACCACACAACACATTTGTCAGCTATTGACACCAGGGGTGGGCTTCAAAACTTTTAGCAATGGGTTCTCTGCCCAGTTGCTGGGTGGGTGTAGCCAGGGTGGGCATGGCCTAGTCAGCCTCATGCACCACGACAGGTGGGGGGCGTTTTTTTTTTGCCTTCCCCAGGCTCCGGAGGCTTTCCTTGAGCTTCTGGGAGGGCGAAAACTCCTCCGGGCTCCAGAGGCCTTCCGGGAAGCCAGTTTTCCCCCCTCCTCAAGCCTCCACATGGGCTCTGCACTTACCTCACATCCAAAATGGGCTGCGTGGAGACTCCTGGCAGGGAAGGAGTGGGAGGGGCAGGGCAGGGTGGGTGGGGCTGGGCAGGGGTGGGATTTGGAGGTTCTCTGAACCAACCATAATGCTAGCTACAGGTTCTCCCAAACTTGGGTGAACGCATAGCAGCCCATCCCTGATTGAAACCATCCTATCTAGGTGGTAATGGTTGATATTATAATGTTGCTGTGGGACTTAATAAAACGTACCAGACCAGGAATGTAAGGATAGGCATAAGGTGCCAACTCATGAAATATAGTAACTTCATGCTCATTTTCTTGAATTGTTTAGCAATGTTGGTATCATGAGAATTCCATACAAGGATCTAGGCCATATTAATCGTCTAAATTCCAAGAAGAGTTGCCTTAGCTTGCTGACATTCAATGAAGTACAATAGTTAAAAAACAAACAAACATTGAAATGCTTTGTTTTAAGACAGCCTTGGCTAGAGAGAGAGAGAGAGAAAAAAACCATGCCCTTTTATAAAGAACTTACCTTTGAATGTTTGCACCATTAATCTCAAATGCAAGACTCTTTCAAAGCTCTATGGATTATATTTTACGATTTACTGTCACAGAGATACATATATTGCACATTCAAGCAAATAAAAATGCAAATGACAATTGTGCGCACAACCCAGCTAAAACGAAACTACTTGAGTTAACTTAGAGCAATTAAAGATGTTGTCAAAGATCTTTTTTCTTTCTTTCTTTCTTTCTTTCTTTCTTTCTTTCTTTCTTTCTTTCCTTTTCTTTCTTTCTTTCACCATTTTATGCTGTGACACACAAAATCTGGCATGCTTTTAAACTCGTTCCTTAAAGTTACTGCGATGTACATTTTCAAGAAAAGGAGGTAAGAATTGGGTATAATTAAATAGTATTACTTCCTAGCTGCCTGAACCTTGGAACAAATAACTGGCATTAGACGGTTCAAGTGCTGTGATGTATGCTTATTTATATAGTAAGCTGTTAACCTGGTTCATGCTTTATCAATCCCTCTATAGCTTGTTAGTATGTGTTGGCATTACAGCGGGAACTGCTATCACAAGCATTTATTCAGCAGATTCAGCGAGAGTTGTTAATTAACACAATACAAATAATCAGTCCGTTGCTACATTGGTTTTACTACCCCATTTTCATTAAATGACATAATGAAAATTATGCCATACTTTGGTAGGTTTTGTATGACATGACAACAGAAATAAGCTTCATATGCAGAGACCATATGAAAGCTTACCTTAGATGACACTATACATTCAAAAATCCTTACTGTGTAACTACAGGAGAGAGAGAGAGAAAGAAGTTGTAAGCACTTTACTTCCTAAACATAAACGTACAGACTTTATTGAGTGAAAGTATGTCTACAGGGATGAAAAGATGATGATTTAATTCCTTAGTCATGTAAAACACAAAAAAGAGAGAGAGAGAGAATGAGAGAGAGAATGAGAGAGAGAGAGAGAGAGAGAATGAGAGAGAGAGAGAGAGAGAGAGAGAGAGAGAGAGAGAGAATGAGAATGGAAAGACAATGGAAAGTCAAATGATGAAGGGGTCTAGCACACTTTCAGCATTATCATTAATGTAGGAAGCTTAATTAATTATGCACAACACAAATGATTGGCTGCCACACTAATGTAAGAGCTGTAAAGGAGCCAATCTAATTGTGTCACTAATCTAAGACTAAAACAAAAATTAGGTTAAACTAAATTAAAATATTTAAATTAAAATTAAAATTGGAGATATAGATATATGTACACGCACACACACACAAGTGTATCCAGAGTGTTTCTCAGTATAGGAAAAAGCCATATCCATAGCATTGAACCATCTATATCTGTATCTATTTTATTTGAATAGTTACTAGGCAAATTTATCAAGCATTACTATATAAAGATAACATTCCAGTATATACCTTTGCACAACAAAGCTGTATTTACTCTAAATTAACCTTTTAAACTATGCCTTTTTTTGTAGGAGAAAAATACTTTCTTAAAAATACAGTATAGTTAGATACCAAATCATTATGCTACAGGTTATAATTCACTTTATACAATTTACTGCACATTCCTGTGTTTCCTTAATAGTAAATTTCATTGTGTCTATCATAGCTTATTCTCGAGTGTGTAGATCTTCTTAATATACCACTAAATTATATGTTATCATTTCTATTCTTGACAATTTAAACACTGATGATGTGATTCTGCTGAGAGATTGTTTATTACTTATTCATCTGCATTCTTCATAACTTCTGCATATGAACTATTTAGAAATTCATTTTCAAACATAAGTTACATTTGTCATTGAAAAGTATTTGATGTTGATTAAGATTTTTTTTAAAAAAAAAACCATGGAACTATGATTATATTGATTGATAAATGAAAATTTAAACTTAGTTACTATTATCTAGACATTAGTTACCATAGTCTTCATTAATTTGATCTTCTTTGCCCATGCCCTAGAAGTATGCCATGGGGCAAAGGTGAAGAACATGTATGAAATACACACTTATCATGCAAACACGTTTTATGTAATAGGAACGGGATAAAAGTTGAATATGATTTTAAACACCAGTTTCTGCTCCTCCAAGAAGATTGGTTTTTCTGGCAAAATTTCTCCATAATATATCATTGCAGATTTATTGAGCAATATTTAATTTCTTTTTACATTCAGTTGGACCACTGTTTAACAATATTAAGCTTTTTCTTCTTTTCTTTCAGCACTACAATACAAGCAGTAATTCTTTTAAGCTTCCAACACATAGAAAGAAAACAACATTCTGTCCAATATTAAACTGCAGTGAGTAATAGTATTAAAACATCTATATATCTTAGGGCAGGGATGTCCAAACTTGGGAACTTTAAGACTTGTGGACTTCAACTCCCAGAATTCTGGGAGTTGAAGTCCACAAGTCTTAAAGTTCCCAAGTTTGGACATCCCTATCTTAGGGCACCATAATCAGAATACGCTGTGTAGGGTAGTTCTATTGATGCCAGTAGCATTTCTTGGAAATAATTAGTTGTAGCTTAGGGAGTGATCCAAAATGACTTCATCAAGTGAACTTGATGAAGTCATTTTGGATCACTCCCTAAGCTACAACTAATTATTTCCAGCTACCAACTAGGTATTTTCAGCTTGACTTATTTGCAATGAGCCTTATCTTTTCTTTCATCTGCCAAGTCTTTGAAGAAGAAAAAAATAAACTAGTTATCTAATTGTTTTTTTTAATTATAAAGAACCAATGGGTTCAGTCTCTCTCATCTTCTTTATTGGATGAATACCATGGATTTCTTGCAACTTATTCTGTTTGTCATCTCAGATGGTGAATATCTCAGTGCCAGTTTAGGCAGGGGCAGGGATAGCGACTAAACAATGGGCAAAATTGAACAGTAAACCAATATCATTTCTCCCAGAACTCCAAACAGTGATTGTAAGTTGACTTTGATTTTTACAAGCTTTGCCATTCCGGCTAGAAACCTGGAAGGCATTATCCCTTCACATCCAGAAGGTGCAGGATGGGGAAAGACATTCCTTGTTTTTCAGTAGGAGAGGAGACGAAATATTGACTTTTTCAGGAGCAGTCTTCACCCAGGAAAAATGCAGGTGAAGGGGATACTACACGATACTAACTTTTCCTATAGTATCAGTGGCTTAGGCAAATTCAAAGACCTTACACATCAGATTTCTTTGATTCCAGTTACAGATGACTATAATGGATGGAAAGGGATGTGCTGGCTCAGTGGCTAAGAAACTGAGCTTGTTGATCAGAAAGGTCAGCAGTTTGGTGGCTTGAATCCCTAGTGCCGTGTAATGGAGTGAGCTCCCGTTATGTGTCCCAGCTTCTACCAACCTAGCAGTTCAAAAGCAGATATAAATGCAAGTAGAAAAATAGAAACCACCTTTTGTTGGAAGGTAACAGTGTTCTGTGTGCCTTTAGCGTTTAGTCATACTGGTCATATGACCACGGAGACATCTTTGGAAAGCACTGGCTCTTCAGCTTTGAAATAGAGATGAGCACTGCCCCCTAGAATTGGAAACGACTAGCACATATATGCCAGGGGAACCTTTACCTTTACCTTAAAGATGACTGTAGTGGATGCATGAGAACTTCTAACTTTCAGAGTGCCCCATGTACAAGGAATTATGAATCAAAGTGCAAATAGAAAAACAAAATTGGGGCCTAGTTAATGATTATCACAAAAGCTCCACAAATGATTGTTCTGCATTAAAGTTCTTGACTGCTTTTCCTTACTCCTACAGTGTTTGATATCTTCACCCCATCCCCCCATTAAAATGAATTAAACAAAAGAAGGTACTTAGTTTGTGCGAAACCATATGATTTTGAGTATCTGGACATGTATCTTCATACGAAAGCCTTATATGTAAATTCATAGGTTTACCGAGGATCGTTGAGTACAACTCCTTGCTAGATGTGTATTTGTTCAGAAGTAAATCGCACTGACGTCAACAGAGCTAACTCTGAAGTCATTGAAAATTTAACTGATGACCTGCAAGACTGACTACATGTCCAACCACTTTAGCAGACTGAACTGCCCTAATGATAGATGATCATTCAGGCAGTGAATAAAAGGTATTGGATTTCAGATAATAAATATTCAGCGGAAAAGGGAGAAAGAAGAAAGAGATCAAAACCAAAACAAAAAACCCAGCACAACTGCAGTGAATTATTTAGTAGACATCTCTTTATGACTGCAAGAAATTGGCAACCAAGCTTTCAGTATGGAGGCTTGTTAGTCTTTCCATCTCCAGGTAATGAGAAAAAATAATGAAAGAAAACTAGAATGTGAAGAAGAAATTTGGTTGTACGGTATTTGGCTAGGACCTATCAGCCTTCAGTAGTTTCTTTCCAAGGAAACTGGATTAACTTTTGCACCTCTAAAATGTCTCAATACTCAGAAATGAAATACATGAGTCATGGTTACTTGTACCATAAACACTAGACACTATGAAAGTCCCACGGTGGCATTCTTTGCTAGATTGAAATGAAACAACCACATATAGAATTTACGGAAAGCATAGGTTTAGATGTTTATGAATGAGTTGTAGCTCTGTTATCATGAGATGTGAAAGAGTGAACTCCTTGAAATGATGGTGTGCCTTCTGTGCAGAAAAGTAAATAATAGAGAAACTGGGACAATCAGGAATTGTAAATACTACATTGCCCAAGACAGCTTGCTTCTATCTTGCTTGAGTCATTGAGCAAGATAAAGAAAGTACACAAATTCCAAAGCAAGTAAAATAATCTAATAATACATTAACTAAATCAGATACGTTATATGGGCAGTGAATGCCTCATTGGATTTTCAATGTCATAACATTGCCATAACAATTATGGACCTAATTAAGATTGAAAAGTAAGTAGGAAACAAAAGCTAGCCAGTCCCAAAAGGCAGAAACTAGTGAGTCTAGAACCTATATAGACTCTATAGACAATGTGCATTACAGAGTATTTGTACGAGCTCAGTGGAAGAAAGTAATACTTAAACTGTTCCTTAGATTAGATCAGTTTGTAACTAGATTATTTTAAAGTTAAAAATGGAACATCCTAATCCAGTTCCTAATCTTCTTTATGTATTACCTTACTATGGAAACATCCCGAAGAGGTATTTATGATGGAGGTGCAGATATATTTATGATATTCAAAAAGCCATGTTGCATAGTCTCCGTATAGCGTAAATATTTGATCCAAATATTGCTACCCTGTTTTCCCGAAAATAAGACCTCCCCAGTTGGGCTTTTGAGCGCATGTGCTAAAATAAGCCCTCCCCTGAAAACAAGCCCTTCCCAAAAATATTGCAGTACAGCAGCAGCCATGAGGTGACCACGCTCGCCACCTCCTGCAACTCACAAATAATAAGACCTCCCCATAAATAAGGCCAAGTGCTTATTTCAGAGGTCAAAGGCCCTGTCTTATTTTCAGGGAACAGTATTACTTTCCATGGAATTAATCTGCCATTTACTTTTTTCGTATTCTTCTCTTAATGTTTTATTCATGAAAATGTGTTTTCCCGCAAAGCAAAAAAGGCAAAAATTGTCATCATAAGGAAGGCATCTTCCTCCAAGCTCTATTTTTTTATATCAAAGAAAGTTACCCCACCCAACAGAGACCATCTTACCTCTGACTTCCAATTTGCATTCAACTTCACCCTCACCAAGACTGTTGACTGCCCTGCAAGTATATGTGCCACCATCATAGGGGCTGGGTTTCCGAATCTCCAGTGTACAAACACCCTGGTTACTAAACATTCTGTAACGTGGGTCATTCATAATGATAATTTTATTTTTCATCCATGTTATCTTGGGCTGCAGTTAGAATATATAGACAGAAGATAAGAAATTAAACATAAAATTCCTTTTTCATATAACATAATGCTAATATCTAGTGGTGAGATTCAAATAATTTAACAACCGGTTCCCTGTCCTAATGACCAGCTGGGTAGGCATGGCTCAGTGGTCATGTGACTGCGTGGGCGTGGCAAACTCAATGTCACTCAGGTCGATGGGGAGTAAAAAAATGTTTTAAAAAGTTTTTAAAATGTGCTGATGATCGCGCGGCACAGCTGATTGTCACACAGCTGATCGTTGGAACTTTTAAAAAACTTTTGAAAGCATTTTTTAACTACCAGTAGTAAAAAAATGCTAAAAAAAAGTAAAAAAAGTTTGGTGTGCATGCGCAGGGGTAACAGACTTCAGAGCATTTCACCCCTGCATTGCACCATTAAAAGTTTTAAAGAAATGTGGTTATCTCCAATAAAAACAAAATCCCAGAACTGCAGAACCAGAAGAATATCTAATATAAATTCTTTCAACACAGCAGGATTTTCAAAAACCCATCTGCCTTCCCAATATAAATATATTTTCTTTGGAAATGATATATAGGAAATATTACTAAACAGTTTTCCCCCCCTAATTTTAATTAGCAGGAAATAGATTTCATTGCTCAACTTCAGGTTGCTTGCACAGAAATAGAAACAAGTCTGAGCAAAACCATAAATCTGACATATGTTGCAAATAAAGACATTCTATACAATTTATGAAGTATTGTTGTAGGTATTATAAACATCCCTCCCTGATAGATTGCATTTGTGCTAGCTTCCAATTCTAAGGAAAACCAACATAAGTACCAGGTTAAGGGAAAGAGGTGAGACACAATGGGTAGAAATGGGGAAATAAAGATTTGTATTGGGGCAAATTTTATATTTTGATGAAATTATCTATTTTGCTGTAGAGTGATGTAGCGGAAGAATAAACAGGTTACTGGTAAGCAGTATATTTGAGTGGTCAGTTTTGCATTTACAACTACTGATTTTCTAGGTGCCATTACAATTGGAAACAGGGGAGATTACATGAGTTACAATGCCATTTGTTACCTCAGGAACACCTTTCTTTTTCTCCAAAGTTCAAATTTCAAAATATTTCAAAATATTTATTACAGTCAAAGACCAGTACATTTCCCTATATCAAATAAAAAAAATAACTTAAACCTTAACCCAACTAGTGCACTGAAAGTTCTAGACAATGCAGAACCCTAATAGTTGAAAAAGAATTAAGGAGAAAATGTCCACAACATGCACCAGGCAGGTAACCTTTCCCCCTAAAAATGTTCTCAGCTGCAGAAGCTGAACATCACATATAAAAGTTCCACACCTATGCAGAGCCCCATTAGAAGCTATATGTATAATGTTCAAGAAGTCAGGTGAAGAAATAGCAGTTCTTATACCTCAATGTTTCTCAATCTTGGCAATTTGAAGACATGTGGCCTCCAACTCCCAGAATTCTGGGAGTTGAAACCCACACATATAGGTTCTACAGCAGGGGTTCCCAACCCATGGCCCGCAGCCCACTACCAAGCTGTGACCTATTTGGAATTGGGCTGCGTGAGCGGGTGGCTGGAATGTGCATGCGCAGCTCAACTCGTGCTCATGGCATGCCGGTGGACACTTGCATGGGGATGTGCCAGCTTGCATATGGGCTGCCTGAGTGCACAGGGCTCTATGCTCATGCTGGCCCACCACTCATGCCCAACCAAATGTGCACTCATGTGGTTCAGTTCTTCTCCCCACAGCCTGGCCGCCAAGCCACCAAGGTTGAGGACCACTATTCTACATTACACATATAGGTTCTCTAAGGAGTTCTGCATATGTGTGGAACTTTTATATGTGATGTTTAGTTTCTGCAGCTGAGGTGGTTTTTAGGAGGAAAGATTTCTTGCCTGGTGCATGTTGAAGACCTATCTGGCTAGGGAATTCTGGGAGTTGAAGTTCTGCACTTCTTCACATTGCCAAGGTTGAGAAATACTGTTGTACACAATTTGTTTTATCCGCATCTTTTTAAATTCTCTTGTGTATTCGTTGTGATTCTTAATAGATGTGTATCTTACCTTTGGATTTCCTCGGACACTGCAGTTCAAAGTTGCATTATAACCAGATATGGCATATGTATTAACTAAAGGCTGAGTAAACATTGGTGGTTCAGTGAAATTGAAGTCCTCATAAATTGGATTTTTGTACACTTTACCTGCAAAAGAGAAGTTCAAGAATTGCTAAAAGACACTTCCTCAATTGCTACCTACATAAGAACAAAGTTTATCAGTAAATCTTGGAAATGTGTAATACTTCAGATCTGGCTTGTGAAAGCAGTGACAGGCAAATGTAGGGTGTGCCTCTAATTCTTAAAAAGCAGCAACTTTATTTCCTGGGTCATGAAGCTAACCTCTGCATCTGACCTATAATCTTGGGAAGAGATACTGCATAGTACATCCTGTTCAGTTGTCTGTAGCCTACTTTATAACCGATCCACAATAAAAGATGCATCATCAAAGATTTCTTCCTTCAAGAGTTCTAAAATATGACTTCAACTTTTTCCCCACCACATTTATAGACGGCACTAAGTATATAGAAATTGAACAAGGACCTTTGAAAATTCTATGTTTTGTGGACTCATACTCTAACTGCCTATAATTTATACAGATTTTCTTTGTTTATATATTTTTTAAAAACCTTAATCTTTCTTGCCCATTGATTTTGTTGGGCGGGATTAAAAAGGAAGAAGTTTGTCATCTAGGACCTCAAAGAATATAAATGGGATTAGAGGAAGGACATGTTTTTGATTGGTTGGACATTCTGATTGGCCTAGTAGCTGTTTTCCACCATTGCGTCCTTGATGGATTGAAGATTATCTTTCAAGAAAAGGATGAAAATGTACTATTGCTGCCTAAAATGTGAATTAACCACATCTCTTCTCCCTCCAAGGTAGCAAAACACCGTGTTCAGTTTATACTGGTGTTCTGAATGGATGCAAGGCTGAAAATGTCTCTTGTACATGCAGTCTGAATTAAATGTCTATAAGATCCTTAAATCTTCCTTAAAATAGAGTGGTAGTACACTTAAATAGTTTTGGATAAAGTGCTGTTATTGGAAAAACACTTTCCTGACCATATTTCTTATGCAAAAGAGGTCAGTGGTCACAAATGATTTGTGCTTGATATTGATAATTATGGTACATTCGGAATTAAGGAAGTAAACATAGATTAATACTTAACAAAAGGTAGAATGACAAAGGAAAAACCTGGAGTGCTGGTAATTTTCAACTTACAACCATTTGTGTAAATTGACAAGTTGACCATTCAAAGATACAATGGCACTGGAGAAAGTGGCTTATAGTTAGTCCTTGCACCTACGACAGTTGCAGTATGTCCACAGTCCCATGATCAAAATTCAGACACTATGCAACAACAGTTGTATCATCCTGGGATCATATGGTGACCTGTCCAGCTTGTGTTCCAACAAGCAAAGCCAATGAGGGAAGCCAGATTCACCTAATGACAGTTAGATTCACTTAACAATGACAATGGTTCATTTAGTTCATTTAGCTGGGTATGTCTAGATTGATGAAGAGAAGGACCAGGGGAGACATGATAGCAGTGTTCCGATATCTCAGAGGGTGCCACAAAGAAGAGGGAGTCAAACTATTCTCCAAGGCACCTGGGTGCAGGACAAGAAGCAATGGGTGGAAACTAATCAAGGAGAGAAGCAACTTAGAACTAAGGAGAAATTTCCTGACAGTCAGAACAATTAACCTCTGGAACAGCTTGCCTCCAGAAGTTGTGAATGCCCCAACCCTGGAAGTCTTTAAAAAGATGTTAGATAGCCATTTGTCTGAAATGGTATAAGGTTCCTGCCCACACAGGGGGTTGGACCAGAAGACCTACAAGGTCCCTTCCAACTCTGCTATTGTATTGTATTGTATTAGTGACTATGGCCAAAAAAGGGCAGAATATCAGGCACTTACCAACTTTTACTGTAAGTGAGTAGTGGCTAGATAAATATTTCAAAATAAATAAACAAATCACCAATTCTATTCTACTAAGAACCTACAGGACAATGTTATGCAAAATCCACATGGGATACCTTACTTCCAATCAGTATTTTGCAAATTAGATATAATACCTATACTTTTTAGCAGATGGTATGCATGAAAAAAAAAATCCAAGTAATGTTAACATTTTTTCCCTCTTCCAAATGTAGATGTCTTTATGTTACAGGTCAAAGAAGAACAGAGTCTCCATTATTTTATCCTTTCCCTCCAAGCTGTATCATATTTTTTTTCTTAAAAAAAAGAATAAAGTATTTTCAATATTTACTATTAACGTGACTGGCTATGCTACGTAATGGTGTGGTTGCTAAAACTATGGCTGCTTAATACAATAATACAATACAATACAATAGCAGAGTTGGAAGGGACCTTGTAGGTCTTCTAGTCCAACCCCCTGCATGGGCAGGAACCTTATACCATTTCAGACAAATGGCTGTCTAACATCTTTTTAAAGACTTCCAGGGTTGGGGCATTCACAACTGCTGGAGGCAAGCTGTTCCAGAGGTATATAATATAATTAATAGATTAATATAAGCCTCCTGTATCCTTTTTAGCTGATTTCCATTGTCATATTTGTGTCCAGTAGTTCAGGAATTTCAGAGTTTTAGCTAACCATCCTTAGCAATCACAGCACTTTCTGTTGTTCTTGTGGCGTCCTCACTGAGGCCACACATATTTTCAGAGAAAATGCGGAAGAAATACTCATTTCCGATTACAAGTTCAGTAATAGTAGCGGCGGTCCGGTGATAATGTTCAATGACGGTGTACCATTCCTGTAAGATAGAACAAATTAAGCTGAGCTTGTAACACCATAAGAGTTAAGCGCTCAGGGGTAGCCTGGCTGAGACGTCAATCTAAAAGTATCTATCTGTATTATGCTGCAGCCTGAAGAATAACTGTAATTTTATAAGCAGCCCCTATATTGAAAGACAATTGAGATATGCAATCTATATGTATAAAAATGACTGCGCAAAACCTTAAAAAATGGGGGGGGGGGGGAATTCCACTGAAAATTGTCCTGCACATGCTCACCAAACAAGATGGTGGCCCCGTAGGAGAACCGGTTTGGGGACATGGCAGACATGGGGCGCTGCTGGTTCCAGCGACCCAGGCCTCCAAGTTCCTACTGGTTCGGCCAAACCGGTCTGAACTGGTAGGAACCCACCTCGGTTCTCAATGCTATCAAATATGTTTGGAACTAATCATGCCCCCCCCCCCGCCTCAGTGCCACTCAGGCTGTTTCGTGCTCTCTTACGAGGCAGGAATGAGGTCCCTGCAGCCTCCTCCAGGGCTACCCCACCCAAAAGTTCTCTTGGCCTTTTGGGTTGGCAAAAAGACCGGCTTTTCTCAGCCTTCTCCAATCAAGTTAGTATAGTTTTAATGGGTATTTATATTTTGTATTTCTATGTTTTTTAATTTTCCTGTGTGCCGCCCCGGGTCCCTTTGTGGGAGATGGGTGCGGGATACAAATTTGAAAAATAGAATAAAATAATAAAAGTGAGCTCTGAGGGGCTCTGAAGTACTACAAAGCATGGAAATTTCACTCCTGCCTTAAAACCAAAGGAATAATTGTGAAGCACCTTTAAATGATGCTTCACTTGTTTACAGCTTCATGAAAGCAAAACACCCCTTCAAAAATTCCTAATAAATAATTTTATTTCCCCCCCTTTATTTTCAGCTATTTTCAATTAGCCACTAACTAACTTAGAAGTCTTATGTGACCTCCTTTATCACTGTGTGTCTCTGGGCAACTAACAAGAATTTATAAGAGTAACAACAACACCTATGAGTAAATTACTATACCCGCAGCCAATATAATTCAATAGTCTAAAGTCTGACTCAACCCCCATCCCCCAGAACATGCAAATTATTATATATAAAGAAGATACACAGAAACAGATATGGTCGCTTTAACAGTGAGGCTGCAATGAATCATTGGAAGGGAACAATACTAGGAACAAAGACAACCTGCCAAAGATACTTGTCATGTTCACACAAGGTCTTTTATAACTGTGCCAGTTTAAGAGACATTTAAATGACAGATGTTCCAGTTTTCAAAAGTCACTTAGATTCACAAATAATAGCAGTGTTTTGAGGCAGCCTTCTATGTGAGGACCAGGCGACTTATCCTGAGATTCGCCATGTTAGAAAGTCTACTTACCATACTCTTTTTGTCTGCTTTTTGAATTGTGTAACCAGTAATGTTGGCATTGCCATCATCTTTCGGTGGGGTCCATTCCAAAGCAACATTTTCTCCCCAGACATCTGCAATTTTAACTGCTTGGGGTGGACCTGGACGATCTGCAGCAGGAAAGAGGAAATATTAACAGTACAGGTAAAAGTCATTTTTCCAGCTTTTCTCAGCTTGGCAGGTTTTAATGTTTTTTAAAGAGTGTAGCAAGTTTATAATTTTTAGGTGGCCAAATGTCTTGTTAGGTGGCGTTTCCTGCTCCTGATTCCCTCATGTGACTTCTTCCTCTACTTCTGAGTGACAGCTCAACTCTTCACGCTGTTCTAGGTGCATCTGAAGATAATTAATGTTTTCTAGATCAAAAAAATTCACTCATATTTCACTACATTTAATTCCTACAGTCACATCCTATGTGACATGGCTTTCCTTTTTAAAATTTATTTTACTTTATCAAATGATTTTCAGCCCAGCTTGTGAAAATAGCAGCAAGATACAAAAAAAATTATTTACTAATCTTTTGATGCTGGGATGGCCAAGAACTGAAGGTTAGGATAGTCAAGGCATTGCTACTAGGATATTGTCAGCTTCACACTGAGATATCATAACCTGGTATATGGTTATGGTGTCCTGTCTGAGCAGGGGGTTGGACTAGAAGACCTCCAAGGTCCTTTTCAAGTCTGATATTCTGTTAACGCTTTTCCAGTGATATCTGTAACAACTCATGATGATGTCAAAAGGACATCCTGGGTCATGGCATTATCACATAAATGATACCAAGACATATTGACTTTAGGGATGTTTGTAATGACGTATGCAAATTGCACCATTTGTGTGATACCTCATTATGCATGTGTCAAAATTTGTTCTTCTGTGTCCCCTGAAGACATCTTTGGCTTCTCTCCTCAGAAACTATATTTGTTACAGGCAAGACTATGTTTTAACTGTTAGATTGTAGGCCTTTCCTATCCAGACAAAAGGTAGCTTTGGTCTTAACTCTGGTTTGTAGGGGCCATAGATACGAAAGATATAGTAAGGATCATAATGTAGCTTATTTCAAAGACTCCAGACTATGGACTTAATCCAGGCCTCCACAATTTCATATCCTTTTTATCATGCTCCCTATATAAAATACCCTCCATTTTTGTTATGTTAAGGTGAAAGTGTTGTCAAAGTATTATAGCTAACAGATCATATTCTACTCAGGTAGAATTTCTATACATACCAACTATTTGAATGTCTATTGAGGCTTTGTCTACGAGGTTATCTACTTTGACCTTCATGTCATATTTCCCAGAATGGCTCCTCTCTGCTTTTCGGATGAAGATGATGGAATCATTTTCACTGTTGCGGATATTAATTTGGTTCTTGTCTACGTGGGTACCATTTTTCTTCCAAGATACTTTTGGTCTTGGCCTTCCCTGTAGAAGGGGAAAAAAACCAGACATGTATCCATTGAGATATTTGATTATTATTTCCTTTTAAAGATATTTTTTTAAATAAGTTTGAATAGCAGAGAGTTGCAAATTAAAACCAGCGAGCTGCTGATTGAATTAAGCTGATGGAATATAGCAATAGCAATAGCACTTAGACTTGTATTCCACTTGACAGTGTTTTACAGTCCTCTCTAAGCAGTTTACAGAGTCAGCATATTGTCCCCAATAATTTGACTCTTCATTTTACTGACCTTGAAAGGATGGAAGGCTGATTCAACTTTGAGCCGGTGAGATTTGAACTGCTGAACTGAAGCTAGCAGTCATCTGAAGAAGCCTGCAGTTAACCACTGGGACACCTCGGCTCATATATATTTATAATGTTTAACTAGCATTCTTTTCTAAACTGGGTCCCTTCAGTTTGTGCAGCTGTTATAGCATTTCTCAGCCTTGCAAGTTGTGCGGACTTCAATACCCAGAATTTTTGAGCCAACACAGCTGGTGGGTCCAGCAAGAAGACCTTCCCTGCCATTTCTTCTGCCCTGTGGAACATCCTCTCCCAGGAGAAGTGAGTCCCCACTTTTTTAGCCTTTCAACAAGAGTTTGTCCCAAATCTTGCATGGGGCTCCCAGAGCAACACACAACCCTGGGAGTGATTGGAGCCTTAAAGCTCCCTCCTGCCTTTTAACTTTTAACTTATTTCAATTTTGTTTCTACTTATTTTTAACTTTTATTTTACTTTTACCTTATTTATATTTTTGTTTCTACCTGGCTCCTTCTTCTAATATACTCCATTTTTATATGATTGTTATCAGAGGTGGGTTAGTCCTGGTTCGGCGAACTGGTAGTATTGGTGGCGGGAGGCTCCGCCCACCCACCTGGATGCTTCTGTGCATGCGCAGAAGCATCAGGTGCACATGTGAGCACGCCCGAACTGCTAGTAAAAAAATTGGCAACTTACTACTGATTGTTCAGTTTTTAACTGTACATCACCCACTCTGAGAGTGAGATGGGCACCTAATTTCTAATTTTGGTAAATAAAATAAAAATAAATCAATGATCTTGTCAAATGTACCTTTTGGGAGACTATTAGAATTAATGTATATTTTAAAAATGGGCCTTTCATGTATAGAGTTCATGTATAGACTTGATGTCTATGACATCAAGTGAGAATTAAAAGCATTTTAAGTTACTCTGATTATAGTTGAAGATCTTTGTAAATGTATTGCAATATTGCACTCATATTTTGAACACGGATTCTTTTAAGGGTTTTTTAAAAAAAACATTTGCTGTCATTTAACAAATATTGAAACTTCTTACAACTTCTTCAAATGTAGATGTTATCAGTGTGGTTGTATTAGTTACACACACAGCACATAGTATTAGATGTAGACCCATATGCATGTAGACACATCAACCCTCATGCATTCCTTACGTGGAAAGGAATAACAAGATTCACAGCTTCTCCAACCCTTCGAATATAAGTTTGCTTTAAGTGTCTCGGCAGACGAATCTTCGGAGGTTCTTAATTTAAAGAAAGGAGTTTGTGTCTTAATTCATAAGATCAAAATGTGGCAACTGAAGGCCAAATATGGCTTTTTCGGCATGCATAATTTCCATTGAGACAAATCGAGAGAGAGAGATCATTTTATTACAATTAATCAGAATATTCAGACAAAAGGAATTCTTCATTCAAAGAGGGAACCCTGATCTTTAGCTTACATCCCTTTTTATAGTTAACATAACAAAGAAATCTGAAAGAGGAAAGTTGATCGGACAGGATAATAGCATGCATGTTTATTAAAATGAGGTCTGACGTCTGAAGCAGAGGTGGTGTTCAGCAGGTTCTGACCAGTTCTGGAGAACCGATAGCAGAAATTTTGAGAAATTCAGAGAACCAGGAAATACTACCTCTGACTGGCCCTGCCTCCCCCCATCTATTCTCTGCCTCCCGAGTCCCAGCTGATCAGGAGGAAATGGGGATTGAATGGAGATTTTACAGTATCCCTTCCCTGCCACACCCACTAAGCCATGCCTACCAAGCCATGCCACACCCACCAAGCCATGCCCACAGAACCAGTAGTAATTTTTTTTTAATACCACCACTGGTCTGAAGGGACATAAATTGTAAGGAGAAAGGTTGTTTAGAGCTCACAAAAGACATAAGTCAGACCCCAATTTGTACCAACAAACTTTTTTTTTTAACCTGGCACTAGTCTCTACCTTGTTTATCAGTTTAGGAATGTTAAAAGCTAATAAACCTGAACATCATTGTAAAAAAAGAGAATCAGATTAAAATATAAATTAACTATGCTAGTTAGCAAACTACAAAACCCATGTCATTGGTCCCTCGCTATGTATAGATTTTCTTTCCCATTGGAAATCAAAGCAATGGGCAAAGAAAGATTAGGCAAGGAAAAATAACTTTTAACAATCCTTATATAAGTTACAAATAAGCGATGAGCCTCACCTATAACTTCTTTAACTAAAATAGGTTGTGGATGCAGCCGGGGATCACTGGGGCCAGCAGCATTTACTGCTCTTACTCGGACAAAGATTTTTGATCCAGTTGGAAGATCAGGGATGGTGAATTTTGTTTTATCTGTTAGCTCTGTATTGGCCACAATCCATTCTTCCGCTAAAGTGGAATAAAAACACAAAGACAAAGAGAAAGAACATTCAGAATTACGTAGAAAGACAGATGAAATTGTTAGATCAGACAAAGGATTCCGACTCAGGCATGGTCAAAACAACAGGAACGTTTATTCACACTATTTACAACACACACAAGATTCAACTGGCAAGGTTTCTTCTCTGGCAACCTCTTATATAGAGTTACCAGGCAGGAAACTCCTAGCAATGCAATTGCAACATTGTGACTCCTTTCCAGACAGATTCCAGACAGCTTGTCTCTGTTAATCACTGCAGCTGCTGGCTCAGCTCCGGAATGCGGTGACTCATAGGTTACCAGACGAGCTGTCTGGGACATAGGCTTGGGGACTCAACAGAAATATGGTTCATTTTTTTTAAATGGCCTTTTAAGTATATACTGGATATAGCATGGAATTTTGCACTTTTGTGGTCAGGTCATTAGCTCCTATTATGGGGCAACTAGAAGAAACAAACGTTACTAGCCTCCAAAGAAGAATCAATAGACAGAGACAGACAAGCACAGACAGACAGACGGTCAAGAAATAAGAATTATAATCCTGAAGGCCAGGCCATCAATATTATTGTGCTGTCTTTTTAAGAGAAATGTTAATAGACAAGCAACATAATGATTGTCAGTTGGAAAAATGCATTTCCACATGGAATCTATCCAACTTCTAGATTTTAATGATTTCCTGGTTTTTTTTTTAAGAAGACGTTTCCATATCAATACTTTTGCACTCTGTATCATACTTTGTTATAGTCACAAAGAGAGCTTTGTTGATTGGTCAGCAATCCCTCCTCCTTCCCCTGTTTTGACAGCATTTTCTTTCAACGAAATGCCAAATATCCTGCAAATCTTTGAGTATTCTGAGCAAGGAGAGTAATCTAATTTAATCCTAGCATATATATAATGTAACCAAAGCAGAAAATGCTCCTGCATATAACTGGGAAACTTCCAGCAAGCAAATATTCCTCCATTTTCAAATGTTATTTTGCTATTATCAGCAGTATTAAGTTTAGAAGACTGCATGAAAACTGAATTAATTTATCGAAACATTGTATAAACAGCTTGTTTTTACGTGGTGCAAACGGTGATTTTATTATAACTCTGTTAAAAAATGTAAATGAACTCTGTTAAAAAATTTAAATGAAATATAAAAGCTAACAGAAACTAATATTTAGAACAAAGAAAGAACAAAGAAAGAAAATCTAAAGAAGAAACTTGCTATTTTCTTTTTAGCAAAAAGAAGTGTAAATCTCTTATTCTATCATTATAACATAATTTTTATTCTTCTATGTACGGTAATCTTTTTTTTTTATTATCATCAAAACCATGGCTTTTATCTGAATGCAGACAATCAATTTTACTGACAACAGTAAACTGACACAGACAGCAGAAATATAAAGACAACATAAATCTCTTATATAGACAAAAACACTTTTGAAGGCCTCAACTAACAATGTCATTCAAAAAGTTATTTTGATACCAAAAGTACACTTTATGGTAAGATAAAGTAGCATTCAATGCTGTTTAAATAATACATTCTTGCAGAAAAAAACCTCATGCTATAAAAGACCATTTGTGCTTTAGTGCCTGGGCCATTGATAAGAAGGTAAAGGTAAAGGTTCCCCTTGCACATATGTGCTAGTCATTCCTGTCTCTAGGGGTGGTGCTCATCTCCGTTTCAAAGCCCAAGAGCCAGCGCTATCCGAAGACATCTCCATAGTCATGTGGCCGGCATGACTAAATGCCAAAGGCACATGGAACACTGTTACCTTCCTATCAAAGGTGGTTCCTATTGTTCTACTTGCATTTTTACATGCTTTCGAACTGCTAGGTAGGCAGAGGCTGGGACAAGTAACGGGAACTCACTCCGTTATATGGCGCTAGGGATTCGAACTACCAACAAGCTCAGCGTTTTAGCCACCGAGCCATCGCGTACCTGGGGCCATTGGATCTGAACTTCTAAATCAGGGTTTCTCAACCTTAGATGTGTGGAGCTCAATTTTTAAGAATTTGCCAGCCAATTTCTGGAAAGGTTCTGTCCATATTCAAATTCTATTTCATCCAATCTTTCTTACTTTGCATTTCAATAGGGGGATAAAAATTTCAGATCCAGTCTGGCTGAGTATGTGGCCAACCATAATAATGATGCATCTCATAGAGATTCTATAAAGGTATGAGCTGAAAAGCAGTTATACAGTATGTATTAAAGTAGAAATTCAGCTCCTTGATCATTTCCCAGGTATTCCAAATTACGTTGATTTTATTGGAATCTACCTGCCTATCCATCTATCTCCATTGCTCTTTCAGTAAGAATATTTAAATATCTTGCATACATTACCCTCCGGATTGTGGCTTGTCTCCAGAAAGTCAGCATTACATACTTCTGTGTTGGTAAACCTTATTTGGATTCATTTTTATTATTAATTCAGAGACATCCATTGTCAGACAAGCATAACATAGTTAGTTAGTACTCTCTATTAGTAAGTACCCAGACACACGTACTGCACCTTGAAGAGGAGCTTGTGATGATCACAGGGTTGATAAGACCATAAAAGCAAGTATGAGTTTATGTGAGGCAACCACAACTCCTTTAGGATAAAACATTATTTGCGTTTCCCCCCCAGTGTTTCGGCTCCAACTACTGGAAAATGGTACAATGAAATGGTACAAAGGAAAATGGTACAATGAAAAGAGTCGAGAAAGAAGGGAAGAAAAAGCTTGATGCTAAACACTCACAGGGTTTGGATGTCTTCTCTTCCGTCTGCCCCAGGCCCCCGGCTGTGTCCTCACTAATATTTTGCTCTGAACCAGAGTCAGAGGAACCTAAATGATTTGGAAAGCACAGATGGGGATTTACAGTCATAGGCAGGAGTGCCTTTTGGACTGGTACAGCCGAGCATCCACAGAATCAGAAACCAAGACAGTTGAGAAATGTGAAAAGAGAGAGAAAGATAGGCAAGAGGCATCCATTCAAAAAAAGAGATTTAAGAGGAAGAGAAAATTAAAGCATACTCCAGGATAAGCAAGAGAAAACTGAAAGAAGAAGAAAGATATACATGGAGGGATATATAGGTTTAAGATGGTTGGGAAGACTACTGGCATGGCTATTGTTGAAATCCATTGGTTACCAGAAATTCAGCATCTGCCAATACTTCTTGCTGGAAAATTGGCTTCTGCAGCTCTCTGCCTTTAGTATCCTGTACCTTGCACTGAATGTATGGAGGACAGGTATGCTCCATCTGAATGTATAGAGGACAGGTATGCTCCACCTGAATGTATGGAGGACAGGTATGCTCCACCTGAATGTACGAAGGACAGGTGTGCTTGAAACTTCATATGCAGGATATGGACATTTCGCTCTGAAGCATATCATGAATCTGTCAGCCACAGAATTGGTACAGTGATCTCAACAGAATCCATGCTTTTGTTAGTCATTCCTTGTAGCAGATAAGAAAACAATACTTTACCATATAATAATTTTTGGATCAAATCAGACGATAGTGTGCCAGTTTTTCCACCGAGTGATAGGTTTAGAGGAAGTATCATATAGATAAATTTGAAAAATAAATGCAAGACAAATATGGGGATCTCTTCAGGATAATGTTTACACTAGCTGAAGAACACTTCTGAGTAACGTCTACCTCTAAATTTAGAAAAATAACTTTATTTTTACTTCATCTCTTTTTCATTGTTAATAATCTGTGACAAAACAGGAGAAAGGGGTAAGTCTGTTCCTTTATTTTCAGTCCGTAAAAACGTTTCATTCCATTCTTGTGATGTAAAAACTGTTGTTTGATCCTTTGAAGCTATTTACATAGGTCTATTTGGAATATAGTATTGTTTCCAACGAAAGAGTATATTTTATTAACTTTTAAACAATAATTTCTAAGGTTGGTTTTGTACATTTGAAAAGTTTTCTTTAAACGTTTTTTGCCTTTGATTAAAGTGATTCTACTAATACCCCATTCGAGGGGAATAGGCAAGCAAGAGAGAAAAGCAGAGAAAAGAGAGATTGGTTGAGATAAGCAAGAAAAGGTAGAACTGAAGAAATGGAGTTGAAAGATTGACAGTTAAAGAAAAAGATTGCTGAAGATTCCAAGTAAGAGATTAAGTTTTACAGAGACATTAGTGGAAAGAAAAGTTCTGCAGGAAAGAAGATGAAGAATACAGAAATCCAGATACTAAAAAAGACAAACAAAAGAAACAATGCATAACAAGAGATATAGCAAAGTAAACAAAAAGTATTATTTAACCATTTAGATTGTTCTGTTCTAAAACATTACAATATATACATAACATTATTTTTGTGTCTGTGTATTTGCATGTATAGATATACACAAACAGTATATATGTAGCATGTATAATTTATATCTAGATATGCAAAGGTAAATAGAATATACGGGCTGTATACCACATTTGTTTGTAAAATATTTCATTATTGTATTTTATACAAGGTAGGTCATGGCAAAATGGCAGACTCAATCTACATTTGAGATATGTCCTTGGTGTTCAAGGTCTTTTGATGTATCTTGTTAGCTTACTAAAATGTTACTTACTTGCTTTTTTAAAATGTAATTTCTATTTTTGAAAATCAGTTCCATATTTATGGCTAGCAATATGGGAAGAAATTTAAAATCCAGTAAGAGAGAAATCTTTTGCCTAGCCAATGAACCTAAATTATACTTTCTCTTTTTCAAGGCCAGATCTGGAAAAACTATTTCTGCTTAGCTATGATAATTAGCAAAACAATACTTCTTACTTTGATAGCATAAAATATTTTACGTCTCTGCTCTAAAGCAGACTCATTCCAAATAAGTGGCTTAAAATTGCCTGAAATACTTAGTTCAGCAGACCCATGTTGACAGGAAAAAACAAAAGATAGAGATCAAAGCTGCTTACTTTTAAATACTTGCTAGGAACAAAAATATAAATAATTTGTTAAGGGGAGTAAAATACAAATTGGAAGCTATTAGCTATGTTCCAACTGTGTTTTCCATTTTTCTGCAGTTTGCTGTATATTCTAGATTTCTGAATTATTATTGAGCTGTTCCATAAAAGTAGAAGCAACAGAAGCAGCAGCAGTAATAATAATAATAATCAAATAAAACATGTTTGTATTCCATTTCATTCCTGCCCTATTCCTTAAAATTTCTAGCTGGTTGTTGATCTTTACTTCTGATCAATATCTTTTCTGCTTAGACTAAAAGTTTGGGAGACATTTGAGGACAATTTGGAAGTTACAGACTGGTCAGTAGGTTAACATTCATAAAAATCCAACAGCTGTCTTTAGTATAATCAGTGGCAGAAATCATCCACAGCTAGATGTTTTCACTGATTCAACAGTTGAAAAGCTGTATAGAACAGAACAATACATAGCTTACTACTTACTTAAGAACTTCTTCTATAGTGAATTCAACACAAATTTTGAAAGGGTCTTTTTAGTTTACTTTGGAGAATCTTTATATTTTACATACATTGACCAAAGCTGTTGTTGGATAGAAAAAAATGAGTATATTTTATCTTTTGCATGAAATACAATTGGGACTTACTTCCTTCAAAGCAATACTCTATAACATAACCATCTAAACCTGCAGCTCCAATCTGATCTGGTGGTCGCCACTTCATGGTAACTGTAGTATCAGTGACAGAGTCAACTGCCAGACAGGTAGGAGGACTTGTGACAGCTAAAAGCAACAAAAGAGAGTATTGACATTAGCCTAAAAGATTTAACAGATTAACATGACTGAAGACATATTCAGAATTCTAAATCATTAGGTCAATTTTCATGCTGGTTAGGAGTTATAGGAGTTTAAAAGATTAACAGAGTTGGAAGGGACCTTGTAGATCATCTAGTCCAACCCCCCCCCCCCCAAGCAGGAGACACTACACCATTTCTGACAAATGGCAGTCCAATCTCTTCTTGAAAACCTCCAGTGATGATGCTCCCACAACTTCCAAATGCAAGCTGTTCCATTGGTTGATTGTTCCCACTGTCAGAAAATTTCTACTTATTTCTAGAAATTTTGGTTGAATCTCTCCTTGATCAGTTTCCATCCATTATTCCTTGTCTGGCCTTCAGATGCCTTGGAAAATAGCTTGACCCCCTCCTCTCTACGTCAGCCCCTCAAATATTGGAAGACTGTCATCATGTCTCCACTGGTCTTTCTCTTCACTAGACTAGCCATGCCCAGTTCCTGTAACTGTTCATCGTATGTTTTAGCCTCCAGACCCCAAATCATCCTGGTTGTTCTTCTCTGCACTTTTTCTAGAGTCTCAACATCTTTTTTATGACCAAAACTGGATGCAGTATTCTAGGTGTAGAGTGGTATTAGTATTTCACTTGTCCTTGATTGCATCCCTCTGTTAATACAATTTAGGATTGCATTGGCTTTTTTGGCTGCCACCGCACACTGCTGGCTCATATTTAACTGGTTGTCCACTAAGACTCCAAGATCCCTCTCACAGTTACTGCTACTAAGCCCGGTTTCACCCAGTTTATATGTGTACTTTTGGTTTTTCTTGCCTAAGTGAAAGGCTTTACTTTTCTTAACAAAATTTTTATTTAACAAAATATACATAATCTCTTGTAGGTCATTAAACAATTTTCATGTTCATTATATTATTTAAATTAGCAAGCACTTTCAATGTCTAATTACTAATCTAAATAATTTTTGCATTAGGAAAATACAGATGATAATACCAGCTTCTTATCTGTACACTTCTCTTGTTTTCATTAGAATAGGTGATATTTAGAACCATTGAGCTCATCTTCTACAGTCCCTAACATAAAAAATTGAAAAATCTGATTTTTCAAAAGAAATATCATCTTAAAATCATCAAAACATAGATAAGGGGAATGAAATGGCAGTGTGAACGGAATAAGGATTATAATGGGGATGACTATTAAAATAAAGATGAGGGATATAGTCAAAAGTTATCCCAGAAACAACTGCCATATTTTTCGGAGTATAAGACTCACCGGAGTATAAGACGCACCAAGGTTTTGAAGAGGTAAATTACAAAAAAAAGTAGGTAGGTAGATAGAGGGATAGAGAGGGAGAGAAAGAAAGAGAAACACAGTAGGTAGGTAGGCAGAGAGAGAGTAGGTAGGTAGGTTGGTAGATAAAGGAATAGAGAGAGAAAGAGAGAGAGAGAGAGAGAGAGAGAGAGAAATACAGTAGGTATTTAGGGAGTGTGTGTGTGTGTGTGTGTGTGTAGGTAGGTAGGTAGGTAAAAGGATAGATAGAGAAATAGAAAGAGACAGAGAGAAATACAGTAGGTAGATAGGGAGAGGGTGTGTGTGTGTAGGTAGGTGAGTAGGTAAAGGGATGGGGAGAGAGAGAAATACAGTAGGTATGTATCGAGAGAGAATGTATGCATAGATAGGTAGGTAGAGGGATAGAGAGAGAGAGAAATAGAGAGAGAAATACAGTAGGGAGGTAGGGAGAGAGAGTGCGTGTGTAGGTAGATAAAGGAATAGAGAGAGAGAGAATAAAGAGAGAGAGAAATATAGTAGATAGGTAGGGAGAGAGAGAGGGTAGGTAGGTAGATAAAGGAATAGAGAGAGAGAGAAATAGAGAGAGAGGGAGAGTAGGTAGGTAAGTTGATGTTTCCAGGTGTATTTATCCATGTCCTGGAGAAGGAAATCGCTGATGAACCTTAAGACTTTGTTTCTGCTGGCACAGAAACAGTTAAAGAGCCTTCCGAAAGGGGGGGGGGGGGGAAAGCCTTTGCACTCTGCAAACTTTCCCCAAACTTCCTATTTCTCCAGGAAAAATAAAAAAGCATGACTAGCCTTGGGGGGGGGGCTTGCAGAGTGCTCCTGGGGGGGGGGTCAAAAATGAGCACAAAAATGGGCCATTTTTTGTCAAATAAATTGCATGCATAGCCCTAGGGAGGCTTATAGAGTGCTGCTGGGGCCCGGGGGGGGGGCAAAACTGGCCCATTTTAGGCTAATTTCTTTCCTCCCCAGCCCCCAGGAGCTCTCTGGAAGCCTCCATAAGGCTAGGCACAGCCATTTGGTAAAGGGGGCAGGGTTCCAGGAAGCAAAAAAAAAATGCTGTATTCGATGTATAAGACGCACCCAGATTTTCAGCCTCTTTTTAGAGGAAAAAAGGTGCATCTTATACTCTAAAAAATATGGGTATTAACCTTAGAAATGGTAAATTGGATGCTCTTGAGAAGGATGCAGGAGTTTAGACCACTGTTTGTAAACCATGGTGACTTTAAGATGTGTGGGCTTCAAGTCCCAAAATTTGCTCTCAGCCATAAATTCTGGGAAATGAAGTTCATGCACCTAAAAGTTTCTGAGGTTGAGTAAGAGTGAACGTATGCAGATTAGCTCAGATTAACAGAGTTGGAAGGCATCTTGTAGGCCATCTAGTCCAACCCCCTGCCCAAGGTGGAGACCTTATACCATTTCGATCCTACACAGCTCTGTAATATCTTCTGATGAAAAATATGTGTTCATTTAAAAAATAATAATGAAGCTGCAGCCAATATTGAATCATCAGTAATAATTATGTTTAACATTGGTCAACTTTATTGGTAAAGGGATTTCTTTCTGATGGTATTCCAGTATGTCAGACCAGATCAAAATAAAACAAAGCATTATGACTGCAACATCAAGTGAGAAAGATTAATTTGTTTTCCTGCTTCCTATTTTTACAGAATTCTGAAGTCTTTGCTGAAACTGAATTAAATCAATATCTTTCTTGCTGGATTTTATGTGAATGAATATACTGTATTTGTAATTAATTTCCAGAGTGCTACAGTACCGTATTGCAATAAAACCATTTAATAAAAGTTATGCATAATTAAATACATAGTTATGATTTACTTACCTAGAGGCACAAAAGGTTTTGATGGCATGCTTGGCTTGGAAGTCCCAATGGCATTAACTGCGAACACACGGACCTCATAGGCAACTCCCTCAATCATCTTTTTGGGCTCAAAGGTTGTTTCTTTAATAAGATCAAAATTTAATCTCATCCATCTGGAGCTTTGCTTCTTTTTCCTTTCAATATAGTATCCTAAATAAATATATGCATAAATATAAAACTTATTAGTTGAGGGCTCAGAATCTCTAAAAAGAGCAAATGCAATTGTTACAGTAAAGGTAAAGGTTCCCCTCGCACATATGTGCTAGTCATTCCCGACTCTAGGGGGCAGTGCTCATCTCCATTTCAAAGCCGAAGACCCAGCGCTGTCCAAAGAAGTCTCCGTGGTCATGTGGCCAGCATGACTAAACACCAAAGGTGCACAGAACGCTGTTACCTTCCCACCAAAGGTGGTTCCTATTTTTCTATTTGCATTTTTACATGCTTTCAAACTGCTAGGTTGGCAGAAGCTGGGACAAGTAACAGGAGCTCACTCCATTACGTGGTGCTAGGGATTCAAACCGCTGAACCGCCAACCTTTCTGATCGACAAGCTCAGCATCTTAGCCACTGAGCCACCGTGTGTTATGGACAGGACCTATTTCAGGATCTAATCAGGGTCCATTACCTGAACCAGAGGTTTAGTCTTTTCAGTTTTCAGAAGACCTACAAATTTCACTTGGTCACCTCCATGCCATCTAAATAATAATATAACTTAAACAAAAACTCTCAATTGAAACCCTTCTGCTTATGCATAGTGTTTACTTCTGTTTCAAAGAGCCACCCAATAATTCTACAAAATCACTAAAATACCAGTTTCAGTGGTCTGCATACCTAACAGAGGCGATCCACCATCATAGGCTGGAGGTTCCCAGGTCATAATACACCAGTCTTCTCCTATCTCAATCACATTGGGTGCCTCTGGGGGATCAGGAATATCTGTTGCAATTAGAAGTTTTCAGTTGTTAGAGTTTTACTGGAAAATAAAAGAGTTTTACTTTTCTTCATCTCAGACAAAATTACTTATAGCTATATTAAATCAAATACCCAGGCTCACTTTAAAAAAATCCAAAGTCACTTTCATTATGGAATTTAAATTAACCACAGATAAACTAAATCCCATTGATTTCAATAAATAAGACATATTTACGTGGGATTTCACATCAGGTTTTCATTAAATAGATAGCATTTAACGAAATATAACAAATGTTATAATCTAAATCAGTGTATCTCAACTCAGCAACTTAAAAATGTATGGATTTCAACTCCCAGAATTCCTCAGCCAGAAATTTTGGAAATTGAAGTCCACATAATTTATGGTAAATTTGCTGAGGTTTCCAGGCTGCAATCTCTACTGAATTAGAAAGAAATTCATTTGGGGGGAAAATCACTTTGAGTCCTATTTTTAACTCAGAGCTATTGAGAAGCTAAAGTAACACCCTTTAAAATGACTGAAAACATACTCTGTTGCAAAATTCTAAGTAATTTTCATGCTGGTTGGGGATTATAGGAGTTTAACAGATTAACAGAGTTGGAAGGGGCCTTGTAGGTCATCCAGTCCAACCCCCCACTCAAGCAGGAGACCCTACACCATTTCTGACAAATGGCAGTCCAATCTCTTCTTGAAAGTCTCAACTGATGAAGCTCCCACAATGTCTGAAGGCAACTTCTGTTCCATTGGTGGATTGTTCTCACTGTCAGAAATTTTTTCCTTATTTCTAGGTTGAATATCTCCTTGATCAGTTTCCATCCATTATTCCTTGTCTGGCCTTAGAGTGCCTTGGAAAATAACTTGATCCCTTCCTCTCTGTGGCAGCCCCTCAAATATTGGAATACTGCTATCGTGTTTCCTCTGGTCCTTCTCTTCACTAGACTAGCCATGCCCAGTTCCTGTACTGTTCTTCATATGTTTTAGCCAGTGGTGGGATTCAAATAATTTAACAACTGGTTCTTAGCCCTAATGACCAGCAAGGTGAGCGTGGCTCAGTGGTCATGTGACTGGGTGGGTGTGGGCAACTCAACATCATTCACGTTGATGGGCGCTACGCGTTAGTTGCTACAATGCAGTAAGGGTTAACCGGAGAGGCAGTTTCTGTAAGCAAGGCAATAAAGATTAGGCTAGAAACAACACCAGAATGTTTCCACAAAAGGCAATTTCTTCCAATAACTGTTTCTCTGAACTGCTTAGAAAGTTAAAAACCGGTTCTCTCGAAAAGGTGTGAACTTGTTGAATCCCACCACTGGTTTTAGTCTGCAGCACCCTAATCATCCTGGTTGCTCTTCTCTGCACTTTTTCTAGAGTCTCAACATCTGTTTTATAGCGTGGTGACCAAACTGAATTCAATATTCTAGGTGTGGTCTTACTAAGGCTTTATAGCAGGGGTCCCCAACCTTTTTTGCACCAGGGACCGGTTTCATTTTAAAGAAAATTTTGCGGACCGGCTGTGTGGCTCAGCAGTCATGTGACTGGGTGGGCGTGGCCAACTTGGAAAATGTTTTCACATTTTCATCTCACTTAACAATGGTCTTGGTTAACAACCAAACTTTTGGGCTCAATTGTGGTCATAAGTTCTTTCTTTCTTTCTTTCTTTTTTTCTTTCTTTCTTTCTTTCTCTCTTTCTCTTTCTCTCTTTCTTTATTTCTCTGTCTCTTTCTCGCTTTCTTTCTTTCTCTTTCTTTCTCTCTCTTTATTTCTTTTTCTCTTTCTTTCTTTCTTACCCTCTTTCCCCCCTCTCTCTTTCCCTATTTCTCTTTCTCTCTCTTTCTTTCTCTTTTTTTCTTTTTCTTTTTCTTTCTCTTTCCTTTCCTCTTTCCCCCCTCTCTTTCCCTATTTCTCTTTCTCTCTCTCTCTTTCTTTCCCTTTCTCTCTCCTCTCTCTTTCTTTCTCTCTCTTTCCCTCTTTCTCTTTTTCTTTTTCTTTCTCTTTCTTTCCCTCTTTCCCCCCTCTCTTTACCTATTTCTCTTTCTCTCTCTCTTTCTTTCTCTTTCTTTCTTTTCCTCTTTCTCTCTCCTTCTCTCTCTTTCTTTCTCTCTCTCTCTTTCCCTTTCTCTCTCCTTCTCTCTCTTTCTTTCTCTCTCTCTTTCCCTCTTTCTCTTTTTCTTTTTCTTTCTCTTTCTTTCCCTCTTTCCCCCCTCTCTTTCCCTATTTCTCTTTCTCTCTCTCTCTTTCTTTCTCTCTCTTTCTTTCTCTTTCTTTCTTTCCCTCTTTCTCTCTCCTTCTCTCTCTTTCTCTCTCTCTCTCTTTCCCTCTTTCTTTCTCTTTCTCTCTTTCTGTCTTTTCTTTCTTTCTCTCTTTTTTCTTTTTTTTCTTTCTGTCTCTCTTTTTTCTCTCTTTCTCTCTGTCTGTCTTTCTCTCTTTCTTTCTCTCTCTCCCACTTTCTTTTTCTTTCTTTCTCTTTCTCTCTCTCTCTGTCACTCTCTCGTTTGCCCATCTGTCACTCTGTGTGTGTGTGTGTGTGTGTGTGTGTGTGTGTGTGTGTCTCGCATTCAGGGACTTAAATCACTCATTCTGTGTCTCTGTCTATCTTTCTCTCCCTCCCGCCCACTCTCTGTCTCTCTGTGTGTGTCTGTCACTCTCTGATTCCCCCCTCCCTCCCGGTCTCTCTCTGTGTCTGTGCCTCTCTCTGTCTGTCTGTCTCCCGCCCCCCCCCTCGCCCAAGCCTCCTCAGTTCCTGGAAGTAGCCTGTATTTACTCGCTCGCTCTCTCACCCATCCACCGGACGAAGGAACCTGGCGTCCGATGGGTGAGCAAGCAAGCGAGCGAGCAACCGCGGCCAGCGGGCCAGCGGATTGTTGGGCGCTGCCGCAGCAACTGCCGCAACAACACTCGCTCACTCACCTACCCACCGGACGCCAGCTTCCTTCGTCCGGTGGGTAGGTGAGCGAGCGAGTAACCGCAGCCGGTGGGCGGGCAGGCAGGTTGTTGGGGGCTGCTGCAGCAAGTTTCCTTGCCCGCCCGCGCTTGCTTGCTCGCTCGTTCACCCACCCACGGGACGCAGGAACCTGGCGTCCCCGCCCCCGCCGCCGCCCGCCCGCTCAGTCGCCTTAGCCTGCCCCGGCCGCCCGGCTGCGCGCTCTGCCCAGGGGGCTGCCCCTCCTCCTCCTGTCTGGCGCTGTGGCCCGGTCCCTACTAAGCCACGGACCGGCACCGGTCCGCGGCCCGGTGGTTGGGGACCCCTGCTTTATAGAATGGTATTAGTACTTCACTTGACCTTGATTGTATCCCTCTGTTAATGCAATTTAGGATTGCATTGGCTTTTTTGGCTGCCACCGCACACTGCTGGCTCATATTTAACTGGTTGTCCATTAAGACTCCAAGATCCCTCTCACAGTTACTGCTACTAAGCCCAGTTTCACCCAGTTTATATGTGTACTTTTGGTTTTTCTCGCCTAAGGGTAAGACTTTACTTTTCTCTACATTTAATTTAATTTTGTTAGATAGTTTGCAGACGCAACACTTATGGAGGGCATCAGTTTGGAAAAGGCTGAAATAGGAAGAGCATTGGTACTAGCTCAGTATAAAAGCTATGCATTGCATTGACTTACCAACTACTTTTATATTGATATGGGCAGAGTCTTCTCCAGCTTCATTTTTCAGCATTATCCTGTAAGAACCCGAGTCATCTTTTTCAGCTGAATCAATTACCAAACAACTGCTGTCTGGATAATTCTCTGCCCGTATTCTGGATGCAGAATCCATAATCCACTATCAATCATTTTGCAGAAGGGAATAGGGTAGGGGGAGAAAAATAGTTTTAAAAGGAGGGAAATTAGAAACCACCAGAGGATCGACAGCCAGAATTGAATTAGGATAAGTCATATGGAAATTGCACAAATGTAGCAAGGAATTTGTCAATTACTCCATGGACACATTCCTGATAAGACGGACTTTGTGCTTACTTTAACAATGCTTTCCGTTTTTTTTTAATTTTAAAAATCAAAATGAGAGGTTGGCATGCCATAAAGCAAAGCACCATGCCACCAAAACATCTTTATGTTTAAAGACTAGCTGTGACTTAACATGTGCCCTCAAGGCTTTCTTGGAACAATTAAAAATACATGATTGCCACTTAGTCTGGATTTGGAAGCATATCTATTTATATATCTATTGAGAAAGTGAAGAAAAAATATCACTTGAGCTAATAAAGGAAAACAGGGAGGGGGGGGGAGCAATCTTCCCAGTTTATCTTTTGATAAATGGTTATTTTGCAAGACACATTCCACTTTGCCCAAGGCCCATATATTATTGAATGCCCCCTGGAAAAATACTGGCATCCTTAAAATGTATCTCCCTACTCTTGCATTAAGGTGGCACAGTGGTTAGAATGCAGTACTGCAGGCTACTTCTGCTGACTGCCAGCTGCCTGAAATTTGGCAGTTCGAATCTCACCAGGCTCAACTTTGACTCAGCCTTCCATCCTTCTGAGGTGAGTAAAATGAGGACCCAGGCTGTTGGGGGCAATAGGCTGACTCTGCAAACCACATAGAGAAGGTTGTAAAAGCACTATGAAGGGGTATATAAGTCTAAGTGCTATTGCTATTGCTAAGCTCTGATACTGCATGCTAAGGTCTTGCAATATTTCTCGGTTGTACATTCAGTCCTTTTTCAGTGACCACAATTGAACTGGCAATTCAGTCATCAAACAAAGTGGTCACTAAGTGAAACCGCAACTGTGCTTAGGATCCGGCTTCAGCATTACTTGGCTTTACAGGCCTGTGAAGGTTATAAATGCCAGGATTGGTTGTAAGATTACTTTTGCCTCACAGTTATAACTGTGAAGATTTGTTAATGAGGCAGTACCTGTGTTTTCTCATGACTGTTTTCAAAACATTCAGACAATGGTCTAACAACTAAGAGGGATCGCAGGCAGTCTTATCCACTGGGTATGGTTAAAAAAAACCCAGCATGCTAGTGAGGATGGTGCGGCTAAAGCTTTGCCTATTTTTTATGCATCACACATAAAAAAAGAGATGCGAAGCCTGGATTTTTGATCACCCCATCACAGCGGCCATCTTGGCTTTTTTGACTATTGCCTGTGGACATTCTTCGTAGTTGACTGAAATTCACAGAGATAATTTAAGGAATGTTGAGCTATTCTTAATGCTTTCCTAATTTTACTGGTTGGTTACAAGATTACTTTTGCCTCACAGTTAATGATCCTACTGGTGCTGCCCATCATGGTTGTAAAGTAATTCACTGTGGGACTGACCTGATTTTATGATCTTTCTGTAATGATCTTAAACAAACTAATGGTTTGCTATGGGGCAGTTTTGCTGAAGTAAATACATTGTAAAATGTGATCATGCGTCCACGGGCACTGGAAACAGCTGTAAATGCATGCTGCTTGACAAGTACCCATCATGTACTCACATGATTACGGAGATGTGTGTGGCCATTGGAAGTTCAGGACCAGATCATAAGTACCCATTGGGAGGTCCATATTAACTTCAGGTAACTAACCAATCAGTTGTAACTTGAGGAGTACCTATTTATCATCTCCCAAAGATATCAATTATGCCTTCCAATCTATATCTTTTCTGGATACTGTACCTGTGATATTTTATGAAGGATTACAGATAATACCTAATTATCTGATAGTAGATTGTTAAAGGCGATTGCAACTCCAGCAGCTTACAACCTCTCCTGAGTTTAGTTTGGATATATGATACTTATTGGTTAAAGAGATTCTGAGTACTTTAGCAATAGCACTTAGACTTATATATCGCTTCACAGTGCATTACACCCCTTTCTAAGCAGTTTACAGACTCAGCCTATTGCCCCCCAACAATCTGGGTCCTCATTTTACCCACCTCAGAAGGATGGAAGGCTGAATCAACCTTGAGCCTGGTGAGGTTCGAACTGCCAGCTCTGGCAGTCGGCAGCCAGCAGAACTAGCTTGCAGTACTGCATTCTAGCCACTATGCCACGCCTTTCATGCCACTGCACATTTTATTACAACTTATTTAAAAGATTGGGTTTAAGATGTATTTGTTTAAATTGAAATTTTACCTTATCTCCCCTGCTCCACAGAACCTTTGGTGGAGGCTCCCCAGAAACAGGGATTTCAAGACGTAATTTCGTTCCTGCGACAACTGTTACCGTGTTATCATCACCAAGGCCATCAAGGTGAAGCTTAGGAGGATCTGCAAAACCAAGGCACTTAGGAAAACATCCCAAAATTTGAATGTGTGATAGAAGAGACCTTTCCATCTCAGACTGGAGAAACATCTTCATGCATACAAAGCCGAAGTTAATGTAATATGCCGAAGAAGAGTTTTTGGAGTCAAACTAAATGCCCCTAAACTTCCTACAAAAGCGTAGCACTAGCTCAACTATATAGCATCAAATTTAGCAGTCACCCTCTGCCCAAAACCACTTTCCCAACTGAAATTGAATTGTCAACTCAGCCAAAAAACATTTAGAAGGCTAGCAATGATGACAGTCTCTGGGATATGTTACCAGAGAGCAAACATAGATACTGGGAAGTAGGAACCCTGTAACATTAACTCCTCAAAAAAGAAACTATGTACAAGAATTATGGCTTTTTTTCATCTTTCAACTCCCATTGTCTTTTACTGTTCTGCTCTCTTATCTCATAATTACACCCTACCCCTAACGTTGACTTACAGATTAGCAGAGTTGAAAGGAACCTTGTAGGTCATCTAGTCCAACCCCCTGCCAAAACAGGAGACCCTACATCTGCCTCTACTTAGGATCGAACTCACTACCTCCTGATTGTGAGGCTAGAGCTTCACCTCTAGGCCACCTAACCCCTTCATTAGATCATGTATCATTAAATGCATGATGTGCTACAGCCACATCATGCTGCTATTTCTAATCATGTGTACATCCATACATTTGCATATAATCCTACACCATTTTGTGTTTAGCACTGCCAATAAGCTAATTTATGCTTCGCCATACAATAATTTTGTCCTAGTCTGGTTTAAACATACCTCTGGAAAAATTCTCATACAATATAGAGGATAGCAGAGAAACAATTTCTACATGTACATTTTAAAACATTTAATATATTTCTTATTATTTTTAAATAATACTTATTAGCAAACTGATTTGTTCAGATGCAATAATAAAAAAGCATCAATATTTGTAGTTCTTTAGTGTGCTCTAATCAGGACTCTCATTCTATTCCATTCCGTTCATTTTCTACTGCAATCCACTCCACTCCATTCCATTCATTTTCTACTCCATTCCATACCACTCTACTCCACTCCATCCCATTCATTTTCTACTCCACTCCACTCCACCCTACCCCACCCCACACCATTCCATCCCATCCCTTCCCATTCCATTCATTTTCTATCCACTCCACCACCTTCCATTCCAGCTGGCCAGCACACATGCTCGTGACGGGATTCGGAAGAGCAGCTGGCGACGACATGTGTGCCTTACAGAGAGGGTTCTGCCATCATGGTACTAAGTCATTTCCTACAATATTTAAAACAGTATATTACTGTAGAAATAGCCAACACAATCACTGAAAATTGTGTAGAATTCTAGATTTCCATAAGGTTGAAATGCAGGAAACAGACTAGAAACTCTGGCTACTGCCTGGGGATTTTGAAGTTGCAGTCCTAACACGGCAAGATAGTTCCATGCTCAGTTGGCTTTAAGAACATTCAATAATCAGTCCATTTTAGGAACATGACATTACTTCTTTGCACTTATTATATAAATACATGACAATCAAAAAAGAGAGAAATATAGGAGTTACCTATAATATGAACTTTACAAGGGATGTTAACATTGTAGGCATCTGGAACAAACATGTATTCACCGTCATCCTCCACAAGTGAGTTAGCAATAATTAACCGATGGATTCTATAAAAAAAGTCAAGATAGCAAACCAAAATAAATATTCTTATTCCTGCATGGTGAGATAACTACATGGGACACTGTGGAGAAACTTGGTGAGGGTAAGTTCAAAAGCACAGCTAAACTGGAAAGATCCACTGAGTTTGGTTGTTAATTTAGACTGTGTTGCACTAGCAATTGTCTTTGTTCTGTTACACCTTCACACAAGCCTGCTATTAATTTGTGTAGAACCTGCAATAGGATTTATTGTTGTGAAAAGGTAAGGCAAGTGAAAAGCTCAGCTTTTCAAAAGCGTTTTGAACTTTGGTAAAGTCAGCATATCAGGTATTTCTTTTGTGTGCATATTGCAATACTAGGTAAACCCCAAATAAAAAAAAATGAGCTTGAAATGTATACAGGTAGTTCTCGACTTACAACAGTTCATTTAGTGACTGTTCAAAGTTACAACTGCACTGAAAAATGTGACCTATGAACTAAAGGTGCTTTTTCAAGAGGCAACTGGACTTTCTGTATTTCTTTGAAGAGTTCTTGAATGAGAAGTGAAATTTTCAAGAGTTGCCTCTTGAAAAAGTATTTTTGCAACAACCATGACCTGGATGACTCAGAATCTGCATAGACATTTCGCTGTGACTTATGAATGTTTTTCACAGTTATGATCTTTGCAGTATCACCATGGTCATGCGATCAAAATGAACACCCTTGGCAACTGTGATCACCGTTTGCAACCTTCTCACAAGCAAAGTCAATGGGGAGTTCATTTAACAACCTGATTACTAACTTATCAACTGCAGTGATTCATTTAACAATTGTTGCAAGAAAACTCATAAGGTGGGACAAAACCCACTTAACAAATGTATTTATTTATTTATTTATTTTTCGAATTTATACCCCGCCCTTCTCCTTGTTAGGACCCAGGGCGGCGCACAAGCATTATTAAAACCACAATAAAAACAATATACATCATTAAAAACATATTAAATTATTAAACCTGTGCTAAAACCCATTTAAAACCCTGCCAAATTGCAATTTATACATAAAAAGTCAGAAACGGGGGGCTATGCTAGGCCGGCTTGTTGGAATAGATACGTCTTAAGACGTTGGCGGAAGAGGCGGAGGTCCAAGGTAGTGTGAAGGTCGGGGGGTAGGTCATTCCAGAGGGCCGGGCCCGCCACAGAGAACATAAATTGTGGGCTCTATTGTTGCTATAAGTTGAGGACTACCTGTATAATTTTTTTTTTAAAAAAATAAGGAGGTATTAAAAATCTGCATAGAAACTTTATTTCAAAATTGAATCTTGAGTTCAAGAAGGAGCTATATAACATTTTTCAGAAGAAGGATGGTGGTGAAGAGTTTAATAACATAGTCCTGTTATGACAACAGAGTTTTCTAATGCTCCCTGGAATCTTCTGATTTTCCCCCCAGCTGTTTTGGAGGCTGCTCAACATGTTCTGAAATGGTTCCAGGCATACTTCAGTCCAACACAGTTCCCCAGATGTGGAGAACATCCACCTAGAAAACAAGGGGCCCTTCCGAGAATGACCAGGTTGGCACATACCAGATGAAAGCCAGAATATCATGCTCATTCAAGAACATTTTGTTATACAATTTTATGAGATGTGGGATTTGGTGGTTAGATTAAAAAAACATGGAAATGAAAGACATTAGAGAACGTTATCAATACAAGAATAATAGAATGATACAGAATATGACATAAAAAAATATTATTATTGGATAGATTTAAGATGATGTAATGAATTGTTATAATATAAATGAACCCAATATCTAGATTATCTCATTTAATAATAATAAATAATAATAAATTTAATTTGTAGACCGCTCCCTCTCCCCGAAGGGACTCAGGGTGGTGCACAGGGGAATTAAAAAACGTACACACATAGATACATCATAAAATATATAAAATCAAATTAAACAATTTATCCCTGCGCTAAAAAACCTAAAATCCTAAAAACTAAACCCCTTAAAAAACCCAATTAAAACAATTTAAAATGAAGGAATAATAGTGATAGTCAAATAAATGTGGTACAAGGATAATACTGTATACAAATATATTTGAGTTGATAATACGTGATTTCATATAAATTGTAAGTGATGACTATGGAAAGGATGCACAAAAATCTGTATGTAATGGAAGATGGATTTATGTTTCTTTTTTTTTTCTTGTTTGTCTAAGTTTGTTTAAAAATTAAAACTTTTATATATAAAAAAGAACATTTTGTTACCAGAACACAGATTTTTGCACACAAGTAGAGTATTGCCAACTTTATCTGAAGTATAAATGGAGCGATTTGAAAGAATAATCATTAGACCAAAATGAGTTTTTTTCTGAAATCCTGGTTCAATTTCACAAATATCTCTGAGAAAATCCAATCCTGTTACTATCATTATTTTTCCTGGTCTTAGGTTACAAGCTTACCTTCCTTTGTGATATAATTTGATGCGATCACTGGGCTGGAGCAGCTGGCCGTTTTTGTACCACTTTCCTTCTACATTCTCAGAAATCTCACACTTCAAAGAGATCTCTTTGCTGAGCCTGACGGTCTGATCTTCCAGTGGATGCAATATCTTCAGTGGCCTCACTTAAGAAATGAGGAATGAAAGGCTGCTAGTTTTGTTTTATTATGGGATATTTATTCAGTGACATCAGACTAGATAGATCATGTACTTACATGCCTATATTATATTATATTTATACCCCGCCCTTCTCCAAGCGGACCCAGGGCGGCGCACAGGAATGTTAAAATACATACAAAAAACATAATAAAAATTTAAAAAACATATTCTAATAAAAAACCTGTGCTAAAACCGAATTAAAAATCCCAAATTTAAAACTATCTAGGAGTCAGTAATGGAGGTTACGCTAGGCCGGCTAGATGGAATAGGTGTGTCTTCAGACACTTGCGGAAGAGGCGGAGGTCGGAGATGGTGCGGAGTTCAGGGGGTAGGTCGTTCCAAAGGGCTGGTCCCGCCACAGAGAAGGCTCTTCCCCTGGGTGTCGCCAGTCGGCATTGTCCAGCCGACGGCACCCTGAGGAGGCCCTCTCTGTGGGAGCGTATCGGTCTGAGGGATGTATGGGGCAGGAGATGGTCTCGCATGTAACTAGGCCCCGAGCCATGGAGCGCTTTAAAGATGGTCGTTAAAACTTTGAAGCGCACCCGAAAGACCACAGGAAGCCAGTGCAGCTTGTGCAGGATAGGTGTTGACCATGGGCCTGGTGTGCTGTGTGGTGCCCTGCTGGCCACCTCATTTTGATCCTTGTAAATGTGCACAAAAAGGAGTCCATGTGCAATGGACTCTTGCATAGATTTGGAAATTCTAATATTTATAGATTTGGAAATCATCCATCTTTCTCACAGAGGAGCAGTGTACAAATAAAACTTTAGAACACACATGCACACACGTGTGTGTGTGTGTCTGTGTGTGTGTGTGTTCCAGCATAACTCTGGGACGCCTTGAGCAATTTCAACCAAACCTGGTACACAGATGATTTACTGTCTGGAAACAAATAATGTGGGGGTAAGACACCCCTAACACCCCTCGGTGTGTGTCCATCCGTGTGTGTGTGTTCTAGCATAACTCCAGAATGCCTGGGCTGCTGAAGTGAAAAGGATTGAATTGTATCTATAGTGTCAAGCAACAGTACTTTTGACAGTGATACTGTGCATTTTGGATTCAAGTTTTGTTAGGATACAGCCAGTTGTGCCTTAAAATAGCTTTTACTGTACAGCACAGTGGAGGTGGCCTAGTAACGGCTCTGCAGTATTCCGTAAGGGAGCTTCCTCTAATAGAGGATTGGGATAAATACATACCCAGAGTACGCCAGGTTATCACCTAGTGGTATATAAACATTAAAAACAAGCAAGCATGATTAAAAGTTAATTAAAAGGCAGAGGGAGGACTTTCAGGGTGCTAACCTGCCTCATGGTTGCGTTCCCCAGGCAGGGCTGCAACACTGTGTGTGTGTGTGTGTGTGTGTGTGTGTGTGTGTGTGTGTGTGTGTGTGTGATTCCTGCTAATAAACTAGAAATACAGTCTTTACTCACAACCAACGCTGAGCTTGGCAGCTGATTGTCCTCCAGTTGTCATGACTGAGTAAGTTGCCTTGTCCGCTTTCGTTGCTTCTTCAATAATCAAAGTGTGTTTTTTACCCTCGATTTTAACTTTATATCTTGATTTACTATCAAGGGGCAACTCTACCCCATTCTTAAACCTGAGGAACAAAAACAACAGCTAAAAATGGTATAATTAACTTGAAAGTACTTTTACTTTAAAAAGGCATCCAACTCTTCATTTGAATGAAAAAAAGCCATCTTTTAAATGAAACAAAACAAAGAAAGAAAGAAAAGAAAAGAAAAGCATGGTATATGAGACAAATGAAGGAGGGAAAAATCTTGATCAGGTAGGATCAAGTTGCAGAGTTTAGCTTAATTTTGTTTTTTAACAACAAGCACACTAGCATCTGTGACTGTGACAGCAATAGCTTATATATTGCTTCGCAGTGCTTTTACAGCCCTCTCTAAGCAGTTTACAGAGTCAACATATTGCCCCCAACCATCTGGGTCCTCATTTTACCAATCTTGGAAGGATGGAAGGCTGAGTCAACCTTGAGTCTGGTGAGATGTGATCTGTCAAACCGCTGGCAGCTGGTGATTAGCAGAAGTAGCCTTCCATGTTTGGGGAAATGAAGACCCAGATCTTGAGGGCAATATGCAAATAAGGCTTTCATTGTAAGCCACTTAGAGTTGGCTATGAAGTGCTACAGGGTGATATGTCACCCTAAATACTATTGTTATTGCTACCCATCAATTTGTAATACAGCTGTCTAGATTACTAATAATATACTGTATGTGTAAATTGAAGCCTTAATTTGGTGTGAACCATGGAAGCTCCATCTTCTTCATTCCTGGGAAAACTTCCCAAAAAAACATGCAAATGCTTTATTGTTGCATAATTCCACGTGCATTTTGGCTCTTTTGTTTTAGTTTAGAAAAACTTGATGAAGAAATTAATCTCAGGACAGTTTCCTTTTGTCTTCATTCTATACTGTATGCTTTTGTAAAAGGTTATCAAGGCCCTGTACTGTTTGTCATCTTTAGTGACTTCCGTTTAGCAAGCATTAAAAAAAACACCTTTCTGTTTTTAAATAAATGTATTTAGTTCATAAGGATCCAATTCAGCTAAAGAGCCATAATCAAAGTCAGGTAAAAATGGGAGTGAAATTAGGTGTGTGACTGTCTTGTTTAGTTACCACTGGCCTTAGTGAATTCAGGTTTAAAATATTTATGAAAGAAAGTGGTGAGTGACCTACCATTTCACGTTTGCATCTTCTTCAGACACTTCAACTGGTAATTCTATTCTGTCACCAATATAACCATTGGTATCTTCCAGGGCTTTTGTCACTATTACTGGAGGCTCTGAAGGAAGAAAAAGAAAACATATCATGAACAAATGGTGACAAAGATATATGTATATATATCATTTTTGCTGATAAATAAACGGAGACTAGTATAGATCTATTTCAAGCTATTTTGCTCTCATCAGCTAGCCATACCCTTGCTGGGATTCGACCTTGGGCTGTTTTTACATATTAGGCAGTTATGTTAACCTCTAAGCCACAAGCTCTCCTCCCTTGTCAGCTGAGCCAGGGGACTGATTAAGTGTTTTGTCAAAGCACCTGGTATGCCCAAATATGGGAGGGAGCATCCTGCTTCCCTTTTGCCTTTCAGCTCTACTGGAAGGCTCCTGGAGTGGGGCTGAAAGGCAAAAAGGAAGCAGAACACACACAAGCCACTTACAACAAATACTATAAATACTACATATAGAACAGCACAGACTGTGCTGGAGAGAGGAGTTCCCTGAAGATGGGCTCCAGCATGAGTCCAAAAGCTAAACCTCTGGTTCAGTAATCAATCCAGATGGGATCCTGGAACATTATCCTAGGACAAACCATCTCTGATATTAGGTGATTTCTCATGCTATATCTTTCTTTGAATTAGAGATCAAGTTCCTACGTACCAGAGGTGGGTTGCTCCCAGTTCAGTCCAGTTCAGCCGAACCACTAGTGGTGATTTGGCCTGGGTCGCAGAACTGGCAGAAACCCAGGCTGGCCACGTCCCCAAACTGGTTCCCCAGTCTCTTCTGCCGTTGTTGGCATGTTACTGTGCATGCACAGAACAATTTGCTGTCAACTGTTCATGTGCAAGCAACATGCGGCAGGCACACATACAAAATGAATGGTACTGGTACCAACCAGTACAGGAACCCACCCCCTAATACATAACATCTGGAAAAATGAAGTTCTCAGGGATTTCAGAGGCTGGTCAGGTATTTTGCATTCCAAGATCTCTCCCCCCCCTCCATTCAACAACAATAACATCAGAATTCTGCAGAGATATCTCGATTTTATTGAAATTTCCCCATTTGTCTGAAAAATGAGGACGGTTGTCTGTTAAATGGGGATAAAGTTGAGTTTAAATTGTCTGTGTTTCATCTGAAATCCAACGTACTAGCGTTTATTGAATTGAGATTTGACTTCTATTATGGAAATGGACCGAAGCTTTGAAACAACAATTATGATTCATTACTGTACCTCTAACGAACAATTCAGTAGAGCATTTCTCATCTCCAGCTGTGACATGATAACGGGCATCATCTGTCAGCGAGCAGTTGTTGATAAATAGGATTCGCTCATTACCTTTGTGTTCAAATATGTATCTATAGGGAAATGGCAGATTAAGAAAGTTGGAATTATTAGAAGATGTAATTATTCTTCAACCTTCATATCCTAAGTGGGTACTTCACTGTAAAGTGATTGATGCAACAGGAGGTATTCAAAAACACTTATCTAATTAGGTCACTGTGTCTGGCATGCAGGTTCCTTTTTTAAACTAGATAGATAGGCTATGCGCAGTTAGGGATCATAGTAGCAATTTGGAGGTGGGTATATTTAGCCCTTTCCTTCTTGCTGTAGTCTTGACAACAATGAGGGATTTCCCCCCCAAAGAAAAATGATTCCCTTGTCTCTTCTCTGGCAGATATCTTTTGTACCAAATTTCTCCACTTCCACTTGTCCAGTGTTTTTGGGTCCAAGACTTTGGCCGCTCTGGGTCCGTTTGGAGAAGGGCGGGGTATACATTTAATAAAATAAAAATAAAATAAATAAAACTGATGCAAAGACAGATCTAACATTTTGCCCTAAAATTTTCGTGGGGAAACATGCAGTGCAAACTCTGAGTTCTGAACACAACAGTGGTTGAAACCCTATCTTGGGGAAGATGGAAATAACCGTAACAGGAGCCTAGTTCCATTCCTGCACTCTTGACATATTTCCAAAAGTACAATAATAGCTGGGGCAAAGCAGCCAACATTTCTGGTAGGCCATATGGCTCAAGGGGTGCGTAATGGGATATGGTGCCTTTCACCTTAAGATCATTGGTTCACATTTGTTTCAGGTCAATAATGACCAAAGCTTATTGCCATCCTGCAGCTGCTCAATAGTCTGGACTGGATGTATTCAGGCCAGTTAGTTCTTAAGAGAAGTCCTTGGAGAAGAAAGCATCGAAAGAGATACAGACTGTATTTTGGAAGTCGAAATTCTTTCACACTTGGGTCAGAAAGTTAACTTAAAGGACCTAGCGGAAGGCTGTATTGTACCTTATGCTACCTTTAATCCAGTATTTAACACTGAACTAAAGGGGTTCTACTCACTCAAACTAATTTCTCAGAGGTCCTGTTAACCAACTCATCTTACTTCCTTGCTTCCTTGCTCCTTCTAGATTGCGTTGCTAATGAACCATGATGGAGAAAGCTTCCACAAGAACAAGGAGCTACTGCAGTAATCTTCACTGAATTTTTAAAGGCAGAGCTAAACATATTGGTTTAACAGAATTCACCCTGCCTCAATACTTATGCTGAAAACAACCAACATACCACAGAATATGGAGCAAATGTTACAGTTCTCTAAAAGCATTTGTCATGGAGAAGGAAGAATAACACATGTAGATTTAATCTCAAGATGGATGAGGCTTCACATGCTTGTGTCGCCCAGTTTTTGGCATACCAGAAACTGAGCATACTGTGGACTGGTGCCAGTCCACAGACTGCGGGTTGGGGACCTCTGGTGTATTGGAAAAGGTGAAAACTATGGGTAAGGAGAGCCAAGATGACTAGGAGTAAGGGGACCCTTAAGAATGGAAGTCAGCTGAGTAACTATGGACTAGTCACTCTCTCCAATTCATAGTCTGGAAAGTTGAGAAAACATCCCAGAAGCAGACAATGGTAAACCACTTCCATGATATTGCAAAAAAAAAAAACAACCCAACGCTCAATGGACCTGTCCAGAAAATCACCAAGAGTCAAAACTGATTCCAAACCAAACAGATGAATAAAACTTAAAACTGCAAAGTAAATCAATAAAGCCATGGTGGCTTGTCCCTAGGCCCATATATTCATGAATGTCTTTTCACTAATGCCTAATACACAACGATGGTTACATCACCAATAGAATAGGAATAAGAAATATTCTTTATACTTAAGTCAATGCAAATACTTACTTTCCACTTGGTCGTATTTCTTGGCCATTTTTATACCACTTCAGTTCAACTGTTGGATCAGCCAGCTCCACCGCAAACCTTACTTTACCTCCTTTGTCCACTTGATAAGCAGGGTCCAGAATCTTAGAAAAGGCTGTTGAGTGAAAAAAGAGGATGGCCACTGGTAGTAAAAAAGAAAGCCTTTGGAAAGTAAAAGTTGATATTTAATTTCACAAAATCGAAGGGAGGTATTCTAGCTGATTTTTTTTTTAAAAAAAATTTCCCGATCTGAACTGCAAATCTCAAGGTGAATATTACACGATAGCAAAGAGAAGCAAACAGCCTCACTTGTTCTTGTTCTCATCTGTATTTTTGCAGCCAATGCATGCAGCAGCAGAAATACAGATGAGATAAAAATGAACTTTATCTATACAAACTTCTTCATGAATTAACATTTCCTCCCCAAAACTTAATTTGGACAGGGGCAGGAAAGGAAGGATCCCAATTTTCCCAAGTGATTGTAATTGTGTATTTTGGAATTTCAGTGCCTCTTTCTACATAATTAGCACTGTTTCAAACATGTGGAGCTCTGGAGAGGCAGACGTAACTGTATTATGTCTAGTATGAAATGTTTTGAAAACAAAGAGAAAGATCCAGAAGGCAGATTTGGGAAGCATACTAAGGTAATAATAATAATAATTTTTAATAATAATTTTTATTTATAACCCGCTCTCTCTCCCCGAAGGGACTCGAGGCGGGGCACAGGGAATTAAAAAGTTAGAAAAAATACAAAATTTAGAACAATAAACATACATAAATACTGACTAAAAGGCATATTAAACAGAAAACCCTGCGCTAAAATTCCCAAATATTTACTAAAAATCCCTAAACAATCAGAAGAGACTATCCTAGGCCGGCCAAGCGAAAAAGATGTGTTTTTAGTTTCAGACGGAAGGAGCGGAGGTCCGTGGTAGTTCTAATATCGGGGGGAAGGTCGTTCCAGAGGGCTGGGCCCGCCACAGAGAAGGCCCTTCCCCTGGGCGTCGCCCGCTGACAAAGTCTAGTGGACGGCACCCGGAGAAGTCCCTCTCTGTGCGAGCGAATCGGCCGTGAGGATGTATGGGGCAGGATCCGATCCCGCAAGTAGCTAGGTCCCGAGCCATGGAGCGCTTTAAAGATGATAACTAATACCTTGAAGCGCACCCGGAAGACGACAGGCAGCCAGTGCAGCTCGCGCAAGAGCGGTGTTACGTGGGTGAATCTAGAAACACCCATAATTGCCCGCGCGGCTGCATTCTGGACTAACTGAAGTCTCCGGGTGCACCTCAAGGGGAGCCCCATGTAGAGAGAGTTACAATAGTCCAGTCGGGATGTCACGAGAGCATGAGTGACTGTGCGAAGGGCGTCCCGATCCAATAGGGGGCGCAATTGGCGAACCAGGCGAACCTGGTAAAACGCCCTCCTGGCCACGGCTGTCACTTGATCTTCCATGGACAGCCGGGCATCCAGGAGGACACCCAAATTGCGCACCCCATCCACAGGGGCAAGATGTTCGCCCCCTATGGCCAGCGATGGAGTTAGCTGGTTGAATCGGGTAGCCGGAAACCACAGCCACTCGGTCTTGGTCGGGTTGAGTCTGAGTCCGTTACTTCCCATCCAGATCCGCACGGCTTCCAGGCACTGGCACATCACCGCTACGGCATCGTTGGGGTGGTTTGGGGTAGATATATACAGCTGAGTATCATCAGCGTAAAGATGGTACTCTACCCCAAAACCACGGATGATCTCACCCAGCGGCTTCATATATGTGTTGAACAGGAGAGGCGAGAGGACCGACTCCTGAGGCACCCCACAAGTGAGGGGTCTCGAGGTCGACCTCTGCTCTCCTGCCAACACAAATTGCGATCGGCCAGAGAGGTAGGAGGAGAACCACCGTAAAACGGTGCCTCCCACCCCCAACCCCCCCAGCCGATGCAATAGGATACCATGGTCGATGGTATCGAAAGCCGCCGAGAGGTCTAATAGGACCAGGATGGAGGAGCAACCCCCATCTCTGGCCCTCCATTGATCATCCACCAAGGTAATGGTATAGACCTGGCCTGTACTTCCCTTTTATTCTTTCATATTTATAGAAATATGTGAAGGAGAAACTGTTGAGTTGTCATTGATAATGGAGCTGGATATTTAAAATAATAATGTACATCAGTGATGTCAAACTCAATTTCATTGCATTCAAATGCATCAGGGTTGTGTTTGACCCCGGGGGTGTGTGTGGCTAGGGGGGCATGGCCAGCTCAACATCACTCATGTTAGGTGCACCTGTGGAGGCCCAAGAGCTCTGCCAGCAAAAATGGAGCTCAGGAGGACCACAGTCGTCCCTCATGAGCTCCGTTTTCACTGGCAGAGGCACCACGGGCCAATCCTTCCATCAGGATTCCAAATAGCATCAAAAATTAAATCAGAGTCTGAGGCAAAGGATTCCTCAAATTGCAATTTATTAAAAGAGCCATGTTGGCACATCTGGGGAAACCCAAATCTGAAAGCTTCCCAGTTTTCCCCACCCAGTTGAAAGTTCAAGATCTTGCCCCCACAAGCCCATCCAATCTTCCATTGCCATGCTGGCAGTTCCACCCACCCAGTTCCAATCAGGTGCAGAGGTGCAGATGTAGAGACAAAGGATGACCTTGGCTTTCTAGAAGGAATTTTGTTTTGGCTACATAGCATCTAACTCTGTCCACCCCCCCTCCCATTTTCCCACAATAGAAAAGGTATAATAGAATAATACAATACCCCTCAGGTCAAAGATCCAAGAGGAATATGGCCACAGGCCTGACACCTTCGCTATTTTCAGGGCAGCCCCAGGGGCCAGATCTAAGCACCTCATGGTCTGGATCCAGCCCTCAGGCCTTGAGTTTATCTTGATGTACATGATGACCAACTTTGTTTTATCCAGTAAAAATAAACTGAGTTGCTTAACTAAAACCAATTCTTTTCTGAACTTTTTAAAGGAAGATTTTTTGGGGGGGAGGGTAGGATTCTTGGGGGCAGAAAGATACAACTTTCCCAAGCAATTAATACCTGCACTCTTCTTCTCCTCCCTCCGAGTGCGCTTCAGACGTTTCAGCATACCCCTCAGGTCAGTAATTCCATACTGAAATGCAATCTTCTCATAGTCATTGGGATTTGCATTCTTCAAGAGTTCCCACACATCTATATCTGGCTCTTCTGGTTCCTGTTTAAATTCCCTAAACAGGAACAAAGATTTTAAAAAAACAAAGGAAAGAAGAAAAGGGATGTGGCCCAGATTAATGAGATCTCGTGCATTATGAACGTGGCAACTGGAAATCACATCCAAGGAAGACTAAAGACTGAAATGCTTTAGCTAGGCTTAGTTAGGGTTTGGAATGGGTTTGAGCTAAAATGTTCGGTTATGTGGTTAAAGATCTTAATAGCAGAAAGGAACAGAATAGCAGGATACACACTTACCCCATGTCTTCAGTGGGCAGTATATTACAGATCTTGGATTAGCCCTTTGAATGGAAACCTATGCATTTTCAGAAGAATGAAACTAGAAGACTGCGTTGTGCATTGTCTCAAACTGTGAGGTATACTAGAAATAGGAAATCTCAAAGGGTCTGGGATGAACCACAAATGGATTAGTTGGGTCAGGAATTAAGTATAGAAAACATCTATTAATATTTTAGTCCAAAACCTAATGAGATGTCATTTATTGACATACAAAAAGCATATTAGTTAATGATGCCCTTCATTCTAAGGACATCACTATCATGATTAGATTGCTATCCCCTGCCATATTAAGATTTTTGCAAGGATGGACTGGCGAAATCAATATGGAAGGCAGACGCGTTCAGAAGAATTTGGTCTACTAGCTATAGTTTTTGAGTATCATCACAAGTGTAATACTGAAGTTCAATGTTTCTATATTTCACGATTATTTTTACCATGGAACTTTACTGAAATTAACCTGGAGTAAAAAATAAAAAGTGGCCTGTCAAATTTGCTTTGAAATTAGTCTTCTACAACCTGATTTTTCCCCCCAGAAGTTTTTCTAGGTGTTCCAGAATTCCCAATTGCCATGGAGATAAAAGTCCAACACATCTGGATTACACCAGGTTAACAAAAGATGGATTTTACACTCTTCTTAATTTTTAGTGTGGTGTGATTCTGATATAATTGAAGAAAACTGTTTCTTAAAGAAACTGTTCTCAGGTACAATACATGCACATAGAAAAAATAACTTTAATAACTTTCATGATAAGAAAGTGTTTTCCAACCTCTTCATTTAATTAAAGATGGTGCATCAGGATTTGTTCATTAGTTCAGCAAAGAACTTCTTGGTGAGACCACAATTTTATTTCATAGATGAAAAGACTGGTTGGGTATATAATAGAGCAGAACTTTCATTTGTTTTAGACAAATCTCTAACAAGTGATGCAGTTTTTTTCTCTCTTCCAGTAAATAATTAAGCATAGTCTGATTAAAAAAAAGTCATTAAAATATGTGTAAAACTATTTTAGTCATTAGATTTAAAAAAAAACTCAACTCAGTAAAGTCCTGTCATTAACTACTACTGGTACATTTATTACAACTAAATTTCTAAACCTACTTAGCTTCTAATATCGATTTTTTTCTCCAGAGAGTGATATACAGTATTTTTTGCACTATAAGACACACCTGACCATAAGACACACTTAGGTTTAGAGGAGGAAAACAAGAAAAAATATGAATATGGAGCGCCATCTCACTGTGAATATGGAGCACCGAATATGGAGCAGCAGTGTGGTGAGGGCAGGAGGCGGAGCCTGAGAGGGCCACAGATAGTTGCCAGTTCTGCCTATTGACTCCTGCATTGTGGAAAAAAGAGAAGAGGCGGGCAATGACAAGGACAGAAGAGGCGGGGTTCAGCACTGTAAAAGGACCCCACTGCCGCGGTCCATATTTTTCGCTCCATAAGATGAACAGACATTTCCACCCACTTTTTGTTGGGGGAGTGTGTCTTATGGTATATGCTTAGATACATAACTGGCTGCCTTTGAAATTTACTTGATTACATCACCACTGATAGTTCAATCTAGAATTTAGCCACTCTATCTGATGCAAGACAAAGGCTCAGATTTCACAAATGCAGTTACGCATTTGTCTAATGATCAGGTTATGGATTGTTGACACAGACTATAATATAATCTGACATCATGAAAGGTGCGAAAGATCAGGTCCACATGTTAAGGTCTAGTTAAGCCAGGGCTGTCAAACTCACGGCCTGCGGGCCAGATGTATCACATGCTGGCCTTGTCCATGTCTGGTTTAGTGAAGGGGGAAAAGGTCACGATGCATCATGTGATGATGCCAGTTTGACACCCCTGAATTAAGCTGATTGGCTGTTACTCATGTCTATGCACAGCAATGTTCTCAACTAATGGTTAGCACCTGCTAGGCATTAGATATGGAAGAACTGAATTCAATGGAGGTTGGACTTAGTTCTCTTGTGGCTACGTAGGGATTCTACTGCCAGTTTCTGCCACATCAATCCATAAATAGATAGTCCTCCAGTTATGTTTAGCATAAGTTTGAAATTATAATGGCACTGAAAAAAATGACTTATGACCAGGTTTCACACTTACAACTATTACAGCATCTCCATGATCACATGATCAAAATTCAGCACTGGAGTCATGTGATCACCTTCTCAACTGACTTTCTTTAGGCAAAGTCAATAGTGGAACCTGGATTCAATTAAAAACCATGTGATTGGGGAACCATTGAGTGATTTACTTAAGAACCATGACAAAAAAGGTTGTAAAATTGGATGCAATTCACTTAACAACATACTTGCTTAACAATGGCAATTCTGGTCCCAATTTTGGTTATAGGTTGAGAACTACCTGTAACTTGGCTTCTGTCCTATTGAAATTAGCAGCACTGAATTTTAAATTTTAAGTTGACACTGATATATCACCTCTATTGGCTTAAAATATGCAGAATGTATTGAGTGAACATTCAAAATTTTTAAACCTCTAAAAGTAGCGGTTTAGAAGCCCAATAAAATAAGTTAGAAAAATTACGCATATCTTTGGCAGAAAACACTGAAGGTATAAATTGAAAAGAAGGATGCAAGTAGGGTATTGACTGATAAATCAATTTTTAAAAATCAGACCATGTTTAACAAAAATATTTTGCAAAGTGAGAATAACTGTATCATTTGCTAGAGATCTGTTTAAAAAAATAATTAGGTTAATTAAGCAAAATTCCATTATGCTTAGACAGGAAGTAGACGCCTATTTCAATGCTCTTCTTGATTGTCAGTATCCTATCCTTGGTGACTGAAGTTTCATTTTTAATATTTAAGTGAAGTCCTCAGGCTCACTTCAAAGAATGATTACTCTATCAACATCACAATACATTTCTATACATCAATACAGAGACATTTATATTCATATGCAACAAAATTAATATTATCCAAAGTCATCATTTCACACTATCACAAACTCTAATGAAAGGGTTCTCCGTGCATTCAGTTGCATCTTAGTAGGAAACCACAAAAGTAAAGCCAAGCATATGAAATATACAAATGGGAAGAGAAAGAAAGAAAGAATACCTGGCAGGAATAAATGAAAATAAGGTTGGTTTAACTTTTCAAATAATTTGTTGGAGAACTGTATCTGCTCTGATTTGGAGTCATACGCTGCCTATTCCACATGTGTGTTTTTATTTAATTTTATTTAACAGGCAGTGTTGGAACCAGTTTAGGTATACAGGAACTTGTCTATTTACAACAGTTGGTTTAGTGGCTGTTCAAAGTTACAACGGCACTGAAAAAAGTGACTTATGACTATTTTTCACACTTATGACCATTAATAATAAATAATAATAATTTTAATACTTATAAACCGCTCCCTCTCCCCATAGGGACTCGGGGCGGTGCACAGGTAGAATAAAAACAATAAATACATACAAACATTCCTTAAAAACAAATTAAACCTAACCTGCGCTAAAATTTCCCATTAAAATTGAACTATACTAAAACTACCCAGTAAAACCCCAAAGACAGAGAGACTATCCTAGGCCGGCCAGACAGAAAAGATGAGTTTTTAATTTAAGACGGAAGGAGCGGAGGTCCGTGGTCGTCCTAATATCGGGGGGGAGGTCGTTCCAGAGGGCCGGGCCCGCCACAGAGATAGCCCTTCCCCTGGGTGTCGCCCGCTGACAGTGTCTAGTGGACGGCACCCGGAGAAGTCCCTCTCTGTGGGAGCGAATCGGCCGTGAGGATGTATGAGGCAGGATCCGATCCCGCAGGTAGCTAGGTCCCGAGCCATGGAGCGCTTTAAAGATGATAATTAACACCTTGAAGCGCACCCGAAAGACGACAGGTAGCCAGTGCAGCTCGCGCAAGAGCGGTGTTACATGGGTAAACCTGGCGGTTCCCATAATTGCTCGCGCAGCTGCGTTCTGGACTAGCTGAAGCCTTCGGGTGCACCTCAAGGGGAGCCCCATGTAGAGATCCATTGCATCATCCCTGTGGTCATGTGATCACAATTCAGATGTTTGGCAACTGGCTCATATTTATGATGGTTGCAGTATCCTGGGGTCACCAGGATACTTGACTTTGACAAGGAAAGTCAATGGGGAGGCCGTACTCACTTAACGACTGTGTTACTAAGGTAAACAACTTCAGTGGTTCACTTGACAACTGTAGAAAGGAAGATTGTAAAATGGAGGAAAGCTCACTTAACAATTGTCTCATTTAGCAATAAAAATGTCAGGGTCAATTGTAGTCCTAACTCAAGACTACCTGTAAAGTTAAGGCACTACAATAGAAACCAGTAGGCTGTGAATTTTAGTTTTGCTTTAGGTGCAAAGCTGGCTGGGTGACCTTGGGCCTGTCACTTTCTCCCAGCCCTAGGAAGGAGGCAATGGCAAGAGATTCCTGAAATCTTGTCAAGAAAACTTCAGGGACTTATTCAGCCAGTCAACATGAACGTAAAGCACAAAATAAAAGAATTCGATTTAGCCACCATCCTTCTCTGAGTAGCCCCCAATGACTCACAATACAATAAGAACCATGGTGGCGCAGTGGTTAGAATATAGTATTGCAGGCGAACTCTGCTCATTGCTAGAAGTTTGATTCCTTTGATCCTGACTGGCTCAAAGTTGACTCAGCCTTCCATCCTTCCGAGCTCAGTAAAATGAGGACCCAGATTGTTGGGGGAAATATGCTGACTCTGTAAATTAAAGAGTCCTATAAAGCAGGGGTCTCCAACCTTTGCAACTTTGAGTCTGAAGGACTTCAGCTCCCAGAATTCTCCAGCCAGCAAAGCAAAGCTGACTGGAGAATTCTGGGAGCTGAAGTCCTTCAGACTCAAAGTTGCAAAGCTTGGAGACCCCTGCTATAAAGCACTATGAAGCAGTATAAACATCTGAGTGCTCTTTCTATTACTAATCCCATTAGAAAGAAAATAAAAGAAATGAAGGACTCTTGGGGCCTCTAAACTTGGTTGTTTTCTTGAAGACTTTCATTATCCAAATGAGGTAACATCATGTATTTATTTATGTATATATTTTATGCTGTTTTAATTTTCCCTGTGCACCGCTCCGAGTCCCCCTGGGGAGAGGACGCGGTATAGAAAAATAAAATCTATCTATCTATCTATCTATCTATCTATCTATCTATCAATGCTAGTAAGGAATAGAGTTTGTTCTCAGTTTGTTTTCTAATGGTTTGCCCTGTCAATGTTGGTAAAAATTGTCTTAGAGGTTCTTTGTTTGGTCTGTTAACTTGATTTTTGGCCTGATCTTAATGTCACAAGTCTTCTCCTTTATTAATAAGTATAGTTGTAGGAAACTATATGTGCCTCCTTCACTATGCCGATGGGTAAATTTAAAACAGGAAATAGTTAAGTTTCAGTCTTGAATCATAACTATTACTGTTATTGTAGCCTATTGAGCAGAATAGGGTGTGGAAAACTATAGAAATACAAACAAATGCCTGAACACTTGTTCATATTGTTAATCATATCTCAGGGTTTTAAGTATGGCTGGCAGCTTCTTGGATTATTCTAATTTTTTTTACAAATGTGTCTTGCTTTATAATACCTTCTCACATTCCAGAGAGATGTTTATGTTTATAGTCACACCATGAAAGCATGTACAGTTGGAATACAGTAAATCATTTTGTAGCATTCTAGCAGAAAGCAGGATAAGAAAAGGTTTCATCTGTGGTCTGCATGTTTAGAAAATGAAATTAGATATATAATGTGTGTGTTTGTGTGTGTGTGTTCCAGCATAACTCTGGAACGCCTTGAACAGTTTTAACCAAACTTGGTACACAGATGAGTTACTTTCTGGAAACAAATACTGTGGGGGTAAGACACCCCTAACACTCCTCAGGGTGTGTGTTTTGTTAAGATACAGCATGTTGTGCCTTAAAATGACTTCTACTGTACTGCCGTAAATTGGCTTCTACTGTGGAGTTGCCACGGTAACGGCTTCACAGTGGGCTCCTTCTGATAAGGGGGAAAATCCAACATTAGAAATTATGTTTGGTCCGGACCACCCTACAAATAAATACCTGGGCAGTGCCGGGTTCTGCTTATACTAGCTTTCTTTAAAATAAAAATTCCATACCAGGATCATTTGTTTGAATTTCTCATTCCCATACAGGGGTGGTGGTGGACGCATGCAAACAAAATACAAAACCCCCTCATCCAATGTTATACTTTAACTTATGTGAGATACTTCAATGTTATTATTAAATCATAATATGATATCAACTGTAAGAAATAGCATTATATACTAGGATTTAACTCGTTTCTTGTCAATGTGGTGACTTAAATTTAAGCATGCGTTGTTCTTTTGAGAACTCAGCTTTTGTAAAATAAGCAAAAAGCTATAACATTTTTCTGAATGTATTAACTCTACACCTGACATTTTCTGTGCATGAACTTAAACCATTTTGAATAAACATTGCTCCATTGCTTGGTTCTCACCTACGTTTCAGGAGACCACTAAAGTCAAGTTCTCCTGCATCCTCTTGTCCTTCACCACTGTTATTAATAAACAAACAAACAAAAACAAACAAACAAACAAACAAAAAAAGATCAAGTCTTCATTTAATAGGCAGAAAGTCAAACAACACATATTGCATATATCCTAGCTGCCCTACCAATGCAATATATATGCAGACACACATGGAAAAATTATTATGTCAACACAAACTTGTATTCTTTTTCACAGGATTTACAATTTCTGTAACAAGCACTTGTGAAACATGAACACAAAGATTTGCATTGCTCCAGGTTATACCTGTTCAGGCAAATTCTTGTAAATAGAATCATAAATTTGCCCCAATTTGTGTTATGTGTTTGTGTAACACAAATGTGTTTTTAAGGTGCGTCAGCACACAGGGCTTTGTTTTAACAGCTTCCAGTGTGCGTACCTAAAAATGCATCAATAAATAAAGTAAAGGGCTTGTGCTGAACTCAGCTTTAAGTATAAATCAGATACTTGCATTGTTATTTGTGCTGTACAAAACAATGCAAAACTGTATGAAAAAAGTTAAGTTTCTTTTTAGACTAGTTAGCAAGGAGAATCTGAGAATTTCAGATCCTACCCCGCATGCATAACGTGTTGCATGATTGTAAAGATGAGAAGCTATAGGGAAAGATAGTTAAAAATAGACAAATGCATGTTTAGAACATATTGAGCATTAACACTATCACTGAAATATTTATATTCAGGGTTTAATGTGTTTTGCTTCTCTAACGATTGCCTTGGAACTGAATTCAACAGCTTGAAAACAGGATTGCCTGCTTAGGCAATGACTGGGAAAATATGTAAACAGGTGTATACTGGTAATTTAAAAAAAAGTGGGGGAGAGCTAGGTTGCTTTTTTGTCTGTGTGTGAATGGGAAATTATCTCTTCCTATTGCATGGCTACAGGAGGAGAAACACCTTATGCTCTCCTCCCTTAAATGATCGTGCCACCTGAGGTCGGACCTAAGCATAGTACACAAAATTGTCAATTTCTGCAACATCCTACCTGTCAACGACTACTTCAGCTTCAACCACAATAATACACGGGCAAACAATAGATACAAGCTGTATCTATCAGATATAAACTGTTCCAAACTTGGTTGCAGAAAATATGACTTCAGCAACAGAGTGGTCAATGCCTGGAATGCTCTACCTGACTCCTGACTCACAGTTTCAATCTTAAACTACCTACCGTGGATCTCACCCCATTCCTAAGAGATCCATAAAGGGGGCGTGCCTAAGTGCACCAGCGTGCCTACTATCCCTGTCCTACTGTCCATTTACCATTTATTTGTATTCATTTTCTTTATTCATGTCCATGTCCATACTTATACCCACTATCCTGTACATGTTTAACAAACTAACAATAAACATAAATAAAAATAAAAATGAATATATTTATTCAACCTATACATTGAATATATATAAAGCAAGCTGGATTGGAAAACATTGAGTGTGGTTTTAAAACTGGAGGAAGAAACATCAATAATCTGCATTTTACTAATGACATGACTCAGATAGCTGAAAATGCAAAGGATTGACAAGCTCTAGCAATAAAAACCACTGTGAAAACATACTAATTACACTTAAAGAAGACCAAACTAATGACAACAGGTATGACAGCCATTCTTAGATTTGACAGAGAAGATGTTGAAGTGGGAGATAGCTTCAACTTTTAGGATCAAACATCAACAATGAAAGAATAAGCAGCCATGAAATAAACACAGGCTGGTACTGGGTAGAACAACCATGAAGATCATGGAAAAGGCATTCAGATGCCAGGATTGTGTCTACAGAGATCAGAATAATGCAGGCAGTGGTATTCGCAGTGACCTTCTATGGAAATTGAAGTTGAACTTTGAAGAAAGGGCATAGAAAAAGTGTTGACACTTTTGAGATCTGGTGTTGAAGAAGAGTCCTAAGAATACCATCGACAATCCAGAAACAAACAAACAAATAGATCAACCCAAAGTTCTCACTTGAGACACAAATAACCAGGCTATTCTATTTTACATGAAGACTTAGCTCTCTGGAGACGGCTGGGAATGTGAAAGGAAAAGGAAGAGGAAAACCAATGATAAAGTGGGTGGGCTCAATAGCAGCAGCAATGGGGACATCATTGGAAGATCTGAAAGACCAGGTTAGTGACAAATTGTTAAGGAGAAAACGTATTTATGTGGTTGCTAAAAGTCAACCATGACTTGATGGCATATAATCAATCAATCAATCAATCAATCAATCAATCAATCAATCAATCACACAGCTAAGACTTTCTATTCCTTTGCACTAATGTACATGCAACCTGCATTTATTCTGATATCTGTTTATTTCTTTTCCACCTCATCAATTCCAACATCAAACCTCAAAGTCACCAGAAATAATACTAGATGGAGAAATTGAATAGGCATGTCTTTTTTGAAAAAAATTGACATCACAATTTGTACTTTCCTGAAACAGAATTTAATGTTTCTGCTTATTTAAAAAAATATTAGGAAAAGTTAATATGGTGTGGAGGATGCCATTAATCTTTGGGGGGGGGGGGGGGCTAGGTATAAACACTGTTTTTTAAACTTTATAAAAACATTCTTTTGCAACTACATTGCCCTGTTAAAAACGAATGCCAATCAGTCCTTTGAGATTGTCTAGATCAGAAAACAGTTTCCACAAGAGAATTAGAGCTATGCTTTCTTGAGATAGGCTATGTTCAAAGAAGGTATAAAAGTCTGATAGTGTTTTCACTTCCCTCCCTCTTATATCACAAGGGGTCAGGGAGGAGCCAGGCTGAGTCTCTTCTTGATACATAAGTTTCTCCTTTCTAGGCCTGCATCTAAACTTTTTGTTTTTCTAATGGTTTCAGAATATTTCCCCAAAGTCATCTTGTCAGATGCTTATGATTCTTGTCTTAGAACCTGAATATTGACCAGAAAAAGAAATAGAGAAGGTTCAAGTTCATGCAGAATCAAGTGCTTGAATGTCTGAAGATGTATGACTCAGAGGTGGTATTCTGCTGGTTTGCCTGGTTTGGGTGAAGTGGTAGTGGCGGTCGGAGGCTCCGCCCATCCACCCAGATGTCATCACGGACGCTCTGCTCATGCACAGCAGTCCACGTGTGAGCGAAGCGAGAGCATCCACACTCCCAGTTCTGAATCGGTAGCAAAGATAAGAGGGTTCTGCCCACCCACGCAGACATCATCACGGACGCTCTGCGCATGCGCAAAAGGTCCACGTGTGAGCGAAGCGAGAGTGCATAAAGTTCTGAACCGGTAGTGAAGGTAAGGGAAAACCATTACTGGTATGAGTCCTTCTGATTGAATGGAAAAGCTGGGAGGTCTTCATGTAGTTGGACAGAATGTAGTTGTAGTCTCAAAGGATTCAGCTGCTCAAATGAATTTAATAACAAGAGACTTGTGGTCGAATACCTGAGAGCCAGTTTGGAATAGTGGTGAAGTCTAGAAACCAGGAGGTTGTTAGTTCTAGTCCTGTCATAGGCACAAAGCCAACTGGATGACCTTGGGCCAGCAACTTTCTCTCAGCCCCAAGAAAGAGACAAGGGCAAATAACTTCTGAAAAACCTAGCTAAGAAAAGTGAAAGGACTTGTCCAGGCAGTTTCCAAGAATCTGAATAGAAGGAGGGGTGGGGGGGGGGGGAGAGTCCAAAAGTAACTATATTTTGAAAAACTGTAAAATATTATATAAAAAAATGTGATCAGGAGTTTTAAGGAGAGATTAGTTTGTTCATAGTATTTAGCTCTCCCTTTCTCCCCATTTCTGCTCTATTCCTTCCCCATCTGTAGTTACAGTATATGTTGTATTTAATTGCAATTTTAATGTGAGTTTATACATACAAATAATAAATAAAAATGTCTTCTTTGTGACAACAGATTTTTTAAAAGCTATTAAGCCTGAATAATTCTGAGACATGTGGTGCCCTATGTGTGGTGGATCTAAGTGGTCTTAAACCATAAAAGGTCATTTCACAAATCAGAGCTTTAATTGTTTTTTTACTTTACATTTAGGCAAGCTGTCTGTAAGATTAAATCTCCCAGTCTGTTATAATTGGTAACAGCTGTTGGGGTCTGAAGCAAAATTACTTCTCACAACTGCTTCTTAAGTGAAAGTGTAAGGAAATGTAAGCCCCACAACTGATTTACACTCTGGTTGCCAGTTCCTTTTTATTTAATATGTCAAAGTGATCAGTCCATGTAGGTAAGACTGGTCAAAGCAGACCATATCAAATTAGTTGGGAGAAAGAATTCGTTCTCCCTGCCTTCTTGACTTAGTAACAATCTATGTAAATATCTGGCCTCACGGGAGGCCGCTGAATGAAGTTAAATACATCAAAGGAAAGGGGATTACAGGGCTTTTCTATATCTGGAGCAGATCCCCTAAATTTCTCACCCTAAATCTATAAAAGTTGTGGAACTCACAATCAAATAATTACAGAAGGCACTAGTAATTTTTTAAGCTCTGACATATTACCATACATGCTGTTTGATCTGATCTTATAAAGGTAAAGGTTCCCCTCACACATATGTGCTAGTTGTTTCCAACTCTAGGGGGCGGTGCTCTTCTCCATTTCAAAGCCAAAGAGCCAGCGCAGTCTGAAGACGTCTCCATGGTCATGTGACCAGCAAAACTAAATGCCCAAGGGTCACGGAGCGCTGTTACCTTCCCACCAAAGGCGGTTCCTATTTTTCTACTTGCATTTTACATGCTTTCGAACTGCTAGATTGGCAGAGGTTGGGACAAGTAACAGGACCTCCCTCTGTTACACGGTGCTAGGGATTCGAACCACCAAACTGCCGACCTTTCTGATCAACAACTGTCTGATCTTGTAGTTCATGTCTTTTTCAATTGCTTTCTGAAGAATTGGAAGTTGCTTAGGATGTTGGAGCCTTTCCCATTTCTCAGACAAAAAGCAAATCTCCAGACAAACACACATGCCCATAATTACAAACTTCTTCCTCATCTTCCTTTCTCATAGCAGCATTCCTGCTGCTAAATTGCAACAGAGGATTTGGGCAGAGTTCCTGGAAGTTGTAGAGATGGGGACTTTAATTCTTCTTTCCACTTTTCCAGATGGTGTCTCTCTGCTAGCATTAGCAACAGAAGTAGTGTTTTCTACCCACAGCTAAGGTGACCAATTTTGGGACAAAAAAGTCAGGTAAAGGCAGGGGTGGGATTCAGGTGGTTTGGACTGGTTTGGGTGAACTGTATGTTAATTTTGCATCTGGTTTGCCTAACTGGTAGTTGGAAGGAGAGGCTGGCCCTGCCCACCCTGCCCCTCCCAGGAGTCACTACACGGCCTGTTCATCATGCCAGGTAAGTGCAGGGCCCATGCGGAGGCTCTGGGAGGGTGAAAAACGGGCCTCCCGAAAGTTCCAGAAGTCTGGAAACGGGGCTGTTTCCGGCTTTCAGAGGGCCTCTGGAGCCTGAGGGAGGCTGTTTTTGCCTTCCCAGAGGTTTGAGGAAAGCCTCCAGAGCCTGGGGAGGGTAAAAGCCCCCCTCCTGTGGTGCAGGAGGCCGAGTAGGCTATACCCCCCATGGCCACGCCCACCCAGCAACCGGGCAAAGAACCAGTTGCTAAAATTTTTCAATCCCATCCCTGGAAAGGGTTTTGTAGGGGACAATCAGAGTAGCCCCTCATTTTAGGTTTGTTTTGAACCTACTTCCTGCAAAGGATGTTCAAAGATAGTGTAACTTGTGCGATGTTTCTAATGCCTATTACTGAAGAAGTTTCCAAGATCACTTAAAATTACCTTCTTTTGAATGCCGACCGGATATCTATTGATGGCGTAGATCCTGTTTCTAAAAAAATAAAAATAAAAATTAAAGTTTTAACTTTTGAAGTTTCTCAAGCGTTAAACCTGGGCAGAGATAGATGACATTTATTTTATTTAGAATAGAATACGTTCAATGCTGTGTACAGTTGAAGTAATCAGTTATACACAGGTGAACAGAACCCTATTGGCAAGTGACAAAAGGATCCAACTCTCGGCAGTATTATAAACTTCTTTGCAGCATAATTCATGATTCAAAATGGTTTAACCTGAAATGGTAAATATTAAAAATAATAAAAGAGATCCTTCATAAAATGAAAGCAATTTTGCAAGCCTGAATCTGTAATATATATAATCAAATATAATAATCAAGGAAATTATGTATGAAAGGGTGGGGAAGAGAGAACAAATCAGAGAAAGAGAGGATAAATAAGAATGAGTATCAGTGTGATCCACTGATTAAAGTGGGAGACTAAGAGTAGAGGGACACAGGTTGTAGTCTTCGGTAGGCATAGAAGCCATCCAGGTGATTTGGGATCAGTTATTTTCACAACTTCCTGTTAGGGCCCCATTAATCTATACTAAATACTCCTGTCTTAGCTGATGCAATGGGTAGAGCCTGGTTAGGCTGTAGTGCTAGGATTCTGCCTTGGATGCATTGCAGCCCCGGTTCGAATCCCAGTGGGGTGTGGCCAACTGATGAGAGCTAATAAGCTCGAAATAGATCTATTTTGGTCTCTCAAATTTAAATTTATTGATCAGCTCATAAAACTAACACACACACACACACACATATATATATGTTAGATTTTTAAGGGCTGATTAATAAATAAGAGACCAGGATGGATCCATTTCGGGCTTATTAGCCCTCTTCAGCTGGCCATACTCCTTCTACTGGGATTTGAACCGGTTGAGTCGAAAGGCAGAGAAGGATGACAGTTTGTCTCCTCCCTTAAAGGGGCCCATAACAGGAGTTGTGAAAATATTCTCATATATATATATATATATATATATATATATATATATATATATATATATATATATATATATATATATATATATATATATATATGTTTTCGTAGGTTTTCACGGGTATAGGTATGTAGATTTTGGTTTATTCGGGTCTTTTCCCGTGTAAAATTAAAGGTGTTTTTGCAACGTTTCGATGGGATCACCCCCATCATCATCAGGCTTTGGCTTCTGCCTTTTGCAAATGAACTGCATTTGAAATGGCAGTTTTTCTGTAAGTGGAGGTGGGAGGGGTTGGAATGTTGGCTCTGCTACTTTTAAACCGATTGGTTGGCTGATTTGCCACATCCTGATTGGTAGCTGGAGTTTGTTGAGAGTGATTGATGATGGTGTCAGTGTTTGTGGCCGGGACTTGTTTAGTGGCTGGGACTCGTTTAGTGGCCAGGGTTTGTTTAGTGGCCGGGACTCGTTTAGAGGCCAGAGCTGGTTTCCAGATGTCTGGCAGGCGGGAGGCATCATCGCGTCTGTTCATATTTTGGGGATGTTTTTCTATTTCAATAGCTTCCATAATCATTCTCCTGTTGGAGTGTTCAGTCCTGGAGAGCAATTTGGTTTTTTCAAAGTCAATTTGATGACCTGTTGCTTGGAAGTGCTGGAAGAGGGAGGAAGTATTTACTTGTCTTTTAACAGAATTCTTATGCTCTGAGATACGTGCACTAATTCTCCTATTAGTTTGTCCAATGTATGTGGACGAGCAGACTTTGCATGGTATTTCATAGACTCCTTGGTTTTCTAGCTGGATTTTGTCTTTGGGGTTCCTTAAAATGTTGGCAATTTTTTGGTTAGTGTCGAAGGATGTCTTTATATTGTGTTTGTGGAGAATTTTGCTGATTTTATCAGTGGTACCTTTAATATAGGGGAGGAGAGCGATGCCATTGTCTTGTTCTGTGTTTTGGATCTTGGGGGGTGTCTGCTTTTGGATTAGTTTGGTGATTGTGTTTCTTTGGAAACCATTAGAGATTAATATCTTTGTGAGGGTTTGTAATTCATTTTTCAGGTGGTCTTTGTCAGCTAGGCGTTTGGTTCTGGAGATGAGGGTCTTGGCTACAGAGTTGATCTGTGCAGGGTGGTGATGTGATTGTGCGTTTAGGTAGCGGTTTGTGTGTGTTTTTTTCCGGTAGATGGTGTGTCCTAGGGAGCCATTGGGTTTTTTGTAGATTAGGACATCCAGAAAGGGAAGTTGGTTGTTATCTTCTATTTCCATAGTGAATTGTATTTTGGGGTGTAGGCTGTTGAGGTGTGTGAGGAAGTTGTGTAGTTGTGTATGTATGTATGTATGTATGTATGTATGTATGTATGTATATGTATATGTATATGTATATGTATATGTATATGTATATGTATATGTATATGTATATGTATGTATGTATGTATTCCACAACACCCTGTTAGGGTCCCAATTAAGGGAGGAGACATACTGTTTCCTTTTCTGCCTTTTGGCTCATCACCAGAGACCATCTAGACAGAAAGCCATGATTTCCGTTGTGTGATTTTTTTAAATATGTGTGTTAGTTCATAAAAAACTCAAACACACACACACACACACATACATACACACACATATATAATTGTTTTCACAACTTCCTGTTAGGGCCCCATTAAGGGAGGAGACATACTGTTTCCCTCTCTGCCTTTCGGCTCATCACCAGAGACCATCTAGACAGAGAACCATGAAATTACGTTGTGTAAATTTTTTTTTTAGATATGTGTGTTAGTTTTATGAGTCTCTCAAATTTAAATTTATTGATCAGCTCATAAAACTAACACACACACACACACAAACATATATATATGTGGGTGTGTGTTAGTTTTATGAGCTGACACATATCACACACATATCTAAAATATAACACACATATCTAAAATATTATACAACGTAATTCTTGGCTTGCTGTCTGGATGGTCTCTAGTGATGAGCCGATAAGGGAAACAGTATGTCTCCTCCCTTAATTGGGGCCTAATAATAACAGGTTGTTGTGAAACAATTACATATATATATATGTATGTGAGGGATGACGTTAAGTCTCCTCCCCTTAAAGGGACCTCTGAACAGGAGCTGTGATAATATTCTCATATATATATATATATATATGTGTGTGTGTGTGTGTGTGTGTGTGTGTGTGTGTGTTAGATTTTTAAGGGCTGATTTAATAAATAAGAGACCAGGATGGATCCATTTCAGGCTTATTAGCCTTCTTCAGCTGGCCATACTCCTTCTACTGGGATTTGAACCGGCACTTTCCAGCATATCAGGCAAGCCTTTCTATGCCTTGAGCTATCTGGTTTCCCTGATTATATCAGCCATTTACAGGACTCTATAACGAGAGAATATGTTCACAGCTACTGTTCAGGGCTCCTTCAAGGGAGGAGACTTAACGTCATCCCTCTCTGCCCTTCGACTCAACCCAGAGATCATCCAGACAGAGAACCAATTAGATTACTGCTGTGTGAAATTTTTTAGATATGTGTTAGATTTTTAAGGGCTGATTTAATAAATAAGAGACCAGGATGGATCCATTTCAGGCTTATTAGCCTTCTTCAGCTGGCCATACTCCTTCTACTGGGATTTGAAAATATTCTTTATATATATATATATTGAAAAAATGACTTTAGAAGTCAGTAACATGTCTGATTAAATTGGTAAACACAGAGGTCAGTTTCACCTTGGGTTTGATTAGACACATAATTAGACAAAGCAATTTACCCCGCAGAAAGCTTACATCTGCCAAGAGGTTGGCTACTTGCCAGTCTGCTTCTGAATTGAGCCAGAGGTTGTGGTTTGTCCAGTTAGCTGTCTGTCGCCTGCTGGACACTCTATTAATGTGCCCTGATGCCTTGGCAGATTAATGAAGATGCTGACCTTGGTAATTTGGTAGACTTGGGTTGCTAGGGTGAACTTCTGTGTGGCTTTGCTGCCAAACTACTGGAAGTCTTGGATATTTGGAAGACTTGCCTAGATGTTATTGACAGCCATATGGTCAGCAAAAATCCAGGAATTGTGGCATTCTGGGGATCTAAATCCTTTGATCTTGGATGGACTCAATTTAATCCATAAATAAATTATATGCTGCACATTTTCATAGGACATTTTTTTTGTCCCTTCAAATCAGTGTTGGCTCCTGGTAACTGCCTGGAAAAGTCCCTGCAGTTTCCTTGGCAAGATTTCAGAAGAGGTTTGCCATCTTCTGAGGGCTGAGAGAGAAAAAGTAATTGGCCCAAAGTTACCCAGTTGGTCTCTATATCCAAAGTGTCCCGATTTCTAATCTTATGCCTTAACCACTGCACCAGGGCTCTCCAAACTTGGCAACCTTAAGACTTGTGGACTTCAAGTCTCAGGATTCTCCAGCCAGCAGGAGCTGGCTGGAGAATTCTAGGAGTTGAAGTCCACAAGTCTTAAATTTGCCAAGTTTGGAGACCTCTGGACTACACCAACGTGGTTCTCTTACAGGGCCACTAAGGCAGATTTAAATATGCTAGACAAGTATTAGGCTCTGATCTTCCATCTAGGCTTAGTCTTAAAGCTGGGAGTTGAAGCTTAAAACTATACCCTAAGGAGGTTTTCATCATTTTTGTAAACTTCATTAAACTGGGATACCAAACTGATGGCGAGGCTGCTGCTATGCTCCTTGACTGCCATCAAATACTTCTGAGCGACAGAGACAATGTAAGATAGTTTACTGCCTGAGGGAATTGAATGATGGCTCTTTCTCCAACTCTCATTTCATTTCTAAAAGATAGAACTGACACTCTCTTTGCACAGGGAGTTTCACCAAATGTTTTCGGCAAAGACAGTTTTATCATCCAACACCTATTATCCCACTTTAAAACATCTGTTGCAGGGGTGGGTTTCAGCCAGCGTTACTGCCGGTTTGAGTAAAACACATGCACTTCGCACATGTGCTGGATGCGTGCTGTGCACGCATGCACAGTCCAATGGAAAGATGCCGACAGTAGCAACCAGGGAACCATTTTGGGGGCATGGCTAGCCTGGGTCACTGCCAGTTCTGTGACCTAGGTTGGCATACCACTACTGGTTCAGCTGAACCAATAGGAACCCACTTCTGATCTGCTATTTGGGAAAAACAGTTCACACACACCCAAAAAATGTAGAATAGGGTGTGGTAATATAGCCACCTCTGAGGGGTTCCAATGGTTCTATGTCACCATAATTTCATCCTGCAATAATGAGGAGAATTCTGCTTACATGTCTGTGTAAGCTCTTCTTTTTTGCAAACAAATCTATATCTATGCTAAAATAATTCAAAATCTGGTGGCCTTTATTTCATCCTTTTGCCTACAAACATAGAAAAAGTTTGGTTTCCACAGAGTTTAAGACTTAATGTCCTTTCTTTTGGGGTTTCATGATGATCTACTAATGGGAAAAGCTTTTGCTCAAGTCGAGATAAAAGCTGTTTTTGACATTCCCAAAGGATAAATTTATAGTCTTGAGCTGTCATCCCTGGTATCCACCATGCACTTTGTCCAAATATAAACTGAATACTTCAGCAAGCTTCAGAAATAATTGCTTCAAGGATATAGCATGAGCTCACCAGCTCAAAGATATTCTGAATCCTTTCTCCCGCCAACTGTGAATTAAAGTGAGTGTTTTAAAAGACGATGGAGATAGATAGATAGGTCTTTCCATGGATATTAGCCAAAATGTTACATGAAACTTTCACATTCAGGAGCAGTTAGCTACTCAGTACCAGTTGTTGGGATGCAACAGTAGTAGTAGAGGAGGGCAATGGATTCTGTCCAAATCTGTCCTGCAGACTTTCAGAAGTTCCTTCTTGTAAGTTTACTGGATGTTTCAGTTAGACCCATGAACAAATTCTTGGGTCTTGTATACTGAAAATCCTTTGTCAGAAATCTTCTATATACTAAGACCCAAAGCCTAGGTAATGAGCTAAATGTCACCAAATTGTCACAACACACTGATATCATTCTTATTTCCAGATATGACTGACATTTCTTTGAAATGGGGACAAAGGTGCAAAATTCTAGGGATGTAGTATTCCCTCACTGGGTCTAATAGATGATATTCTGTTCCATTCTTAATGCTTTTATCTCCTATTAGTCTCTTGATCTCTTCTTCTTCTTTCTTTCTTTCTGAGTTTAGTTTCCTCAACCCCACTTCATAGTGCCAAATCAAAAATCTCTTTTAATGTAGATTTCAATTCCAGCTCTAAAAAGTTGTTCAGGATGGCACACTCCTGCTCATTATCTCTGAATAGTGCTAAAAATACAGAAGGATAATTTTCAAATATGGAAGAATATGCTTGGCCTGGAGGCAATTTAAAATTTAAGTAAATATAAAGTGGCCTTTCCAAGCCTGGGATAGATTTCATCTTCTATAATCCCACTTGCCCACAGAGTTAATCTATTTTGTTTGTGGAATTACAGGAGCTGAAATCTAACATGGCATAGAAAAATAAATTCAGGATTAGTTTTGGGGACAGAAGTTTTTATTTTAATATATGGCACATATTCACCATTTAAAATATATATATATATAACAAAAGATTCTTACCGTGAATTTCCAGATCAAAAGAACAGCTATCAACTTTATCCTTATATGTTACTTCACATCTGTAATTTCCTGCATAATTTTCCTTAGCTTTGATTATTTGCATCTCAAATGTATATGTCTGAAACCCAAAGTTATAATGCAATCATTCATATAAAATCGCAAAAATAATTGGAAACGAAATACAAGTACTTATGAGCATCTTCTATTTTGACATAATTAAATGGATTGATTTTTTTGCTTCTTTTTCATATTTCTTAGTTCTCTTATTTTGCCATAATGATCTATTAATAATTGATTCCCAAAACCACATCTTGACCTTCTCATCACCCAGAAGATGACAGTTTTGGGTCTTCCAAACTGGATTGCAATTATTCTGACTCCAGGTCTGTTATAACTTCTCCTTTTGATCACAGCAATTTCCAATTTCCCAGCAATTTTATGAGCTCACAATTTGCCTGGGACCTATGTCCTATGGATTGAGTCTAAGACAGGGATATCAAACTCGATTTCATTGAGGGCTGCATCAGGGTTGTTTGACCTCAGGGGAGCATGGCCCGGGTAGGTGTGGCTAGAATGCCATCACTCGTGTTGGGGGGGGGTTGCCTATGGTGGTCCAAGCACTCTGCCAGCAAAAATGGGTTCCCAAGCTCAATGTTTGGCTCTGACACCCTCCTGCAACCCTCTGCAAGTGAAAATGGAGCTTGGGGGTGCTGCACGCGGCCCTCCTGAGCTCCATTTTTTCTGGCAGAGGCCCCACGGGCTGATTCTTCACTGTTTCCAGGGCAGCCCCATGGGCCAGATCTAAGCAATCCATGGGCTAGATTTAAGCACCCCAAAGGCTAGATCTAAGCACCCCGGGAGCCAGATCTGGCTCCTGGGCCTTGAGTTTGCCATCCCTGGTCTAAGACAATTCATAACTGCATAATCACAAGAATCACTTTGATCAATAAATCCCATATCATCTTTCTATTTTTCCAAGCATGTGATTTTAGACAAATGCTCCCACACACCACCATTAAATTGTTTTCTTTAGGGATATGTTTGTTGTGATGCTAACATTTGTAGATTAGTAGAATTGCAAATGACAATTTGATCCAAAACTTGATGATATTTTTAAAAAAGCGTATATATTCTGAATGGTATACTTTGAAAAAGGTCGTCTCTCTATATATACCTTGGTTTGTCGCTCAAATGTTTCTTTTAACTGAAGATGCTTTCCAACTTTGCTTGCCAAGTCCATCCATTTTCCTTTAAACCACTTAATATTGGGTTTCCGAAGAAGATCCTGGGCTTCTACTTTGGCTATGAATGTGATATTTTGCCCTGAAAACAAGCAAGCCAACCAGCATAAATCAAAATAGAATTAACCAATAGGGAATATCTGACACATGTAAATGAGATTTAAATACCCATTTCTAAAGCTGGAAAGACTGAAAAGCACACAATGGAAAAATGATTGTTAAAAAATTTGCAGTAAAGGCAAAATTAGACTTGTTTAATTAGGGAATAACAAATTCCCTAAAAATAAAAATCTTAGAAAATAACATTGGTCAGTGACTGAAACCCTTTATGAACTCTTTGCCATAGCTGGGGAAAAAATAAACTTGTTCTTTATGAGATTGATGATTTGGAACGGGCAGAATATGGAATGAAAGGAGCTCCTCTATAACTATATATGAGAATAAAATAGAAATGCATTTGTTCTAAAGAAAACCAGAAGTGACTTCTTTATATTTCATTTTTTCTTTTTTTCTTTCTTCTCTGTCTTTTTTCTTTCTTTCCTTATTGATTCATCTCTTGTCAAGATTGAATCGCTTTGCTTCTTTCAAATCTTAATGCTTTTCAACTTGCCAATGAACTGGGGGGGAAGGAGCGGGAATGGGAAATGGAATGTGGAGAATGTATGCAGAGATTGTGAGAGCATGGAAACCATCAAGGTCACCACTGCAGATGCCTGAAAAAGAGATGGACTGTTCCCATAACAAAAGAACATCTCATAATTGGACATTGTGGTCATCCAGGGTTAGGGAGAAGGGGAAAGTATTGTTTAACTGAGCAAGTATTTGCGCAGGAAACCAGAGGTGGTTTTGTTTCTTCAATACTAAAATGGTGTATCCAATAAAGTTTTACTTTTGAGAATTCAGTTCTCCAGAGAGTGTTTCTTTATTGTGGGTTCGCTAATTGGACAGTTTTCTTTTGGAAACTATTTTCTTTTTACTTTATTTTCTTTCTTTTTGTTAAACTTTTATTGTTTTTACTTTGTAAAAAAAACAACCCAGCCCCTTTTAATAATTTAAGAGACTCAAGTATCAAATTATTTGTTTCATTATTTTTTTGTATAAAGAGTTAATTCAACAGAAGAAAACCAGAGCATGTTATTAAACTATGGCTGGTTTGTTTCATGAGAAATGGGGGCTGGGGGCTGATATCCAGCCCGTATCTAAAGATCAGATCATTGCTAGGGAACAGGGAAAGATTCACATGTATGACTTCAACCTTGCCTTTACTTCCAATAACTAGGATGATGGAGGGGGATTCATCTTCTTTTAAAGAGCAAAGTAAAGCTGTTGCAACACTTCACAAGTTGTTTAGGGGTTTTCTTTAAGATTTCACTCATATTGCTTTCTCCTGCTCCAGAGGTAGTAGAAGAGGCCCCAGAACAACACTGAAGTGCCACAATTAGGCAAACTGCATCATTGCTATGCCTCTATGACATGAAATATAGTGTACTGACACACTATAGTGTACAAATATAGTGTACTGAAAATGGAAGGGTATGGAAATCAAAGGAAAAGTACAGGTAGATAGTCCAGATGTCAGAAAAACAATTGGCAAAAACAAAATGATCAGCAAGTAACACGAACTTCAGTAGGGTCCAATGTAAAGTTCTTCCCTTAACCCTCCTGCCCCACAGGCACTAATGTAGGATGGGATACCTGTACTAGTCAGAGGTGGTATTCAGCCAGTTCGGACCGGTTTGCCCAAACCGGTAGCGGAAATGCCCGCCCACCTGCCCCGGCTCTATGCCGTCCTACCTAGGAACCTTTTTGAGGCTGGGCGCATGCACAGAAGGTACACACATGAGCAAAGCGCATGCATGTAAGGCCGGATGCATGCATGCAAGGTGCCTGCCATGTCCTCTTCATGTGTTCATGCATGTGAAGCGGGTGCGTGGGGTCAACCAGTAGTAACGAAATGTGCAATCCACGGTTATTACTAGTGTACAGTTAACCGTATAGGATAGGATAACTGTACTGGTGTAAAATGGCTTAGAGAAATAGGAGATTGCAAATTGAACATGAACTAGCAGAGAGATGAGAATGCAATTTGAGGCTAAATCATCAGGAAAATTCCAAATACCAGACTTTAACGACTGAGAGAAATTGGTATAGGTTCACAGAAGGACAATGAAAATGATCAAGGGATTAAAAGATAAATCCTATGAAAAGAGATTTAAAGTGGTGGTAAATTTAGCCTTGAGAAAATATGCCTGAGAGGAAACACGATAGTCCTCTTACAATGCTGGAAAGGATGTCACCCTGAGGAAGGTCAAGATATGTTCTTCTCATTCTGGGTGTAGGACATGGAAGAATAGCTTCAATTAATGGACAAGAGATTCTGATTGAATATTTGCGGTGGACGGTTGGCAATAGAATATGATTTTATCAGTGCATTATATGCACATTGAGTGACTAGAGGTGCCTGAGCAATGCTAATTCATAATCATAGTAAGCTTTATCATGAACCATATCATGCATACACATACAACCTAATCAGGGGTGGGTTACTGCCAGCGTTGCTGCTGGTTCACTGCAGTTGACGGTAAATTGTTCTGCGCATGCACAGAACATGAAAAAATTACTAAAAAACATGACGGCAGCAGCAACCAGGGAACCAGTTCAGGGACGTGGCCAGCCTGGGGCACTGCCGGTTCTGCGACCAAGACCAAAATACCAGTACCAGTTCGCCTGAACCGGTGCAAACCAGTAGCAACCCGCCTCTGAATCTAATCCTGTAAATGTTTACAGGGAAGTAAGTCCTTTTTTGCCAGATAGATATGAACAGGGTTGCAGGTGCAATAGTTCTTTTTACACTTACCTACACTAATTGAGCCACCTTTTGGTTTTTCAACAAATAAAACAGATTTCTGGGAATCTTGTTTTTCTCCTTCTTCTCCTGCGGACCATACTAATATAGAAAACAAGGGAAAATAGCCATTATCAGAATGAACCTATTAATTAAGCAAAGCCTAGGATTCTGTTTCTTTTAGCATTAATGTAACTTCTTAAAATAGGCATGCACTCCCCATAACTGTATTTCAAGTAAGATAAAATTACTGAAGTAAAGAAAGTGTTATGCAGAGCACACACTTATAAATGGAGTAGAGTTTTGTACTAGTGAGCTGAGCTTTAACTGTCCATTACAGTCTTTACAGTAGTCTTTACAATTTGAATGGCTTTATTGTTTCAGTAATGAATACAGAATACTTCCTTGTGTTTCAAATCTTAAAACGCATAGCATGGTGATCCCATCTCAGTTCTAAGCTGCACCCAACTATGGAATGAAAGTGAAGTCTTGGGAACACCTATGCTAGGGTTCAAAGTAGACAGTTAAGCAAAATTCTATCTAATGAGCTAAAACAGGGGTTGGCAATCTTAAACACTCAAAGAGCCATTTGGACCTGTTTCCCACAGAAAAGAAAACACCGGGAGCCATAAAACCCTTCCCAAGCCTGACTATTTTCTGAGCAGCCACAAAACTAGCATATGTAGTTGAATTAAACATTCTGTTTTCTTTTCTTGGTTCTATACATGGTTGGCCAAGAGAGGTTGAAAAGTTCAATAAAATGCGTGCTGCACATTGGCAGTTGTGACACATAGTTTGAGTGACAGGGAGCCACAGCAGACAGATGAAAGAGCCACATGTGGCTCTAGAGTAGTGGGTTGCTGACCCCTGAGAAGAGGAGAACCTATTGCTGAATGATGGCCAGGTCCGTATTAGTTAGCTGTATAATATTGGGCAACAGTAAATAAGTCTTTCAATTTCTAATTGACCTTGCCTGAGAAAAGAAATTAAGGTGGAATTATTATTATTTTTTTGCGTAATAAAATCCTCCATTTAATTGCTACAAGAATTATCCTGCTGGGAAAAGCTGTCTTCCATCCTTTCAGTAGAAGACAAATTTAATACAATTCCTTGCATGCAGAGATATATGTTTGGTCTGTACAAGATATAAATCTCTGGATTAGAGTCTAGGTAGATGTAGGCTACTGGAATCTAATGTAGAATATAGTCCTATAGAAAGTTTCATGTTAATGTATATCCTATGGTCATAGTTTTATGGTCTTCTGGCCAACTTTGTGGGGTTGTGAATATTAAAGTCTGAGTCATCCTATTAGAAAAAAGAGAGAAACTTGGAATAGCCATTTTAATTTTAAAAACATATACAGAGGAATTTCAAGAAACAGTAAAGAAATTCCCTTAGTCCACACTTTTCATACTCCAATGGATTTTCTTTCCAACTTTTGTCTCCCTATATAGATCATGGACAATTGATGTTGATGTTGTTGCTTATAACAAGTATACAAGTATACCCCCAAAGAGTGATGACTAGATGGATGAATATACCAAACCTTATCATATTTCTATCGGTATCATATGCATGATATACTACACTATATGGTAAAAACTTCATATGCACTTTTTATTGTCAAATGTTACTACTATATGTCTTAATCCATCAACAACCAGGCTGCTCTATGCATTTCTCTGTGAAGGAACTCATCTTTAGAGATAAATTCCTTCTTTCAGATATATACTTCAGCAATTATATAATTCTATATAGTAATTATATATAGAAATATATAATTCTTAAATTTAATCCTGAAGGAAGAAAAATAATACATAAAAATAGCTCGAGTACATAACTTCTATGTGGAATATAATGCATTTGATAACCAATTTAAAAGTATAATTTTAAATGTTTTAGCATTTTGCTAAACAAATCAATAAGAAATAGCTCCCCAATTATGAAATATTTAAAAAAGATTTCATTTTAATATTTCCACTGTAAAAATGAGTTACAGTGGTATATGAAGGAAGGTCTATCCTTCGTTTTTCCAAATCCATTTCTTATATCACAGCTAATTTGTTACTCCACTGTGCACTAATGTACTCCAAAGCTTCATATGATTGGAGGCTCCTAACTTCACACCATCATAAGAAGCTGTGCTTGCACATTAGGACTTCAGGAACTTTTGAAACAGGTTTTTTATCTAGAGCTGTTAAAAAAAAAACAAGAATAAAAAGTTATAATGAGCATAAATCACTTGCAACTGAAAAAGGAAGCTACAAAAAAAAACCTGTTAATAGATAATGAAAATTGGAATGTTTTGAGTTTTGTCTTCTTCTTTTCAGATTTAGCATATCTCACCTGAGTCCTTTCTCTCTCCAGGTTTATTTGTACCATCTGAAAAGTAAGCATAAACTGGATAATATCAACATTCAAAAGTTATTGTCTTGATTGCTTAATTGTCTATGTAGAATTGTGGACCCTTCGTATTTTAAAAGACAGGAGGAAAATTATAGGTTGTAATGAATTGTTTACGAGGACAGTGGGAGGTACATCATTTGGTTGAAGCTGAGCAGATGGGGCCTTTGACCAGCACGGGGGGGGGGGGGGGGATTAGAATAAACCAAAGGATCCCACCCCAGAGGGGGGGAAGGGGTGGTTAGATGTATACCTTCTAAACATTCTACATTCTAAACCCCGTCTCATTACAGGAAACAATCTTCTTTTGAGGGAGGCAGCCTGTCAGGCCTGGAAGCCATCTTTTACATTAGGCCTTCAGGCCTGCCACATTTTCTACTGTGAGAAAATGGGAAGGGGGATTATATGGAGTATGGGAGATATATAGTCTAAATCACATGCCTGGAGTGGCATGACTGGGTGGCATCTTCCAGTCCTGCCACATGGTATGATAATGGATTGAGCAAGCTTACCTGTAGAAAAGATTTCTATTGGTGGCGGTATGATTATTTATTGTAAATTTATTATGGCCACTCATTCCAAAATGCTTTGGATGCCTATGGTAGAGCCTCAGATGGTATTCCCAAATATTCCTAATCTCAACAGAGCAGAAATAATGAAGACAGACAGTAGCATCGTCTGTTTTCTTTTCTTCTTAAATTTAAAGTATGGTCTCTTCAAAATGAATGAATGTTTTTCTCATCCCATAAAAGTGTGAGGATTTCCTCTCCTATTAATTTCAGAGAATGTCCACTGCTTGCATTTGGGTCAGCATAGTTGTCAACCTCATGACGTTAAAATGATGACACAGCATTCATGACATCATCGCATCAATAGTGCAATTATTCATGTCATGATATTTGACACAAGCATACTACTTGCATTATGTGTGATGATACCATGAGACCTGGGTGATCATTTTCTTGCTTCTACTCTGAATGTTTATGGCTACAATAATCTGATTTTTCCTCCGATCCAGCAGAACCATTTATATTCTCATTAATCAATCCAGTCCTAATACGTTACTTATTCTTGAGTTTTACCATGATCAAGAAATTGTGTATAAATATAACAAATAGATAATTGTTAGGCTACTTTTAAAAATCTTCCTCAAGGTATTTTGAGACATATTTCTTCATGAAAGATAGCCGATTTTAAAAATATAGTCTTTCAAAGTCTCTTATTGGGAAGATCCAGTGAAATCAACTGGCGGGGTGTGTGTGTGTTCAAAAATAAATGAATTTACAAAGGTATCTGGTTTCACTTAGATGAAATTATCCCTGGTTGGGAACAGAAAAGTTGAATCTTAATAGATCTCCATATTTTATCCTAATATCATGGTGCCGCAGTACTGCAGGCTAAATCACTGCTCACTGCCAGCAGTTCAATCCTGAATGGTTCAAGGTTGACTCAGCCTTCCATCCTTCTGAGGATCCAGATTGTTGGGGGCAATATACTGACTCTGTAAACTACTTAGTGAGGGCTGTACAGCAAAAGTGGTATATAAGTCTAAGTGCTATTGCTACCATATGACATTAAGTGCAATAGTCTTCCTAACCTGTTGCTGAAGAATCCTCTTCATCTGTAAAAAGAAATACATAACAGGTAAAATAGAGAATTGTGACAAGAAAAAGCAACAATGAAGTTTAGTAAAAATGGAGGGGGGAAAAAAAACCTGTAATAGAAGGAAGGGAAAAACCATGATAGCTGGGGAGCTGGTAATGACAAAGATAAACTTGTGGAGAAAGCTTTATGGGATTGAGCAATGGTTCAATGCTTCACGCAAAAACAAAAATGGGAGAGATGATGTGTAATCCATTATTAAAACATGGCTGTGAATGGGAGCTTTCAACATGGCTGTGTTTGTTAGACACAAAATATAAAAACTGAGTGGGGAAATGGAATACAAAAAAGTTACAATGAAAATCAAGGTCAACCATAGATCTGACCTGAAGAAGATGTTGTTTCAGTGACGTTTCCGTCTGAAAGTAAAATGTGTACCAACAGATACATTCATCACCATGATCTTTTGGGTTTATTTTTTAAGAGGTAAAAATAATATAATTAAGATTTTTTTTTAAATGAACAAAAAGTGCTGAAATCAAACAATTATTTTTCTTCATTCACATTAAGATACCTATGTAAAAATAATATGAACGGCATGCCTATTATTTCTGTCCAAATTAAGACACAGGGTTGGGTTTAACATAACATATTACACAAAACGAAAAGGGGCTGGGAAGATCACAGTTTGTATGAATGGAAAGGAAAATAGAAGGATAATATATTCAGCCTGTTGTGGAAATATAGCAATTGTCTTAGCATATTATGGCAAAAGGCCATCGTATTTAGCCACAATATGGGTTTATGCTTTGGGACATGGTATGATATATGGATTCAGATATTGTACTTGGCTAAGGTGACCATCCGTCCCGCTTCTGGCAGGACAGACCCGCTTTTCCATTAGATATCCTGCCACCCGCCTTTTCTTCAAAATGTCCCGCTTCGGGCACTCTGTACACACTCAGAGGCAGGCGCCTGCAGAGGGCATCGGGGCATGCTCCCCCCCCCATGGGGCACTCTTTAAAGGCAGTGGCGGCGGCTCTCAGCGTGTGAGGGACGGCCTTCGGCCCAATGGTCTGGCATCGGCGCAGGAGGTACCGGCTGAGCAGCGCAATGGCTCCGAATGCGGAAGGCGAGAGCGACACGCTGAGTGTCCTTTCCAGCAGCCGCCCCGAAGGCCGTCCCTCACGCGCTGAGAGCTGCCGGATCGGTCCGCCGCAGCTGCCTTTAAAGTGGCCCCGGCGGCTGTTGGGAGCGCGCCCCTGCCCCGATGCCCTCTGTGCAGGCGGGTGACGTGCCGGAGCACGCGCGCACACACGCACGCTCCCCCCCATCAACGGTGTCCCGCTTTGGGATTTTGAAAATCCGGTCACTTGGCTAACCTATACTGTCCAGGGCAGGGGTCTCCAAACTTTGCAACTTTAAGTCTGAAGGACTTCAGCTCCCAGAATTCTCCAGCCAGCTTTGCTTCAGACTTAGTGTTGCAAAGGTTGGAGACCCCTGGTCCAGGGTCCAGTGTATTGTGTGAACCCAGTCTTATACAACATTGTATGCATGCCTATTACGTTTAAAAGGCTTTTCTTCCAAGTAGAAGATTGAATTTTGACAGAACATTAATTCAGTGTTCCGTTCCTTTCAAAGGAAGAATAAAACATTAAGATTACCCATCATAAATTAATGGGCCCTAAAACTGAAATCAATTAAAAACAATAATGAGAACTTCATCCAATAATAATTACTTCTATAGTGATATTAAGAAACATTGTGATTGCACTATTAAGAAACCGACTAGGGCTGACGTGGTAGCAGTGTTCCAATGTCTCAGGGGCTGCCACAAGCAAGAGGAAGCAAAGCTATTCTCCAAAGCAACTGAAGGTAGGACAAGAAGCAATGGATGGAAACTTATCAAGGAGAGAAGCAATCTAGAACTAAGGAGACATTTCCTGATAGTTAGAACAATTAATCAGTGAAATGACTTGCCTCCAGAAATTGTGGGTGCTCCACCACTGCAGTTTTTAAAGAAGAGATTAGACTATAACCATCTGGGAATATTTGTGTGTGTATATTTAAAAAATTAGATATGGCATCCACAAACATGTGATTGAAGTCGTCTTCTTTTAAAAAATTGTGTTGCACTGAGACATACATTTAAAAGAGGCAGGGCTTCAATCACATGATCAGAGCTTCCATTTTGTCTCATGCACTGTGCACTGATCCCCTTGAAGGGGTGGGCTGCTGGGGTTCGGGAGAACCTCTAGTTAAGATTCTGGGCAGTTCAGAGAACCCTCAAATCCCACTCCTGGCTGGCACCGCCCATCCCACTCCACCCCTTCCAGGAGTCCCCATGCCAGAGGTGGATTCCTACCGGTTTGGACTGGTTTGGCTGAGTAGTCTTAACTCGATCGCCCACGCCCCTGAACTGGTTCTATTGGCAGCGCCATAGGCACCACCAACTTCTTTTTTGCTTCTGCACATATGCATATGAGCGGCAGTAAAAGAAGCCAGAACCCACCCCGGCCCATTTTGGCTGCAAGTAAGTGGGGGACACACATGGAGGCTTGGGAAGGGTGAAAAACAGGCCTACTGGAAGTTTGGGAAGGCTGGAAGCAGGCCCATTTGTGGCCTCCAGAGGGCCTCCGCAGCCTGGGGAGGCAGTTTTTGCCCTCTCGGAGGCTCAAGGAAAGCCTCCAAAGCCAGGGAGCCAGGGGAGGGCAAAAACACCCCCACAATGGTGTAGGAGGTCAACTAGGCCACGCCCACCATCAACCGGACAGAGGAACCCTTGCTAAAACTTTTGAAGCCCACCCCTGTCTTTAAGTTCCCATACTCAGGCAGAAATAAACAAAGCATTTCTTCTTCCCAATGTTTCAAAATTGTTCTTTCCAGCTCTCAGCTGTGGCTTCTCATTACAAAGGAAGGAAGCCTGAAGCACACCTTAGCTGAGGAACAGGCCCAGAAAATAGTGTTCCCAGTGGTACTGATCTTAACCAACTACCTGTCAATCAAAAGCATGGTGGAAAAAAGCAAGAAGATGACAGCTGATATGTCAGAAATCTTCATCACTTTCAATACAGAGCTGAAAATGGAGAAATCTAATTGTCAGGTTTTGGAGTATTGATATTTCTTAGAAATAATAGGAAAAAGGAGGGAGGGAGAGAGGGAGGAGAGAGAGAGAGAGAGAGAGAGAGAGAGGTGTTGATACAATTGAAATCAGTCAATCAAGGATGCTACCATATGCCTACAAGATTTTATAGGACTCATTACTATTTTGTTGAGAGAACTGAGAAACTGGACAATCTGAATCCAAACTATTACTGAGGCTCAAACATTATTCTTCAAAAATATGTCTGGCTTTAATCACATCTCAATTTCTTTTAAAGTTATGGATTATTTGACTTTTAGGAAACCCTTTCCCTTAACTGCAGATCTGATCAGTATTTTCTTCAGCATGTGTTATCATAACATGTGTGCTACACGTATAAAAAGTGGACTAAAACATAAAAAATGTAATAAAGAAATAAAGAATGTAGTAAAGAAATAAAAAATGCAGAAATACACCCAGTGATTCCAGTATTTCTCCTGATGGCCTGTGGATATCCACCTTTACAGCAATGGCTATTAAAAGAAGATAGTATGAAAAAGGGAAAAGTATAATTTGTTTAGCATTTACGAAATGTAAGGCAGTTAAAAACTGGGATGAATTTTTCTTCTTTTCAGATCTGCCATGGTTGGTCCAACTTTTAAAATGGTAAAAGTATTCTAGAAATCAAGAGAGATATTGGAGACAGATTTCATAGAAACTGCAATCACACACTGCATGTGCTGACAAAGTAGAACCAGGGTAGAATACATTAAAATGAAACAACAGAGAGTTAATTAGATAGCTGGATACCTGGTGGAATTTAGAGAATGTTAGTAAATTAATGTTAGTATTCCAGGTTATGGACATATTGTAGTTGCTATATTTTCTGAAAAAAAAGTTGTTAATAAATGCATATTAAGGAATAAAATATAGGATAAACATATATTGAATATTTGTACAAACAATTGCTGTCTCTGTCTCTCTCTCTCTGCCCAAATGTTGAATAATGCTGGAATTACATCTTTTAATGATTTTATTCTAGACAAGTGGTTACGTTTTATGTCACTGAAGTTTTTCCAGCGTAGATATAATGTATACTATAATAATCCAGTATTAAGATGTTAAATCATAAATGTCTACAGATTGCTTTACCCTACCCAGAAAAGTTAGATGTATTCTTTCTAAAATAAAAAAGTGAACACAATGGACCAAATCAACTAATAAAGGAAAAGGGAGAAACATAGTGAGTAAACTGACTCTGAGACATGCACAAAAATAATCCAGGAAGGTATAGAGTTAATTATATTTGTAAAAGAATTGAAGTTTAAATCCACTAGGGCAGGAGTCTGCAAAGTTGGCTCTTTGAAGACTGGTGGACTTCAACTTCCAGAATTCCCCAGCCAGCTATGCTGGCTGGGGAACTCTGGGAGTTGAAGTCCACCAGTCTTCAAAGAGCCAACTTTGCAGACCCCTGCACTAGGGGACTGGACTAAACAAGAAACAAAAGAAGCATAATCTACCTGAACTGTAGAATCTTGTCTAGCTTTTGAAGAATACTTTTACTCACCTTTTTCTGGGGGTTTCCCATCTTCCTGAGCTTTCGTTTCTACTATATAGGAAACATAAGCATATTTTTAAAAGAAACACCCTGATCATAAATATTGTGTATGTTTCAGCTACTAGTGTTAACATCGTATTAACATTTTAAATGTGTAAACTAAACTATTGGGATATTGCATAGCAATATTACAAATAACTTGAATACCTTTACATAGTAAAAAAGCTGGATCTTTACATTTATTGTTTTTTAAATAAAAATAACCCCACTTGTTAGCAAGCAGTCTCCTACAGACTATAATGACATCTATTTACATATGGGGAATAAAGTTTCCATCAGTCTGCATTTAAAACATGAGTACTTGTGCAGGAGATGAAATAATGCAGAGGCATCTGCTAACAATAGTTATGAGAAAAACCTCTATATGATCAGAGCAATCAATAGAGATGAAGAAAAATGCGAAAGACTGCATTTGCTTCATGTACTAAGATAGAACTATGATGGTGTCAGGGTTCCAAAGAGCATCCAAAAGGTTATAAATAAACCTCCATAATTTTAATAATTTTAATAATAATAATAATTTTATTTTTAAACCGCACCCTCTCCCCACAGGGACCCGGGGCGGTGCACAGGCAGAATAAAAACAGTCAATAAATACATACATTTCTAAAAAACAAAAAACAAAAAGGATACCAAACAATTTTCCCAATTGTTTGGTATCCTTCATTGATCTTGAAAAAAACTAAGCAAGCCCCGTATAGGTTATTATTTGAATGGAGGACTATCAGCAAATCCATGGATTGTAGGCGAACCTCAGTAGATACAGATTTACATCTCAGAAGATGCTGCTGAAAAACAGGATGGATGTGTCCTTGTGGTCAACAGAAACTCAGATTCTCAGAAACTCAACAACATACAAAAAATATTAATGTGTGATAGAACAAGTTTGAAGTTCCAATCACTTCTTTATGTTCCTAATGAGACCTTTACCATATTCTTCTATTTTAACAAACTTACAGTAGATAGATAGATAGATAGATAGATAGATAGATAGATAGATAGATAGATAGATAGATAGATAGATAGATGATAGATAGATAGATAATAATAATAATAATAATAATAATAATAATAATCTTTATTGTCATTGTAAAAATTACAATGAAATTGGTTCATAGATAGATAGATAGATAGATAGATAGATAGATAGATAGATAGATAGATAGATAGATAGATAGATAGATAGATATGCAGCAGGCAGGGATGCAGGCAGACATTTTACTAACCTGGAGGAGGTGCACTTTCTTTTACTGGTATCTCTGAAAAGGTTAAAAGAAAGATATTTATAACATTCTGAAAGAAAAGAAATATACCCAATGATGCTTCTGTTTTAATGTATAGTAATATACGAAAAAGATTTGACTAATAATTTATGTCTGGAGCACTGCACTTTGATATGGCCCAAGGGCTAATCAAGAAAGTAAAGTGAATAACTGTATAGTAATACACATTCTGCATTATGAGAGTTTAAAAAAAAATCACAATGTCATACTGTTATTATAAATATGTACACAACTGAGCTCTATTTGCATATAGTAGCAAATACTAGAAAGTTTTCCCCTTCTCTTAAAATAAACAGCTATTATTATTATGAGGCAAATGTTAATGCACAATATTATGCCAATATTTAATTAAAAAAAGATTATCCCCAAAATGCTGACAATCCATATTGCCGCCAAGTCTTGAAAAATCGGTTGCAGGACAACTAAAAATATCTTTTTCTCCAAGCAAAATTAGGATTGGCACCAGGGTTGGGTCCAGCATTTTTTTATGTAGCCTCTGGTCTGATTTCACGCAACTTCAGTCTAATTTCCAATCTGCTATGAAGAAAGTGTGTTTGTGTGTGTGTGTGTGTACACGTACACACACACACACACACACACACACACACAGTCTGACTTCTGTTCTTCCCATGCAGCCCATATTTTGGGAAAGAGAGGAAATGTTGTCAGAAAGAGAATAGGAGAAGGGATTTTAGAGAATAACTATCCCTTCCTCTTTTAACTGTGAATTTGAGGAAACTCTACTGACAGTGTATTGTCCAAGATATTACCCTAACAGAGAAAAAAGGGTGCTAACCCCTAATTTACAAAACAATAATTATTAATCATTGGTTTCATCAACGTATCATTGAACAGCTGCTTTGGGACTGCGGTACTCGCACACATAACTTTGTCCTTGTATTAGAACATTTAATCCTACCTAGACAACTTTAGCTCCTGAGTGTCTGCAATAGATTTTTAGGTGGTGGACAACAGGAATCGCTGGTATGAGGGCCTTGTCTTACATAGCATCCTAAGAATTCCCGCAGGCTCAACTGAACATAGAATACAACTCAACTGCCTAGAAGCTTAATTTTGGTTTACCCGCATGGAAGGGTATTTCATGCATGTCAGTGTGTTTTAAATAGGACCCTTCTTGAATGCATTGCATTATCCTACCGCAATTTGCCATGTTAGATGAGGCTGCCATGTAATACCTGGAAGCAGTAATGGTATCCTATTATCTTCACTATTGGTTTGGTAGTGGGAGTGTGTGCACACATCTCGGCATGCGCAGAAGGTCCGTGATGACGTCTGGGTGGGTGGGCGGAGCTTCGCACCACTGCCCTGACCGGTTCACACGAACCGGTGTGAACCGGTAGCATACCACCTCCGCCTGGAAGACCATGGGAGATCTACACCTATTTTACTAGCATTTACTAAGAGCCCACTGACATTGAATGGTAGTAATGCAGTTTCTTCACTTTATGTTCCTAATGACACCTTTACCATATTCTGCTATTTTAACAAACTTACAGTAAATGATAGATAGACATTTTACTAACCTGGAGGAGGTGCGCTTTGTTTTACTGGTATCTCTGAAAAGGTTAAAAGAAAGATATTTGTAACATTCTGAAATTAAAAAATATATACTCAATGATGCGTCTGTTTTACTGTATAGTAATATGCTAAAAAGATTTGACTAATAGTTTATGTCTGGAGCTCTGCACTTTGATATGACCCAAGGGCTAATCAAGAAAGTATAGTGAATAACTGTATAGTAACCAGTGTGAACCGGTAGCATACCACCTCCGCCTGGAAGACCATGGGAGATCTACACCTATTTTACTAGCATTTACTAAGAGCCCACTGACATTGAATGGTAGTAATGCAGTTTCTTCACTTTATGTTCCTAATGAGACCTTTACCATATTCTGCTATTTTAACAAACTTACAGTAAATGATAGATAGACATTTTACTAACCTGGAGGAGGTGCGCTTTCTTTTACTGGTATCTCTGAAAAGGTTAAAAGAAAGATATTTGTAACATTCTGAAATTAAAAAAATATACCCAATGATGCTTCTGTTTTACTGTATAGTAATATACTAAAAAGATTTGACTAATAGTTTATGTCTGGAGCTTTGCACTTTGATATGACCCAAGGGCTAATCAAGAAAGTATAGTGAATAACTGTATAGTAACCAGTGTGAACCGGTAGCATACCACCTCTGCCTGGAAGACCATGGGAGATCTACACCTATTTTACTAGCATTTACTAAGAGCCCACTGACATTGAATGGTAGTAATGCAGTTTCTTCACATGCCATTTGAGTGACAAAAATTAGGGAAGCTCCCAAGGGGCTTCAATTATCCTCACATAAATTGTATATAGCTAGTCCTCGACCTACACCATTTGTTTAGTGACTGCTTGAAGGTAAATTGAAAAAAGTGACTTATGACCGGTTGTTCTGACCAGCTCCCAAACACGACAAGCCCTCTGTATTTAACTAAATATTCCCTTTATTAGGAGCGCCAGAAGCCCAGGTAAAAAGCCTCTCTCTCACAGACACAGCAGGCTAACAAGGGAGATGAATAGTTCTCTGCCACAACTATTCATCCCCGCCTTTTATCTCCAGAGTTAGGGTGGGGTGTAGCTAACAGCAGTGGCTCTTTCGTCCCAAGGACCGTCCCATAGATTCCTGCTGTTCTTCTCTTCTCTGCCTTCTGCACATCCGTGCATCAGGCACTGGACCAGTGGTGGGTTCCGGATCCCATTGCAACCGGTACAGTTGCAATGGGGCCCAGTGTCCTCCACATGAACGTGCGCAGCGCACGCATGCATCCTACCCTCCAGCGACGCCTTAGCAAGCCTCCACAATGCTCCAGCTGTTCGGCAGAGTGTTGTGCAGGCAGAGTGTTGTGCATTATTATATTATATATATATATATATTATGCATTCATTGTGGGCATGCGCAGAAGCACCGAAGAATTTAAAGATAGGTAAGGATGATGGTTGGGTGGGTGCGCCCTCCGGAGCACCATACCAGAACAGTACCCAGTGCTCTGGGCAGGCATCGATACGGCCGTACTGGGGTGTACCACCTGCAACCCACCATTGTACTGGACCTAACTGTTTCTCCTCTTCCTCATCAGCCACTTCCAGATCTAGGGTGTGTTGACTCTCCATCTGAGGGCTGATGGAGCCCAGGCTCCACTTCTGTATGTCTGACAGCTCCATTCCCTCTTCCCCCTTGGAGCTCTCAGATTGCCCCAACTCCCACACTGCCTCCTCATCTTATTTGGTTGCTGGAGGGGCCGGCAGCCAAAAGGCCACAACAGTGGTATTCACACATCTATTGCAGTTTCCCCATAGTCACAGGATCAAAATTTAGGTCTTTGGCAAGTGGAATGTATTTACAATGGTTGCAGCATCATGTGGTCCTGATTTGTAATTTGTGAACATTCCAGCCAGCTTCTGACATGAGAAATCAATAGAGGGAAACTGGATTTTGTTTAATGACTTCATGGTTTCATTAGCAATCACAATGATTCACTTAACAACCTTGGTGAAAAAGATCATAAAATAGGGTACAATTTATTTAACAACCATGTAGCCATGACAAAGAAAACAAATGTTTAGGTCAGTGGTAGTCAACCTGGTCCCTACTGTTCCAGCTTTCATGGTGGGCAGAAGGGGTTTTGTCCGATATTGAACCACTTTCCTTTTTTTAATTTGTCTTCCCTACTTTATAAATCACCATTACTGTGGAATCGGTGGACGGTTAGAAAATTTTACTACTAACAGAGATACAAAAGTGGGTGGTAGGTATAAAAAGGTTGACTACCCCTGGTCTAGGTGCTTTAAATAGCTGTTTCTTAGAACTTATTATAGTACTTCTACCCCAGAGGTGGGTTCCTACCGGTTCGGACCGGTAGTGATTTGGTGGCCTAGGTAACTGGAACTAGCAGCAATCCAGACCTGCCATGCCCCCAAACTGCCACCTTGTTTTTTGCTTCTGTGCATGCACAGAGCAAATTTTATTGCAATGCACATGCGTGTGCAGCATGCATCAAACACGTGAAGTGCACGCATGCATGTGACACAGCCATGAGCAAACCAGCAGTAATGACAATGATAATAGCCAGAATACAGGTAGTCCTTGATTTACAAGCATTCATTTAGTGACCATTCAAAGTTACACGAGCACTAAACAAATTGACTAATGACCATTTTTCACACTTAGCAACCATTGCAGCATTCCCATGGTCATGTGATCAGAATGTAGATGCTTGGCAAGTGATTCATATTTATAGCAGTTGCCCTGGGTTCATATGATCCCCTTTTGCAACTTTCTGACATGCAAAGTTAATAGGGAAGCCAGATTCCCTTAACAACCATGCTACTAACTTAACAATTCTGGAAAGGAAGGTCATAAGATGAGACAAAACTCACTCAACAACTGTTTCACTCAGCAGCAGAAATTTTGGGCTCAATTGTGGTTGCAAATCAAGGACTATCTGGAAGGCAACCTTGATATAAATCTAGATGGTAACCATCTTATGGTAACCATAATCTGGTGTGAAGCATTTGTGTGAACCTGATAGGAAACAATGACCTTAATGCTATTACCTTTAACTGGGATGCAAGTGGGAAACTGCCATTGTTCCCGTTAACTAAAAAACGAGAACGTTCTGAAAAATTTCAGGACTGGTTAAAAAGAGACAGAAGAGTTAAGAGGATGAAATTTCTTTGTAATGCATAGAGATGATTTTAAATCACAACAATTGAAGTCCGAGTGGAATGAATCACACGATATAAGAAAAGGTCATCCAAGGCCAGGAAAAGGACCACAGGATTCCTCCCAGAACTTTATTAAAGGAGACTTCCTTCATGAATTGAAAAACTCACCAAGAGCAAAAAGGAACCAGTATGAACCGGCTGAATACAACCACTGTTGAGGAGGATATGATAATCAATCATCAGAACTTTTTTTTCATTCTATGCATTGCAAAAAAAAGCAGGTGATTTGTTAGATGGCAAAAGAGGAACAAGGATGCTGTAAAATTGATGAAAAACTGAATACATTCTTAGAATAGAATAGAATAGAATAGAATAGAATATTTATTTCTATAACCGCGCCCTTTCCCCGAGGGGACTCGGAGCGGTGCACAGGGAGAAATTAAAACAACATAAAATATATACATAAATAAATACAATAAAAACAAATTAAATCTAACTATCCCTGCACTAAAATTCCCATTTTAAAATTAACATTTCCTAACCCCTGAGGTAGAGACTAACCTAGGCCGGCCAAGCAGAAAAAGTGAGTTTTTAATTTCTGACGGAAGGAGCGGAGGTCCGTAGTTGTTCTAATGTCGGGGGGAAGGTCGTTCCAGAGGGCTGGGCCTGCCACAGAGAAGGCCCTTCCCCTGGGCGTCGCCCACGGAGAAGTCCCTCTCTGTGGGAGCGAATCGGCCGGGAGGATATATGGGGCAGAATCCGATCCCGCAGATAGCTAGCATCTTGACCTCTGTATTTTCTACAGAAGGTATAGAAAAAGATCGCTATGTCTCCAATTGAGAGAAGCCACTTGAGGTAACAAGAGAAGATATTCTGGGGTCTCTTGAGAGACTATACCGTAATAAATTGCTGAACTCTGATGACATCCACCCAAGAATTTTTAAAGGCCTCAGTTGTGAAATTGCTGACCCCTTTACAAAATACGTAATTTATCCCTTACATTGGGCTCACTAGGAGAGAACTGGAAGGTAGCCAATGTGACATCAGTTTTTAAAAATGGACCCAAAGGAGAGGTAGGAAATTATAGATTGGTCAGTTTAATGTCTGCTCTATGATTGGTACTAATCAAAGGAAAATTACTAAATGCAGAGAGGGGGGAATCTGCATGGATTCTGCAGAGCTAAATCCCATCTCTCCAATAGTTTCTTTTGAGGATATCCGCTGGTACATGGATGGAAGAAAAAGGCACAGTCGATGCTAGGAATCATTTGGAAAGAGGTTGAAAATAAAACGCTCAATTTAATTATACTCTCAGAGAACCTCTTGTGCATTTCCATCTGAAAAGCTGCATACAGTTCTGGTTTGAAAAGGAAAGGATTTAACTGAGCTTGAAATAATTTCATCTAAAATGATCAGGCAGCTCAATCACTTCCCTATGAGAAAAAGCAAGCATGTTTGTCTTTACCTTAAAAAAAAAACACCCCATGATACAGGTGGGGACTTGATCCAGATCTCTAAAATTAGGCAAAGTATGGAAAAATCAAGACCAATGAATCTTACCAAGGCAGAGCAGTCAAAATACAGCATAATTAATCTGTGGGAATATAGCAGGGGTAGGTTCTGGCTTCTTCTACTGCCGGTTTGCTTAATACAATACAATACAATACAATACAATAGCAGAGTTGGAAGGGACCTTGTAGGTCTTCTAGTCCAACCCCCTGCATGGGCAGGAACCTTATACCATTTCAGACAAATGGCTGTCTAACATCTTTTTAAAGACTTCCAGGGTTGGGGCATTCACAACTGCTGGAGGCAAGCTGTTCCAGAGGTTAATTGTTCTTACTGTTAGGAAATTTCTCCTTAGTTCTAAGTTGCTTCTCTCCTTGATTAGTTTCCACCCATTGCTCCTTGTCCTGCCCCCAGGTGCCTTGGAGAAAAGTTTGACTCCCTCTTCTTTGTGGCACCCTCTGAGATATCGGAACACTGCTATCATGTCTCCCCTGGTCCTTCTCTTCATCAAACTAGACATACCCAGCTCCTGCAGCCGTTCTTCATATGTCTTAGTCTCCAGTCCTCTAATCATCTTGGTTGCTCTTCTTTGCACTCTTTCCAGAGTCTCCACGTCTTTTCTACATCGTGGCGACCAAAACTGTATGCAGTATTCCAAGTGTGGCCTTACCAAGGCACTATACAGTGGCATTAACACTTCACGCGATCTAGATTCTATCCCTCTGTTGATGCAGCCTAGAACTGTGTTGGCTTTTTTGGCAGCTGCTGCACACTGCTGGCTCATATTTAAATGGTTGTCCACTAGGATTCCGAGATCCCTCTCACAGTTGCTACTATTGAGCAAGGTACCACCTCAATAGCTTAGGGACGTGCTTTGGGCACGCATGCTTGATGCGCTACGCGCGGCTGTGCAATAGTAAAAAATTTGCTTCTGCACATGTGTAGAATTAAAAATCAAGATGGCGGCCCCTATGGTGCCATCAATAGAACCGGTTTGGGGGCGTGGCTGGACAAGTTACTACCTATTCAGCCAAACTGATGAATGAACTGGTAGGAACCCACCTCTGGAATGTACCACTCCAAGGGAAGGCAATGGCCACACTGATTTAGATGGCTTAGAAAGGAATTGAATACTTTTGTGCAAAGGGCCTATTAACTGCAGTTAGGCTTTAAGATTGAATGTGTTTCTAGATGGGGGTCAGCATGCCCCCCAAAGGTGCAGCATCTGAAGGATACTAATATTCTTTGCTTGCATTCATGATCTTTGTGATGGATTTTGAATTGCAGAGCAGAAGAAGAAAGCAAATTGGAATTGCCTGATGATCCTGGAGGTCAAGGAGTTCAGCAACAACAATCGGATTATTTTCTTTTCCTTGGTGTGAAATGACATTATTTATAATAGAAGGTGCTAATGTCAGCAGAAAGGGTGGGTTTGAAGCTTCCATAGAAATATAGAGTTTAGAGGCTCTAGGTCAGGCTCCAGTAAGGCAACTCTATAATTAATGTTATCTTTGTGAGACTTGTGTAATATCTAGGGATGTATATACTACTGCTGAAACCAGTTTTGGGGGGTGTGTTTTTTTTGAGGCCTGTGGTCACTGCCAATAAAATATACTTCATTGAATCGGTCTTAAAATGCTGGAACTCCTTATTTAGGTGGGCTTTTTTCTGACCACCAAGGAGCTAAAGATAGAAGGGTGAAATACCACAATCTTCTGTTCTACAGGCATCTGAATAGCCAATATAAGAAACAAACTGATGGGCTGAGATAAGCCATGCCCCAATCTGGTAGCAGCATTCTTAAGTTCACACACATTAGGGAGACTGGTTTTCTATTCCAATAACAATCCTGATCCATAGGTAGCACTTGACATATGACCATCTGTTTAGTGACAGTTTGATTTCAGTGCTTTCATGGCACTGAAAAAATTGGGCCTCGCACTTATGATATCGCAGCGCTCTTGTGCTCATGTGATTTGCGTCTTTGGCAACTGGCATGTACTTACCACAGTTGCAGTGTCATGTCGCATTTGCAACCTTCCCAACTGGCTTCCAGCAAGCAAAATCAAGGGGGAAATTCACGCAATGATCATGGCAAAAAAGAGGATACCAGAGGTGGGTTCCTACCAGTTTGACCCAGTTCAGCCAAACCGGTAGTGGTATGCCAGCCTGGGTTGCAGAACTGGCAGCCACCAAGACGGGCGATGACCCTGAACTGCTCCCCAGTCACTGCTATCCCCATCTTTTTTGGGAGTTCTGTGCATGTGCAGAAAAATTTCCATTGAACTGCACATCTAGCGGGCATATGAGCCGCGTGCACAAGCAAACTGGCAGTAACTCTGGCTGAAACCCACCCCTGGACCATACCATCAGGTGCCCTCATGTAACATGACATCACTTATTGTCATAAGTCCCAACTGTGGTCATAAACTGAGGACAACCTATATATTTTCCTCTGAGTTAGCTTAGTACACTGTATTTGTATAACATTCTTGTTATTGTTTTATGAAGAAACATTTCAGAAAAGAAGTCTTTATAATAATTTTATCACAAAGAGGTGGCTGCTGGTCCTCCTATTATAATTTAGCATCCTTTTTCTCACCAAATGCCTCCAGAAACTGGAAGGACTGAGATAGAGCAAAGATAGACTTTAACTGGCTTAAAGTCACCTACTAAAGTCACCTACATCCCTACGGCCGATCTGCTCCCATAGAGAGGGCCTTCTCAGGGTGCTGTCGGCCAGACAATGCCGACTGGCGACACCCAGGGGAAGAGCCTTCTCTGTGGCGGGCCCTGCCCTTTGGAACGACCTACCCCCTGAACTTCGCACCATCTCCGACCTCCGCCTCTTCCGCCAGTGTCTAAAGACACATTTGTTCCATTTAGCCGGCCTAGCGTAACCTCCACAAATGACTAGTTTAGACAGTTTTAAATTTGGGGATTTTAATTTGTTTTTAGCGCAGGATGGGTATCAAATAAGTTTTTTAAATTTTTGCTTGATTTTGTATTGTATTTTAAATTCCTGTGCGCCGCCCTGGGTCCTTTTGGAGAAGGGCGGGGTATAAATTTAATAAAATAAAAATAAGAAAATACTGATTTCTGTAGTTGAATACAGATTTAAACTTGCTCTCCCTACTCTAAATAAAAACACGAATCATAACACTTTGAACACTTCTTGATGTTTGTGCTGCTTTTCTAATCTTAGCTGTTTGGAAGCAAAATATAAAGGGCAACTTGCGTACGAAAGGTGCATTTCTAAATAAATAACTAAAGTTCCAACCTGCTCAACACACCAGTAAAACCAGTTTGCATACTTAACACTGCCTAAGCAGTAAAATACAAAATGGAAATTCCTTTGAACTCTCTTAACAGGGAGTTTCAAAGTTTCAAAACAACACTCAGTTATAATAATAATCTTTATTGTCATTGTACTAAAATTACAATGAAGTTGGTTGAAACTATACCGCCCTCATGTTGTAAGAAAACTATAAGCTTTTAAAAACATGTCAAGTTTCAATAGCATTTCTCAAGAGTTCTCATGGTTTCACAAGTTAATTTATTTTGCTACTCTTGAATCTACTGCTAGTCACTGAGTTTTTCAAATTCTTGTATAGCGAGATGGATTGTTGGAGGACCAGTTTAGGGACAAATTATCATGGGTGGGGGGAAATTACGTGGCTGCTGAGTCTACATCAACTTTATGGCATATAATCAATCAATTAATAATAATTTTGATTTTTTTTGCCACCTTCTTAGGTTTTTTTTCTGTAATCCTGAATTTATTACACTTTCTTTCCACATTGATTTTTTGACCATTCATTTAAAATATCCACCGTCCACATTTTCCCCATTATGATTTTTGTACACTTCTTCACATGGAATAGTCATATTTAACTTCAGCCACCATCCCTTCTCCTTATCTCCTGCTGTGTTTCATGGCTTTTACTTGGGACTTGGGTGGATGACAAAGGGGAAGCAAGGGAAGATCATCTGGATGCCCAATGGGGGAAGAGAAAAATGTGTGCTTTGGCAAGCACCTTATCCTTTATTCTCCTCAATTCCACACTGCAATTTCTTTCAGGATGACCATGGGGAGGTGTTGTCAAACCACCATGGAAACTACAGAATAATCAGCCTGACATCAATACCTAAGAATATCCTGGAAAAGATAATCAAGCAACAAATCTGCAAACACCTAAAAGCAAGCAAAGTTATAGCCAGAAGCCAACATGTGTTTGCCAAAAACAGATCATGCCAAACAAATCTTATTTCATTCTTTGACAAGGACACTAAATGAGTGGACCAGATAAATGCTGTGGGCATAGTATACTTGGATTTTAGTAAGGCATTTGACAAAATAGACCACAACCTACTTCTTAGTAAGTTAGAAAAATGTGGGGTAGACAGCACCACTAAGTGGATCCATAACTGGGTGACAAATTGCACTCGATAGTGTTGTGTCCTCAAGCCTACGTCCCAGACAACTCGTCTGGTAACCTGTGAGTCACCGCATTCCGGAGCTGAGCCAGCAGCTGCAGTGATTAACAGAGACAAGCTGTCTGGAATCTGCCCGGGAAAATACTTACAATGTTGCAAGTGCTTGTCAGAAGTTCCTGCTTAAGGAACTCTATATAAGAGGCTCCTGACAAGAAACCTTGCCAGTTGAATCTTGTGTGTGTTGTAAATAGTGTGAATAAACGTTCCTGTTGTTTGACCATGCCTGAGTCGGAATCCTTTGTCTGATCTAACACTGGCGACGAAGATGGGATTCAGGCCGTGGCCTTAGAACGCAACGGGTAACGAATACTTCAACAACAGAGCGCAGCGCGACGCACAGCCTCACCATGGCTACGGCGACAATGCCTCCGTTTGCACCGTTCGACCCGATGAAGGAACAATGGGCTTCCTTCTTAGCCCGGTTCGAGTGCTTCTTGATAGCCAGCGACTACGGCGAACTCGCGCCTGCCAGGAAGCTGAGCCTATTCCTCCAGTGCGGCGGCCCTGAATTGTTTGCTACCACCCGAACCATAGCAGCACCCGCAGCGGTGCACGAAGTGCCGTGGGACGATCTCCTGGGCCGCCTGAGAGCACACTACGCGCCGGCGCCTTCCCGCATAGCGCATCGCTATGCATTCAGGCAATGTGTGCAACAGCCGCAACAGTCGGTAGCCGAGTTCCTGCAGAAATTGAGAGCGACCGCAATTCCCTGCGAGTTCCCTGCTGGCTTCCTGGAGGAATCCCTACTGGAGCAGTTTGTATGCGGCGTAAGAGACATCCGCCTAAAGCGCCGCTTGCTTTCAAAAAACTGTCCTGACTCTCGAGCAAGCGGTGGAAGAAGCACGCGCGACAGAATTGTCGGAGATCTCCACATCCGACATGGGCCGCGCGCGCCCTCCTCTTTTCCCCACTCCGCGAGCGTGTCTGGTAGACGAAATAGCGCCGCTGGATGAGCTGGAGGAGGAAGACCGTGGGGACTGCATGAGGGTGACCGGGCGCGTGCCGAATCGCGCATTCACACCGCAGCAGAAGTCCGGGAACTGCCTAGGCTGCGGAGGGGCCCACCAGAGACCAGAGTGCCCATTCAAGGCATCGGTGTGCCGCAGATGTGGCAGGAAAGGACACCTAGCAGCTGTGTGCCGTGCTGCCGCTCCAGCGACAACGCCAGCTGCCGCCTCCAGAACCATTCCACCAGGACAACGAGGGTCGCAGAAGCGTTCAGGACGCTACCAGCCACAGCCGACCGACTGCTTCGCGCTGGCGGAGATGCCCCCAGCTCTAAGCTACGACCAGGCAGAGAGTAGGAGACTGTCAACAGTGGTTTGCTTAGAGGGGGTGGGGGTAAAAATGGAAATAGATTCAGGGTCCTCTAGATCACTCATGTCCTGGGCGCATTTAGTTAAGCTTTGCCCCAAGCTCAGGAAGCGGGATCTCGGCCCCACGGCGACGATCCTGAAAGATTACCAGGGCTCACAAATTCCCATTCTAGGTCTGCACAGAGTGAGAGTAGACTACGGCCCCTTCCACGGATCCCTTCCCATCCTGGTAGTGGCCAAACCCCTAGCTGCCTTGATCGGATTGGACTGGTTTCCAGCCTTGGGACTGTCAGTCCAAGGAGTACACAGCGTGCCAGCCAGTTCTCCGGTAGACGAAGTAATCAGAGAGTTCAACGATGTCTTTGATGGCAGCTTAGGAACGTACAAAGGCACTCCTGTTTCCCTAAATTTGGACCCCCAGGTTGCTCCAGTCCGCTTGAAGGCCCGCAGGCTGCCGTTCGCGCTGAAGCCCAAGGTTGAAGCGGAATTGGATCGTTTGGTGGCGCAGGGCGTGCTCGAACCCGTCGATCAGGCGAAATGGGAGACCCCCATTGTGGTCCCCATTAAGCCCGACGGGTCCGTGAGGATCTGCGCCGACTATAAGTCGACGATCAACCTCGGGCTTCAGGCGAACCCATACCCGGTTCCGGTGGTGCAAGACCTACTCCACTCATTGGGACGAGGTCGAGTGTTCGCGAAACTGGATATGGCGCAGGCCTACCAACAGCTCCCGGTGGATGACGAGGCTGCGGAAGCGCAGACCACCGTGACCCACCGTGGGGCTTTCCGCTGTCGCCGTCTCCAATTCGGCGTGTCCGTAGCCCCGGGGATCTTCCAGAGCCTCATGGAGCGACTGCTCCATGGGCTCCCTGGCGTTGTACCGTATTTTGACGACGTCCTGATTGCTGCTTCCAGCATATCAGAACTCGCCAAAACGTTACGGAAGGTCCTCAGAGTTTTCAGGGGCGCGGGTTTAAAGTTGAAACGCAGCAAATGTACGTTTGCTGCGCCTAGGGTGGAATTCCTGGGGTTCATGATTGACGCCCAAGGAATTCACCCAACCCCCTCCAAGGTCGAGGCCATCCAAAAGGCCCCCACTCCTGCCTCCAAAACGGAGCTGCAGGCATTCCTCGGCCTTTTGAATTTCTACGCGCCGTTTATTCCCCATAAGGCATCGCTAGCCGAGCCGCTGCATCGGTTGCTCGACCGATCCGCGGCCTGGCACTGGGGCGGCCGCGAAGCACACGCGTTCACGGCTGTCAAAGCCATGCTCACGTCAGATGCGGTACTAGTCCAGTACCATGACAGGCTTCCTCTGACGCTTGCGTGCGATGCCTCCCCTTTTGGCCTGGGGGCTTTCCTTAGCCACGTCTTTCCAGACGGCTCGGAAGCCCCCATTGCTTTTTACTCCCGGACAATGTCTCAAACGGAGAGAAACTACAGCCAAATCGACAAGGAGGCTTTGGCTGTAGTGTCCGGGATTAAGAAGTTCCACAATTACCTCTATGGGCGGATCTTTTCTGTTGTCACGGACCATAAGCCGCTCCTTGGGCTATTGGCCAGTGACCGTCCGACACCCCCCATCCTGTCGCCCAGGATGACCCGCTGGACGGAATTCCTGGCAGCGTATGACTATACGCTGCTATACCGTCCTGGCAAGCAGATAGGGCATGCTGATGCCCTAAGCCGCTGCCCTCTCCCGGGGCCGGATCCGGCCCCTGTGCCTGCTCTCTCTGTCCTGATGGTCGCGGAGTCGGACTTGCCCCTGTCCTCTTCCGCCGTTGCCGCTCACACCCGCGCAGACCCCGTCCTCGCCCAGGTCTGCCGATGGGTGCTGAGGGGCTGGCCTTCGGGCAGTGTGGCTGAAAACTTTCGGCCTTACAAGTCACGCCAGCTGGAGCTCTCGCTCCATTGCGGGTGCTTGTGTTGGGGAGATCGGGTCATCGTCCCTTCCCCTCTCCGGCACATGGTTCTTCAGTCGCTCCATGCCAACCACCCAGGCATCGTCCGTATGAAGGCATTGGCCCGGAGCTATGTCTGGTGGCCCGGCATGGACGCTGAAGTGGCAGAATGGGTGGCCGCCTGCTCCTCCTGCCAATCGTCCCGGCCGGCCCCGCCGGTCTCCCCGCCGAGGGAGTGGGACGCCCCCAGGAGCCCATGGTCCAGGCTCCAATTGGATTTCGCGGGTCCCTTCCATGGCCAGAATTTCCTCGTGGTGGTGGATGCGTTCTCACGTTGGGTGGAGGTGATTCTCATGGCTTCCACCACAGCGGAGAGCACGGTGCGTGCCTTGCGCCGTCTGTTCGCGACCCACGGGTTGCCGGACGTCGTTGTGTCCGACAACGGACCCCAATTTCAATCCTCCACCTTCTTGGACTTTCTGGCCACCCAAGGGATCCGCCACGCGCCGGTCGCCCCTTATCACCCGGCGTCTAATGGACGCGCAGAACGAGCCGTGCGCTCAGCCAAGGAAGCCTTGGCCCGTTTGGATAAAGGGGACTGGCAGGCAAGGGTGGCTGCGTACCTTTTGGGACAGCATGTCACACCTTGCCCGGCCACAGGGAAAAGCCCCGCGGAGCTCTTGATGGGCTGACATTTGCGGACCACTCTGGACAGACTGCACCCCGATTACGACGGGTTGCAGAGGGGCAACCTGCAGATTCCCACTCCTCGTTTATTTGAAATTGGGGACCTGGTTTGGGCAAGGAACTTTTCAGGGGAGCCGCGATGGATTGCCGCAACCATTTTGGACGTAACCGGACCCTGTTCTTACAGAGTCGGCCTCCAGGATGGATCCGAGTGGCGGCGCCACCTGGATCAACTGAGGCGCCGCCTGCCCGAAACAGCAGTCACCACGCCAGGCCGTTCCTGCCCGTTGGCCCCCGTTGGGCCGTTGTTCTCTGCTCAAGCCGAGCAGTTGTTTGGAACCCCGGAGTCCCTAGCCGGTCCAGACCTCGTATCGGCGGGAACAGCATGGGGAGACCGCCAGGACCTCACAGCCCAATCTGACTCTCAGCTGGGGGCCTCGCCCATCGGGGAACCACCCTACCAGAATAATACTCGCCAGCAAATGCCAACTACCTCAAGCCCGGTCGCCACGCCCCCTCGCCCGGACTTGCTAGGGTCGCCATTGCCGCCTACGGCGACTCCACCTCCGAGGGCAGGCCGCGATGACGTAGGCGAAGGCTCCGTGTCCCACAGGGAGGAGCGTCCTCAAGAACTAAGGCAGTCAGGGCGGACCCGACACCGCCCCGCCTATCTGAACGACTACGCGTGCGCATGTACTGTGTTGGACAGAGAACCTAGACACATGCGCACTGACTATGGGGGAAGGAGTGTTGTGTCCTCAAGCCTACGTCCCAGACAACTCGTCTGGTAACCTGTGAGTCACCGCATTCCGGAGCTGAGCCAGCAGCTGCAGTGATTAACAGAGACAAGCTGTCTGGAATCTGCCCGGGAAAATACTTACAATGTTGCAAGTGCTTGTCAGAAGTTCCTGCTTAAGGAACTCTATATAAGAGGCTCCTGACAAGAAACCTTGCCAGTTGAATCTTGTGTGTGTTGTAAATAGTGTGAATAAACGTTCCTGTTGTTTGACCATGCCTGAGTCGGAATCCTTTGTCTGATCTAACAGATAGGTAGTCCTTAATGAAACTATATCTATGGAGAGAAGTAGCAGTCAGGTAACCCAAGGTTCTGTCTTAGGCCCAGTAATTTTCAATAACTTCATTAAATGATTTAGATGAAGGAATAGAAAGGGAACTCATCAAATTTGTAGATGACATCAAGCTGGCAGGAATAGCCAACACCCCAGAAGACAGGCTCAAGATCCATGAGGATCTCGGTAGACTTGAACACTGGGCTCTATCTTATAAAATGAAAGTCAACTGTAAGAAAAGAAAGATTTTACACAGGCAAAAAAATAAGCAAATGTATAGTATAGAATAGGTGGAACCTGGCTCAACAGCAGTATTCTGACCTAGGCTTAATAGAATCATGAAACAGACTCCTTGTTCCACAAAACTCCCTTTTTATTTGGTTAATGTGCATTCCTACCATTCGCATCCAGAAAAGTCCCGGCAATAAGTCTTTAAAGGTTTAATTGCAGCAACAGACCTTATCAGTCCTTGGATGGTTGCCAAGCCGAAAGCTTCTACTCTAATGCTGTACAATGAAATACCTGGGAAAGAGTCTCTGTGGGGCACAAACTCAGATAAGCAAATCTTCACAATAATAAACAAACTAATTGTCTCCTGCAAACACCTCTCCCTGTTTTTTCTCGTTTATTCTTTATGGGAGGGACCATACAACGTCCATTTGTGCTTTTACTACTGAGTCGACTCCTGTTCCTTAATTGCTCCCTTCTCCTGAAAGCTCTGCACATGCGTGTATCGGGAACAGGCTCCAGCTGTTCTTTTGCCCCACTTATCTCTGATTCCTAAAGTAGCTGATAAATGTCAGATGGCCCTGGCCCCCTCTCTGCCTCCAACACAGAGCCCTCATCAGAGCCTTCCCCAGACTCCAGGACTGGCCCATGTTCCTCCCCAATCTTCTCACTGTCTGAGTTTGTTAACACTCTGCTGGCTGCTGGTGGGCCACAACAAGCAGTAACTGTGAGAGGGGTCTTGGAGTCCTAGTGGACAATCACTTAAATATGAGTTAGCAGTGTGTGGCAGGCACCAAAAAAACCAATACAACCCTAGGCTTTAATATTAACAGAAGGACAGAATCAAAATCGAATATCAAGTGTGTTGGTATCACTTTATAATGCCCTGTCAAATTACATTTGGAATATTGCATCCGGTTTTTGTTGCCAAGATATTGAGACTCTGGAAAGAGCACAAAGAAGAGCAACAAAGAAGATTAGGAGGCTGGAGGCTAAAACATATGAAGAACAGTTGCAGGAATTGTGTATGTCTAATCCAGTGACATGATAGTAGTGTTCCAATATTTGAGGGGCACAAATATTCCAAAATATTCCAAAGAAGAGGGGGGTCAAAGTATTCGCTAAAGCACCAGAAGGCAGGATGGATGGAAGCAATGGATGGAAACTACTTAAAGACAGAACCAATCTAGAACTAAATTTCCTGATAGCGAGGATAATTAATGGGTGGAACAGCTTGCTTTAAGAAGTTGTAGGTGCTCTATCCCTGGAGGTTTTTAAGAAGACATTGGACATCCATTTGTCCATAATGGTATATGTATAATGGTATAACGCTGCCATCATTTAATATTTCATGACATTTTTCCCATTTGCAGAGCTGGGGTGGGCATGGCCTATGTGTGACACATCCAGCCCACGCGGGCTGCCAGTTTGATACCACTGGTATAGGGTCTCCTGCTCATGCAGGGGGTTGGACTAGAAGACCTCTAAGGTACCTTCCAATTCTGTTATTCTGTCCCCTGGACACAGATGACAGGGTATCCTGAAGCCTTGATCTCAGGTGGGATGGGAGAAATGCCAGGAACCAAGAGGATTTCAAGACAGAAGCTTCTAAGAGTGGGAAGTTCAAAATAAATATTACAAATGTTCTGTCCTAGAAGTTGACCTTAAGATTAATCAGCTCAGCTCTTTAAACTCTTCAGAAGCCCTATAGATTTGTGGAGATGCAAAGGTAGACATTGATAAATGGCAGAGGGGACTGAATTTGTAATTATCAAATTTACATTCTGCCCTGGCTTTGTCTTACCCACTTTTAGGTCCTAGTTACATTCATATTTTCCAACATGTCACTCAAAAGACCAAGAACAGCCCTTAACTTGAAAAGCATCCTGATACATGCCAGCTACATATAGAGAAAGGCAATAGTAGCCTACTTGAAGATAAGAGCAAGATTAGGTCTAAAAAGGAAGGCAAGAGTTGGCACTTGGTATCATCTGCTGAACTTAGGTCTGTAGTAGATTCCCACTTTCACTTGGCAATTAACCTGGACTGCATGGTTCAGTTATCTATCAACAATAAGATGTCCTTGGCTGCCACTTTCAGTTCTGAAGGAAGCCAACAGTAAACATATCACAGCATCCAGTACCAAAGGTTAACCAGACTATTAGCTTTCAGGATAGACTTTTCTGCCAAGAAAGGAAGAACAATAAAAAAAAACCATGGCATGTTACTTCTGTAGCTGTTGAGCCTTTCTGATCCAGCATGCTCACTGGAGTCCCTAGATGTCATTCTTTACCATCCAGTTGCCTTACAAGGTTCTCTGGTTAGGTGTTGCGGAGGCTTATAGTATGGATCGGTTCCTCACCACTGAATGCCTGACAAAGCATTTCATCCCCTCAGGGAGAAGTTTTCCTCATTAAATCATGAGGACCCTCTTCAGCTGCCAAGGCTGGGGAAATGTCAATACAGTTTTAGCCAGGAAAGCTCAAGGTACTTCAGGCTAAACATAGAACATGACCAAAAAGATTATAAACGCCTGTAATAGAATTGTAGAATAAGGGCCTGGAAGTGTAAATCTTATATTTTAAAAAAGTAACAATATTTGTTTCCGCATTGGTTTCAAATCTTTTTAAAATGTATTTTTAAAAGATTCCGTAGGAAGAAAGTCAAATTAAATTCCATTTCTGAGGACAACAGAGATACATTTGTGAAAATTTCTCAGTCAGCACACTGTAGTTCTATGTCAGGGGTCTGCAAAGTTGGCTCTTTTAAGACTGGTGGACTTCAACTCCCAGAATTCCCCAGCCAGCATAGCTGGCTGGGGAATTCTGGGAGTTGAAGTCCACCAGTCTTAAAAGAGCCAACTTTGCAGACCCCTGTTCTATGTCACAGCTGCCTTCCAAGTTGTTTCCTGACTTCTCAGCCTACTCTACAGCTCATCTATTCCCTGGAGGTTTCTTGCTCAAGTAATAACTAGTGCTAAACCAGCTTAATTTACAAGGTTAACCAGATATTGCCACCTTCTCAGATTGTCCCAACTAAGTTACAACCCGATAGCTCTGAGCTGAAAAATTGCAAGACTATGTTTAAGAACAAACGATCAGTCAACAGAATCAATGGAGACATACGAGATTTAAATATATATTTCGTTTATTTATTGCATTTTATTCTAAGGATTCCCAGGACTATGTCATAAAAGCATAACACAATTTTATATTCTATATAATAGAATAAAATTGAGATAAAAATAATTTGGTGCAAAAATACAGCAGATAGACATAAGCATGACAGTCACCATTCTCATCCTTCAAACTCTTCAGGGTAATTTGGTTTGAAATAATTTCTGGAAGTTGACCTGCTCCAAGAAGAGGGACATTCTATGGTAAGCGTGGTAATGGGAAAGCATTGGCTATCTCTTTACCTCATGGGTGTCAAACTCACCACATCATGTTACTGTCATGTGATGTTTTGTGACATTTTCCCCATTTGCGGAGCTGGGGTGGGCAACATGGGACACATCCAGCCTGCAAATCACCAGTTTGACACCCCTGCTTTACCTCATCAGCTTAATGGAAGATCATAAATTGTCACATATATTATGTTTTGAATAGGTCAGATGGACTACTTCTACATGAAGGAAGCTGATGTATCAGTACCTAGTGGTGACTCCTCATGGGCATTGTAAGCTAAAAGTAGCACTGCAAGTTGCACTTGAACTCTTATTAGTAGCCAATGCTGTGACTGAGAAACTGATGTAAGATGACTGCAGTGCCTCTGATTTGCTTGCAATTTGGACCAATAAGACCGCTTACAGTTTCCAAATATTCTTCAAAGGCAGAACTATGGCGAGTGACTAAAATCATCTAGTTGAGTGTTGATGGGTGCCCAAGTCATCCTTGGCAGGGAATCTCAGTCCAGGAAGGACCACAACCATGCGCCAGCCAAAGATGAGTAAAAATACCCCACCCTCAATATGTTCCACCTGCTTATCTAACAGTAACTGGGACTCCTAGATCCTCCTGCTCTTTAAAAGGGAATATCAGCCCATTCATGGCTGACAGAGATCCCTTCTGCATGAAACACATCTCTTGCTTCAGGTTTAGCTAGTTTTGTTTCATTCATACTTCCAGACTCTTGTTCGAGACTTTTTTTCTCCAGAATTTTATGGCTGTCTGGTTGGCTGGATTGCTCATTCATTCATGTTCATTCTTTCTTGCTTGTATGCTGTTTCCCATTTAGAACTCTCAAGGGCATTTATAATAGAATATTTAATGATGAATTTAACTGTTAAACGTAGAACACAATTAGCATTTAGCAAGATAACCTACTCAGCAGAGATTTTGCTGTGATTAAGAATTTGAAGGGAATGCTATGTACCTTGCCTTGAGTTCCTGGAGGAAACGTAGGGTCTAAAGCAACCAATCAGATAAATAAATAATGAAAGGATCAGTGGAGAGCTTTTTCCAAAGAAGGGGGGAGTCAATGCTAAAAAGACAAATGCGTATGCTTCAGGTATATTTATTTGTGTTGAGACAGCATTCTAAAATTGGAAGAGTACTCGGCGGCGCCCCGAGTCCCTTTGTGGTGAGATGGGTGCGGGTTACAAATGTGAATAATAAATAAAATAAATAAAATAAATAAACATTTAAAAAGTATTTAAATAGACATTATTGTCCAGGAGAACATGGAAGAAATTTAAGTTGAGAAAAAAATCCATTACTTTCCCAATTTCTTTTAAAAATTAGAAATAGAATATGAAAATTAAATAGATAGCTCAGTCTTCCCCTAGGACTCTGATCAATTGTCTTGTCCTCCAACAGAGGATCTACCAACTTAAATGCAATCATCAAGTTTGAAGGTGACACTTTTTTTTTCTGAGCCAAGTGCCTCATTTAGCCTTTGACTGACAACCCAGGGTCCACAATCAGAAAAAGAGTCTAAAGCCAAATTAAATGTGATTTTCTTTCCTTACATTGATATATTCACCACCAGTCATGCATTTAACCATTTCTCCTTCCTATTAGGAATTACACTTGGATAACCTTTGCAGGTTCTAAGGGCCGCAGCCATTTGTTTTACTGGAAGAACAAATGTTTATTTTATGTTGTCATGTACATGACAGAGATGATGATGTAATCTGCATTATTTATGCAATTTTAAAATATATGAGACGTTACTATGCACACAACATATGATACAATACACGAGCACACAATAGACACAAACTTAAGGTAAACCGCTCGAAACTCGAATGCAGAAAATACGACTTCAGCAACAGAGTGGTCAATGCCTGGAATGCACTACTTGACTCTCTGATTTCTTCCCCAAACCCCCAAAACTTTAACCTTAGGCTGTCTACTGTCGACCTCACCCTATTCCTAAGAGGTCTGTAAGGGATGTGCATAAGTGCACCAGTGTGCCTACTTTCCCTGTCCTAATGTTTCTTTTTATTTGTATCCATTTCATGTATTCATAATTATGTTTATACTTATATCTGCTATCTTATACATGATTGACAAAATAAATACAATACAATAAAAATATGTGGTTGTATGACCACATTTAACCATCCCATTATGGGGTCAAATAAGATCCTGTAGAGGTTTTGAAGAAGTTTTAATTTAAATGCTTTTATATTTAATAGTTAATCTATATATATTAGTGGTGTTAAATTCACAGTTCTGAACATTTTCCGCAATTCTGGGTAAACCTATGGATGCCATGGAATGCAACTCGGAGAAACAAAGAATGAATTCATGGGGAAAATTTGCAGGCCTTTTGCTGCAGCAAGTACTACATCCTGCACTTCCAAAACTTATCTATTGCAGAAGAATTTCTGGAGTCACATTAAGAGAAGTTTAGCATAGCTCTAAATTTTTAATCTTTTTAGAAATGGGTTTAATTGACAATTTTAGCACGGGTTCAACTTAATTTAATTTATTTTTAATATTCTGTACTTATTGTTTTTTACATTTTATTCCTTTCCTGTGCACCGCCCTGAGTCCTTTGGGAGATAGGTGCGGTATATAAATTTGATAAATTAGAATAAATTAGAAATTAGACGTTTACTGGAAGGTCTCCTGAGGACACGTTCCATGGACATCCCTTTCTTTATATCCTTCCCACTCTATAGTAGAGAGTCAGGCCTCATCTCTGTCTGCCAAAGACACTCTATCTCTGCAGCTCGGTTTTTAAACAACAGGTTTTAAGATATTTCATAACTCAAAATCTATGCATTTTGAGTTCATTCTTTGCATTTTGAACACCCAGATTTGCCAAATCTCTTTCAAGGGTATAAACTAGAAAAGTAGGTTTTAAAATGGGAGAAATGTTTGTTGCAAAATCCATTTTGCTTCTTCTCAAAGAGTATCAGCCTTGGCCACTAGGTCTCACTGGTAATAGGGGAGGGGGATCAAGTTCTAATCCTAAGGCAGGCCTAAATCTCATGGGAAAGATACCACCTCTCCAGCTTTGAACTGGAGTCTCTGGGTATTAGCTTCTTGTGTGCAGACTGAACAGCTGATGAGAGGCAAGAGGTTGTCTGAGGCTGTGGGAGGGAGACTCCCACTGCATTGTGAAAGCTATTTCATTGGCTGAGGTGGATGAAAAAGGCTGCAGGAGGAAGACTCCTGGGACTCCAGAATCTCTCTCCTGTTGCACTGCACAGCCTTCGTTCTGTATTCTTGCAAGCTGTGACTCAACTGTCAACAGGTCTATGCTGCACACTGGGGCAGAACCAATATTCCTGCTGTGTCGCACAGTCTTTATAGTACCTGGCAGGCTATCTTCAAGCACAGATTAGTGCTTAAATGATGGTGGGATGGTCAGCTGACTATCAGGCCTGCAAGCCATCTTTCCTTTTGGACCTCAGGCCTGCCACACTTTCTATTATTCTACTATGCATTGTCCATTGCAGGGAAAATAGGAGGGGGGATTATACGGAGTTGGGTGATATGTAGCCATAACAAAAAAAATTCTGGAAAGCCAAGGTCATCCTTTGTATCTGCACCTGACCGGAACTGGATGGGTGGAAGCTGCCAGCATGGCAGTGGAAGATTGGACTATGTGATGGACTTGTGGATGTGGGGGCAGGATCTTGAACTTACAACTGGGTGGGAAAACCTGGAAGCTTTCAGATTCGGGTATTCCCAGATGTGCCAACATGGATCTTTTAATAAAATGCAACTTTGAGGAATCCTTTGCTGCAGACTCACCTTCCTGCTGCACTAGGTAGCCCTTATATCTACTCCCTAACAAATACAATGCACAACATCTAAAGCAGATCTCCTCAAGCAATTTCACTTGTACTGGGAACCTGTATCTGAAAGGGTGGGCAATAAATTTCAGTCTAAATTTGTGTCACTGTCTCCGTTGACCTGAAGTTTCAAAGGCAGCCTTGTTGGAGAAGGCTAAATGCTATAAGGTTGGAAATGTAACCCATCTCTACTTTATACACAACTAGAAGAACATGCCTAGAATATCAAGATGCGACATCTAATTAAGAGAGCAAAAGCACAGCTGTTACTTTGGTTTGCACAGAGAAATGCTTTCATGGTTTCACCATCCAAGAAGAGGATTATGGATCCTGATTTACACCGATAACCAAGCTCACCAAGGACCTTGATTCTTGCTAGAGCATTTGTTGACTGATGAAAATAGGGTAGCTACTTATGCATTGCCATCATTCTTATTTTTAGACAGAACTGTATTGCTAGTTTTAAAAACAAGAAAAGGGGAAAAAACTAAAGAGGAACAGAGCTGAAGAAAATTTACCACTCAATAATGATGCAAATTTAAGATATGATACAGATGTAGATACAGATGCAAATATGGATTTAGATATCAGGGTGCTGATAAACATCAGGGCAACCTTGGGATGTCCAAGAAGCACTTTAGAAAAACAGGTTGACATTGCAAACTTTAGGAAAATTTGATGAGAGTTCATCTGCCTTGCCTTGCATATGATATTGTACATGATTTAGACAATCTCACACAAAATACAAGATCAGATCTTTGACTGCTGAATCTCATGTTGTGATATGGCAAATGTTTTGCAATTTTCAAAATGGGTTGATTTGGACAAACACATAAGATTATACAGTTGTTATGTGGTGGTGCAGTGGTTAGAATGCAGTATCGCAGGCTAACTCTGCCCACAATCAGGAGTTCAATCCTGACAGGTTCAAGGTTGACTCAACCTTACATCCTTCCAAAGTTGGTAAAATACGAACCCAGATTGTTTGGGGGCAATGTGCTGACATTTATAACCATTCAGAGAGTGCTGTAAAGCACTGTGAAATGGTATATACAATAAGTCTAGGTCTATTGCTATTCCTGCATCTCTGTAATAAAGTAATGGGCAACTAAACCCCTTTATGATCAGTGAACTTCAACTCCCCAAATGCCTGAGCCAGCCATGCTAGATGTTGAATTCCACAGGTGGTAAAGAGATTGCCCACCCCTGCTGTAATGCGTGGGGTTGCTGACAAAATGATTCTATGTCTATTCCAATGATTGTTTGATGAAGGTCATGGGAAACTTCATTTCCTTCTTATGATTCCTTATTTGTTAGATTTGGACTAGAAGCCACTGAAATAGAAGCGGACATATGAAACAGAACATATGCCCACCTTCTTTCTGTATTTGCATTATACTGTGATTTAATATTTTAAAATAAATTATTTATCAATGTTATTCTGTTATTATTTCATTTGGTTATTCCATTACTATCTTTTTGTTTCCAGGTGTTTGCTGGATTTCGTTTTAATTCCTGTGGGTTTTCTATCCCATTGTGAAATACTCAGAGTAACTTTGACAAGTTGGTTGTCTATATCAATCAAATCAATGAATACAATAATACATACATTGAAATATTCCTGTATGAATTTTTGATTTTCACCAATCACATTTTTTTCTAGCTAATCCAAATAAGAAATAGTACTCTCTTTCAAACCTAAATGGTTTTTATTCTTTGACAATCAAATTGTCTCCCCTTGGCGTGCACCCGAAGGCTGCAGCTGGTCCAGAATGCAGCCGCGCGGGCGATCTTGGGAACGTCTAGATATTCCCATGTAACACCGCTCCTGCGCGAGCTGCACTGGTTACCTGTGGTCTTTCGGGTGCGCTTCAAGGTGTTGATCACCATCTTTAAAGCGCTCCATGGCACGGGACCAAGCTACCTGCAAGACCGCATCCTACCTCATACATCCCTGCGGCCGATTCGCTCCCACAGAGAGGGACTTCTCCGGGTGCCATCCACTAGGCAATGCCAGCGGGCGACGCCCAGGGGAAGGGCCTTCTCTGTGGTGGGCCCAACCCTCTGGAACGACCTACCCCCCGACCTCAGAACAACCACGGACCTCCGCACCTTCCGCCAGAAATTAAAGACACTCCTGTTCCATCAGGCCGGTTTGGCCTAAGTTATTTACCTAGTCTGCAGTCTGTATTATAAATTGTTAATTGGGTTTGTTAAGGGATTATGTCTTAACTATTTAAATTTTAGCACAGGGATAAACTATTTAATTCGATTTTAATTATTTATACTTTGTATTTGTGTTGTTTTAAATTTCCTGTGCACCGCCCCGGGTCCCTTCGGGGAGAGGGTGCGGTTATATAAATTTTATAAATAAATAAATAAAATAAATAAATTGGGACAAATTATGATATATACAGGAAAAATATATAGTGATGTAGAATTATGATACCAATATCATGCAGGTTTTGCAAAGATCTCTTCGCTATCCAATCTAAACTATCTTATGTCTACCATACTCAGTTCTATTTACAAACAAGAACCAGATTGTCCATATGGATTGAATGCAAAATCAGATTAATTGGAAAGGATTTACATAGTGCATGATAGATTTGCTTTGTTTATGGCACTTAAATGCCTTGATTGTAAAATATTTGCTTAGAGCAGTATTTCTCTAATTTTCTACAAACATAGATAATTAAATGAACATTTACAAAATGTGCAACCACTCAATTAAAGAAAGACATTAATTGTTCTCCTCTTTAAAAGCACAACACTTCCCATTTTGTAGAAAAATAAAATCATGTTTATGTTTGCATTTGTGTTTGTCCTCCCCGCTATTTCAAAAGCCTTTTAAAACTATATTTTGTACCAAAAAGTAATCTAAAATTAAATACGCGTTTAGAATAGAATAATAGAGTTGGAAGGGACCTTGGAGGTCTTCTAGTCCAATCCCCTGCCTAGACAGGAAACCCTAGACCATTTCAGACAAATGGTTATCCAACATCTTCTTAAAAACTTCCAGTGTAGGAGCATTTATAACTTCTGGAGGCAAGATGTTCCACTGATTAATTGTTCTAACTGTCAGGAAAGTTCCCCTCGGTTCCAAGTTGCTCCTCTCCTTGATTTGTTTCCACCCACTGTTTCTTGTCCTACCCTTAGGTGCCTTGGAGAATAGTTTGTCTCCCTCTTCTTTGTGGCAATCTCTGAGATAACTTACGGTAAATTATTTTATCTACCTATACATAATAACTTGTAGCATAAATATGATAACGAATGAACTTTAGGAGAATTTCTACTAATCTTCATCTCCATCAGCAGGTGAATACTTTCTCCACTTTTCTTCTTGACTGCTACATATACCTCTGGATATCTGTACCTTTCCAAGACCACCGATTAATGTCAACCCATGAAAGATTTGAGTTAACTTAGATAAGTCACATTTAGAGAGCCAGTTTGTTGTAGTGGTTAAGGCTTCAGGCTACAGACCTGAAGTTCAACAAAGTACTACAATAGTGCAGATATAGGAAAATATTCTTTCAAAATTGTCTGTTGGGATTCAGTGTAGTAACTTTCAGAGAATAGCAATAGCACTTAGACTTATATACCACTTCACAGTGCTTTTACAGCCCTCTCTAAGTGGTTTACAGAATCAGCATATTGCCCCCAACAATCTGGGTCCTCATTTTACTGACCTCGGAAGGCTGACTCAACCTTGAGCCTGGTGAGATTCGAACTACCAAATTGCAGGCAGGCAGCTGTCAGCAGAAGTAGCCTGCAGTACTGCATTCTAACCACTGTGCCATGGCAGCTCAATGTAGGTTAGTTGAGGACTAGGATTGAATAACTTGACAACTATGCTTTGGCTGGTACTTTTCAGACTCCTTCCCAGATGGGAAATTTCAAAAATAGCTTGTGATATTGTAGTATGTGCTTGTGTGGGAAGGGATCCGATGAACAGTGAATAATGATCAAACGTATCCCAGAGGTGATGAACTCTTGGCAAAGCTTAAAGTAGCCCTAGGTGATAGTGAGCTAAATGTGTTATAATTTGTGCTCAAACATTGGCTGATATAGTTTCCAGTGTTTACCAATTTAGCAACAGCCTACTTGAATTGTCTTTAACTGAGATGCACATATTCAGTTATCTTGATTCAAACATGATGAGTGGGAGTTTTGAAGGTCAACATTAATTTAATATCATAGGAGGAAGTGTGGGAGGTGAACATGAAAACATACTTGTGAAGTAGCAGTAAACCTAACCCTAACCTCCCTGCAGAAAGTCCTCTTTTTACTGCAGGGTCTATTACATAAGGACAGGGGTCTCCAAAAATAGCAACTTGCTTGACAAACTTCCTCTGGCTGGGGAATTCTGGGAGTTGAAGTCCACAAGTCTTAAACTTGCCAAGTTTGGAGACCTCTGCATAAGGAAATGGCCAATTAGAAATCAACCTACAATTCGAGACTGTGGTCTTTTCTTAAGAAATAATATATGAATGACTGCAATGGTCAAAGAAAGTTAAACTATCGTAAGATGATGAGCAAGGGGAATAAAGATGTAAATAATCTGTGAAGAACTGCAGGCAATATAGACTGTTAATTGCTCTTGCTGGAGATAAAATAGAATTTTTTTCCATATTAGATCAGAGAGACTTAAAAGTTACCTGAGTATAAATTCACAGCTGAAGGGCCATTAGAGGACAAATAAATGGAATTGCCCTGAAATGAAATAAATTCTTGCTCTCCCATTTTTTTTTCTGAAATTCAGAGTATTACTGAAAGAGTAATTTTATACTCCAATCATTTCCCATCTAGGCCAGAATTTACTTTAACAGCAGCTATCCATCACATCCAGCTGGGACTTTTCCAAATATTTGCAATTTGATTCTTTTAAACTAATATGCCAGGCACTGAACCTGAGAACATCTTCATGCAAACCTTATAATTTATCAGCATGTCTAGGTTAACTACACAAGTGCATTCCCCCTCATCCTTAAAAAGTAGCAGCTTACTAAATCTGCTCTAACACTGCTTCTGATTGGCTCCAACAGAACCTAAAAGGCCTGGATAATACATATGTAGGCATGAAGTCTTCGTGATTATTCTTTAGCATGATCTATTATTTCGCTTAGTATTTTCCACCTTGTGGTAGTTGGTCCTGTTCCATAATAGACCCCCAAGCTCTAGTAAAAAGAATATTTGGGCTATATTTAAACTGTTCCACACAGAACTGTGACAGAACTGACCTGAGTACAATCTGAACTACAGGCGAATAAGTATTTTTTTAAAACTACAGATAGTAAACCAGCACTTTGTTTTGAACTAAGAACAATATCCAAGTATGTAGAGAAATAACGTCAAAGATAATGTTAATTCTATCAGCCTGTGAGCCATAAGATAGGACAGCTTTTATTTCTTTCCCTTTACTTCAACTGAACACTGCAACTTTTATTCATAAAATTTCTTTTCTTTTGCCTTTACCATTGATTTCTGCTTTCCCTGTTGACAGTGCATAGAAAGAAATGGGAAAATCATAGTAATTATTAAGGTAAAATGTCTGCTCCATACCCATCCATTAGTTGGTTGTCCTGTCTCTTTTAGAAGTATCCTGTAAGAGAAATTTTTTTCCATGTCCTGCAAACACTTGCTTGTATTGTCAGAGTCAGACTATTTTTGTAATCACGCACATTGGCCTAAAAGTCAACTTAAAGCTTTAAGCTCAGAGCTTTACCTCTGCTGGCTGAAGAATTCTGGGACTTGAAGTCCACAAGTCTTAAAGTTGCCAAGTTTGGGAACCCCTGTTTTAGAAGATTTACAAAAGCCCAACATCTTGCACTAGCATTAGATTCTAGATTAAGTCTGGCTAGTGCAGAATAGTGCAGTTTTTCCCTGAATACCATCACTCTGCTAAACAACTAATTCCCAAAACACTTTCAAACTATTTACTAAGACTGTATTACTATTCTTCTTCTCATCCTTCCTATTACCTATCTCCTCCTACTTATGACTATAACATTGTTGCTTGTATCTCTATGATTTATATTGTTTTATTTAGTTTCGTAGTATGATTTGATTGCTTATTTGGTAACCTATGACTATCACTAAGTGACACTAAGTATCTTTTGATTCTTGATGAATGCATTTTTTTAATGTACACTTGGCTTATGTACACAAATTCCTTATGTGTCCAATCACACTTGTGTCCAATCACACTTGGCCAATAAAGAATTCTATTCTATCCTATCCTATCCTATCCTATCCTATCCTATCCTATCCTATCCTACCCCACCCCACCCAATTCCTATTCCTATTCCTATTCCTATTCCTATTCCTATTCCTATTCTAGTCTAGTCCAAGGGTTGGCAATCTTAAACCAAAGAGCCACAAAGGTCCTAAATGGAAGCCCCCCCCCCTCCTGTTCAATTCTGGAGCCAGCCAAAAGTTTGGTTCCCCCACCATAGAGTCTTTTCCTAGGGCAGCATCCTTTTCCCTCTGCTGACCAGAAGTCCGATTCCCCCACCATAGAGTCTCCTTCTGGTGTGGCATCCTTTTTCCTCTACCTGTCCTAACCGAAATTGTGAAACTGACCAGTGACAGGGAGCTGCAGCAGAGGGATGAAAGAGCCACATGCAGCTCCAGAACTGTAGATTGCTGACCCTGGTCTAGTCTATCTATCATATCCTATTCCTATTCCTATTCCATTCTATCCTATCCTATCCTATCCTATCCTATCCTATCCTATCCTATCCTATCCTATCCTATCTAGCCAACCTAGCCTATCCAAGCCAATTCCAATTCCAATTCCAATTCCAGTTCCAGTTCCAGTTCCAGTTCCAGTTCCTATTCCTGTTCCTGGTCCTAGTCCTAGTCCTAGTCCTAGTCCTAGTCCTAGTCCTAGTCTAGTCTATCTATCCTATTCCTATTCCTATTCCTATTCCTATTCCTATTCCTATTCCTATTCCTATTCTATTCTATTCTATTAAATTCCTCTAGCATGAAAGCTCTTGAAAAAGGAACAACCTCAGAGCTTACAAAAAATGTCAAAATGATGCCTGAGACCACACAATTGAAGCCCTATCCCTTTTTATATGGGTCAGACACCTCTGAAAAAGAAGAAGGAGCAACATCTGATAGCACAGCTCTTAGTGCTTGATGTTAAAGGGTCAAAGTCCCCAGAACTTTCCTCATGATATCTGTATTTTGTGGAAAAAATACATAAATGAAATAAAATAAATAAAAACCCCAGACAATCCTTTTTAGATGCTCCATTTATCTGTCAATTAGAAATTGATTTTTTCAGTTTCCGAAAAAGTTCCTCCAAAGATTGACTGTCTATTAGCAAATATTTAATTAGTCACTCATTCTATTATGATGTTCCAATGAGCCATTATATAGCAATTCATTAGCAGTTAACAATGTATAGCCAATAACTCTTTCTGAAGAATGGTATCTTAATATTGTTTTCCATTTGTTCCATTAGTCTTTGCATGAATCTTTATAGCTCAAAAGGGAAATTTGATTATTCCAAATGTCATACATTTGCTAAAGTCAATCATCTCCTGATCGTTAAATCCAATTCTGTTAAAATACATTTACTTGAAATGCCGAAAGAACAAAATAATTATATCCTTGCACTTTTGCAGTCACAAAAACAGTCCTAACCCTAGAAAATGCTCCAAGAAGGTTCTCTTGTCCTAGTGGTTATGTTCCACTAAAAAGGGAAAAAGGGAGCCTCCTGTGTGTGTGTGTGTGTGTGTGTGTGTGTGTGTGTGTGAGAGAGAGAGAGAGAGAGAGAGATACACACACAGAGAGAGAGAGAGAGAGAGAGAGAGAGAGAGAGAGAGAGAGAGAGAGAGAGAGAGAGAGAGAGAGAGAGAGAGAGAGAGAGAGATGTTTATGGGTGTGAAAAACAAGTTACAAAGGCAAAGAACTCATTTGATGTATCTTATTCAGTTTCGCTTATTTGGAGCATAATTTTAGAATCCCTAAACTATTGAACAATAAAAATAGAGGCATGAATTTATTGCAGACTAAAGATAATAAACTGAATTGATTTAGCAATCTTGGGACCTTGACAGCTTACTACTGAAAGTTAAAAGCCAATCAATGATTCCAGCACATTATTAATTGAACAACATTGATTTATATTTTACATTACAAGAGAGATAATACAATTCTAGTCCAAAAATTCTTGCATGCAAGTCCTTCTGTGTATTGAGAGCGGACGGTAAGAGTCTAAGGCGGATAACTTCCACCTCAGAAAGTGAAAATGTATTTGAATATTGTAGTATGTTTCTATTCATAAGTTTAATGTTGTTAGTATTTCATTTGTCTTTGTAGGGCATTTGGAGAACTGCTATTCTGTATCCATGTGAATAATTCTGACTCTAGTAATCTCCCATTTGCGACTGTGTGCAACAGATTAAACATTCTGAATATGCAGCATTACATGAAATATTGTGAACACACAATGGCATCACTACACATAGCAAGAGATTGATGGGTGCTGATGTATGTCATTTCCAGACTCTTTTCATGCTAATCTATTATTATTAAGATCGATTATGTTGAGTAATATCAATGATACTTCTACCCAAAAAAATATAGATCAATGGAACAGAGTTTTTTCTTAATAGATGCTCAGTTTTATCTGCTATCATTTTCTGGCTTAACCACCATAGAACAGATGAATCACGAGATTGGCACAATTTAGCATTTCAGCTATAGATATAGTTTTACATGCATCTCTATCGCAATCCACAAATCAACTCATCAAAATAAAGCCCGATAATGGAGACCTTACAGCTACCCTATCCTGAAGATAAATTACGAAATCTTACTGTATATATTCCCATTTGCATTACAAATAGAATACCTTAAAAGGAAGGCCTGAATAGGGCTTGGGCTTTCAAATTTGCACACATATTTTGTGCAGCTATTTTGGGGAAGGTACCTCATACATTGTCCTCCTGCATTACGGAGCTCTGGCACCAAGAAAATAAATCCTTTCAGTCTGTCAACACTAGTTGCCTTGGACTCAGCCCCGTATGATGCTGAGTCCCATTTTGAGGTGCTAAAATCCTTATGGCTTCCAGAGATCTTAACCTCTTATTTCTATCGAGAACAGAAAACTTTATAGCTAAATAGCTTGGCAAGCAAGCCACTCTGTGTCACCTCACCTCACCTATGAGCATATGCTCATGCATAAAAGTGGCGTATGAATTTGATAAATCAACCAACAAAGTATATAACAAAGTTCTCAATTAAACCACAGCCCCATGAATTTAAAATAGTTTATATTTTAAATATCTGTAAAGACGTAATTTGCTTCTCCCCCACCCCCTCCAATGCTGCAGAAAATCAGCTGTCCTGAACCTAGAGCCTTTATAGTAGTGGACTATAATTCCCACGTGTTGGAGAAGGTCATCCTAACCATTGATCTTTCTTGTTACTATCCCAGTCCGAAGATTCCTAATCCCCATGGTTTGAAGAAAGGAGACAAAAGCCCACAACACAACTAGATCATAGTCCTTGAAAGTGATGGGTATTTGGCATAATGTACTAATCGTAGTTGGTTAACATGAGATGCTACTCCTTATTTGTTTTTTTAAAATATCACTCTGGCTTAAATGTCATTCTTCGTTTAAATTTAAATTCATTTAAATGTCACTCTGACCCTGAAGAGTCACCAAATGTTGTCTTTAGGTTTCTACGAGAGCTACAGGTTAAAATGGTCTGACCATATAGGAATCTTAGAAGTTACTAGTAATTAACTGTTGTATATTGAGAAAGAGAATGTAAGAGACAAAGAGAGAGAGAGAATATATACCCTTTCCTTATGAATGTAACAGAATAAAATAACAATAAAGATCCCAAACTTAAAATTCACCATCTAGGCACTTTGAAGTGTTTACTACTCCAGATTATACAGACAATACAAAAGCAGCAGATTGTATCACAAAACCAACATCCATGATAATCAGGTAGCTTCAATCACATTCAGAAAGTTAACTATAAATGCTCAAAACAAATAGCTCAAACCTCATGGCCCTCTATTAAATCAGAGACCACATGATAGATTTTAGCTTGTCACAACAGAAGTCACAACTAAAAGATTTTGGAAAAAAGTACACATTCAATTCACCATTCCAATCAAAGTAGGTCATAAAATGCATGCCTCCCCCTCATAAATTAACTCATATTATCGGCATAGAATGCAAAGAGAGAGAGAGAGAGATGAAATACAAGATGGTGAGGTGTCAAACACTCTAGCTGTATAAGGACGTCATTTAAAGCACACTTCATAAAACACTTAGAACATCCCTGTCGCAGACTCACAGACAAGGTGTAATCCCCACTGTGGCACTATCTAATATGCCCAGAGAGTATTTACACATCCCTGAAATGGAAGGGAATTATGTTCACAGTATGAAACACAACAAAACAGAATAACCTGAAACACATCAGAAGGGTGTGAGTTTGCTAGTATAACAACATCTTTTTTCAGATGTTCTCTCAATCCAGAGAGTGCTTTCACACATGGAAATTACCCATGAAAATATCATTTTCATCCTCCTAGATTAAAAAGGGTGTATTTGTCTCACAGGAGGTATTTTTGAATAACACCTGTATTAGGTCTTACATAAAGGATTGTGGCTCTCCCCCCCCCCCCCCCCATATTTCTCCTAAGAGGATGGCACTAAGGCTGATGTACAGTGTAAATCTATGGTAGTGGAAACGAAGGAACTAGGCTGGTTTTGTTCAGGGAGAATTGAAGTTCCCACCCTTTCCCTTCCAATTTGACAGTAATCCCATTCAACTTAATAGTTGCAAAATCAACTTTGTTCCCAGAAAGAATATACACACCACTGAAAAGCATTAGAGGACCTGTGGGTACATTGTACTTGCAGTCACCCTTGGCATCCTATCCCACTTCTGACTCCAAACTTTTATTATTTTAGCTTTAGAAAAACGTAATGTGACATGTGACAAAGCAAGGTGCCAACGATCAGGCTCATCTTTATTTCTAAGAATACCTCTGCACACTGGCTTCTGAGGCATTGTTTAAAAATGGAATGGTGGGTGGCCAGTAGGTAGTCCTTTATTTGACCTGCATGGAAAAAGAAGCCAAAGGTCGTACAGGGCATTCAAGTGGTGGGGGTGAAAAGCAATGTCAATACTTCGCAACCTTGTAAATAGATGCCTTATGAATGACCAAACCCTTTTTGTCAGCCATTTTGTAATTGCTGTGCAACCATTTTTTCAGAGCGCCCACAACAGCCTCTCAAAATTTCAAATAAGTCTATGGTGGTTCCAAATGTTTTTTAGTCCTGCACAGAACTAGCCTGTATGTGATTTTCTAAGTATTCCTAAAAGAATAGTACAAAGCAAAGGAGTCTTGGTCTGGAGCAAAGGAGGTCGAAGAAGTACTGTATAAGAGGAATGACTCAATCGTTGGGCTGTTGGGAACTTCTGACATTGAAAGTTGAAGAACCTCAAGAGCTACCTGTTAAGAAACAACTAGACAATCTGCCCAATCTCTGTGCAGTGCTTCACTAAATGTTCATAAATGTGTTCTGTAACTCTTTATAAAGGTTTTGTTGTAAAGAAATAAGGTGCTTCTCCAAACCTCAGGCAAGGAGCAAAAGTAGCACCCTTGAAATTTAATGCAGAACTTACAAAGACTGCACTCTCATTCATTATCTCTGTATCATCTATGCTATGTTATGAACGTAAATTATGATTTATTTATTTATTTATTAAGATAAAAATCAATGGAGTTGGTAAAGATAATACAAACAAAATATCCTCTTAAATTTCCAGATCTGCATATGTTAGGATAGTATGCTTTCATAAAAATTAAGTACAATCATAAAAGTAGTAACAACAGAATAATAATTCATCTGGCAACAATCCTGATAAGAAAACCTGCACACAACCCAAATCATAATTTTCCAGTTAGGCGGAGCTTTTTAATCTTTATTTACAAAGCTGTTCAAATGTGGTTAAATAATCATGTAAGTTGTTTTAGTTTCACACTAATGGCATACATTAGCAGATGTCCATGAACAGAAATTCGATATAGCACCAATACAGTTTGCCTTCTCTGATTTCTCTTCATTTGCAAGCTGGTTTGAAAATGTACATTTCTGAATTTCAATGTGATATAAGCATGTATTTTTTAAAAAAGTTTAACTTACCAGCTGTTTGAGTGGGTTCTGGCATTGTTTCAGGTTGTCCTTATTCCCAGTATGTGCAAATATAACAGCAAGGAATCATCGAGCCCCCAGATACAAATGCAGGCTAGTACGACAAGCAGAGAGCGAGAAGAATTTTTCCATTTTATATACAGCCTTAAAATATCAATCAGAGTAGCACCTCCTCTCCTATCAATGTAAACCCTCTGAAAATTGACAGTTATGGGAGCTCAGCTTACATCTGTTGTTTGAAGCCACTGCCCCCCTCGGCTTTAGGAAGGAATCTCCGCTGCATTTCATGTGGCTGAGGAGATCAGTTATAACTTTCTAATTTCAGACCATGTGGATCCACATACAACATGGGGAATCAAACAGCTTGCCAAGCTATCAAAGGGCTTTTACAGATGAGAGATCAGTCAATAGAGAATTACCGTTTTACCCCCACCCCTGTGGCACTATAGTCCAGACAAACAGCTTGATCAGGAATACGCAATGCTACTTATCTATTTTTAGTGCTTTGATGGATAATTCAAACCTCAGAATGCTTCCCTTAACTTGAGGAGCGTAGAGTGCTCATCTTCTGGGACAGGGGATTATGGGTGGCTTCAGTGACACTGCTCGAAACAAAGACCTCAACAGAAGTGATACTTATTTTCTTCTAAAGTCAGAAATGATGGGCAATTCTTATCTGTGAATAAGAAGGCAAAAGAATGGTACATTAATGAAGGGGACACAAATATGATTTTATACAAAAATTAAGAAGCATGGCAGTAAAGCAGCACAGCATTTGTGTGCTTTCAGTTGATTGTCCATCCATAAATTCTTTAGAAGCATGGCATGGAGGCAGTTGTCACAGGTATCACAATGTTGTCCAGATCTGAAGGTTGGTACTTTTCATGCAGAGTAGTAAGACTAATCAGTCCAAGTACATGTTTATATGAGTTAATATGCTTAGTTTCCCACATACCCCAACTAACTGTGTAATAAACATCAACCGTTCTTTAGAAGAATAGAATAGAATAGAATAGAATAGAATAGAATAGAATAACAGAGTTGGAAGTTCTAGTCCAACCCCTGCTTAAGCAGGAAACCCTACACCACTTCAGACAAATGGATATCCAACATCTTCTTTAAAAAGTCCAGTGTTGGAGCATTCACAACTTCTGGAGGGAAGTTGTTCCACTGAGTATTTGTTCTAACTGTCAGGAAAGTTCTCAGTTCTAAGTTGCTTCTCTCCTTGATTAGTTTCCACCCATTGCTTCTTGTCCTACCCTCAGGTGTTTTGGAGCATAGCTTGACTCCCTTTTCTTTGTGGCAACCCCTGAGATACTGGAACACTGCTATCATGTCTCCCTTAATCCTTCTTTTCATTAAACTAGACATACCCAGTTCCTGCAACCGTTCTTCATATATTTTAGCCTCCAATCCCCTAATCATCTTTGTTGCTCTTCTCTGCACGCTCTCTAGAGCCTCAACATCTTTGTTAAGAAAGGGGAATGTAGTTTGATTAAATAATTGTTCCCGTTTTCCTAATATATCTTCTAGTCACATTTACTCAACTTTCTTTTTTACTTGCCATCCTTTGCAATCTTTTTATTTATTTATTTATTTATTTATTTATTTATTTATTTTTAAGGGGAGCGGAGGAGAAAAAATAAATAAAAGGCTGTCTCAGAACCAACAATAATTCTATGGTACCACTTTAAATTTTTTGCATAGGTTTAGTGAATCATATCATGATGATTCCAGGGATGGCCCAGATATTATTAAGCAGTTACATTCCTCAATATTCCTAGCCTCTGGTATTGGTCACCTAGAGCAGTATTTCTCAACATTGGCAACCTGAAGATGTGTGAATTACAATTCCTAGAATTCCTCAGCCAGCATACTGACTGGGGAATTCTGGGAACTGAAGTCCATCTTTAAGTTGCCAAGGTTGAGAAACATTGATCTAGAGCAGGGGTGTCAAACTTGTGTCCCATGGCCAGATGGATCACATACTGACCACGCCCACCCCCCATTTTAGCAAAGGAGGGGAAGTTGCAATATGTCATGTGATGACAATGTGTCACCATGAGTTTGATGCCCCTGATCTAGAGTACATTCTAGGAATACACTTTTTGGGTGATTTTTGCTCCAGAACAGGTAGAAACTACTCGTTTTTACTCGCTTTCACTGGTTATAGATTATAGGAAAACTCATAATAAGGATTCTCTTATCTGAATATCTATAGTTAACCATATAAATCACTGTGTAGCAGGAGAAGTCAATCTATGCAGCAAAGGCAATGACTGGACTAGCAGCTTCCAGCTACTAGATTCCAGATATCATTGGGCTTCAGTTCTTCACAATCCAAAGAATAGACCAGTTGGGTGATGATAGGATTTCCAACCTATTGGGGACCCCAAGGGTAGAAAAGGATAGACCGAAGAAATTAATTGCATGGCTTAGAGGTTATTGTTGATAGGTCACTCGTCCTCTGGAAAGACATAGATTGTTTATAACACTCTCTCAGAATGTTAAAGGGCAAGAATGCAGATCATAGCAGTTCCTGTAGCAGTACTCAGTAATAATGTGAGCTTTGTTTATTTCATTCTTGCAGTAAAATAGGGCTGGGCAGTTTGAAATACACAGATCCATTTGTCGTGACTATTGGAATTACTTCCGACTAGATTAGCTGAAAACTGGTGGCAAAGTTTCCTGTCATTTTGTGGTGGGAATCAATTAAAAACAAACCTGTAGTGGAAACTTAAGAAATGCAAAGGACTACCACCCTCCAAAAATCCATAAACCCATCAGGTTTGCATAATCTTGCCTCCCACATAGCCCCCAATCACCCAAGCTGGAAAATATTTAATATGAAAATGTTGCAGAAAACATAAACGTGTCTAGCTTTTTATTGATATACTTCCTACATTTTTTTTTTCTTCTGTTCAGTCATGTCCAATTCTTGGCAGCTGCCTGGACAACTCACTGCAGTTTTCTTGGCAAAGCTTTTCAGAAGTAGTTTGCCATTACTTCCTTCCCAGGACTGAGAGAAAGGGACTGGCCCAAGGTCACTCATTAGCTTTGTGCTGACAAGGAAAATAAGAGCCAGATGACAAGGGAACTAACCATAAAGTTATGAATGTAATAATTTTGCAAGGAGGGCTTTATATCCAACCCACAATTAACACTAGGTCTTGTTTTTTCTGACTAAGTAGAAGTTTTCCAATTCTGGTTGCAGAAGTGAGCTTGATTCCTGGGTTGTCCATTTGGTTATCTCCATGTATAACGTAATCTTTCAGGATATTGGAAGAAGGAGAAACAAATATTTTGAATGATAAGAATTGGGCTTTCTTGGCAGAACTTTTCATTAGTCTCTTTCCCACTTTGTTTCTACACCAAGGCTAAATTTCTCCATAATCCACATACCACTTTACTTCCAAATTTAGCATTCCTATAATTAGTATGAGGTGGGTTTTTTAAAGGGTGGGTATTCATAGAATAGTACAAAGTCTACTTTTTTCCATTTGTCGTTGGAACAAAGACATGGATCCTTATAATCCTTATTGACTTGTTTTGGATTCAACTAGAGATCAAACTGTAGTATCATTTTGGGGTGGTGTGCAAACACTGACTTTGGCATCCATTCATCAATAAGTATGGCTATTCTACCTATAATAGATCTGATGCTTCTTCTCTAATGTCAAGGGACACATTTTAATGCATTTTATTTCATTGCTTCTCAGAATTTCAGTATTCATGACAGTGCAACTATCATTAATATGCTTTAATTCTACAAAAACTTTGTTGTTTTGCTCAGGCAGATCTGTATGATCTGCTGTACCTTTTGCGGATTAAAGGAAGCCTTCTAGTGTCAATTGTTATAGTCTCCCTTCTCTAATTTAGTGCATGACCCTGTGTTTTAACCTTGCAATGAAGGGGGAACGT